>JANIJF010000002.1:67343924-67356189 GCA_024520955.1 Erythroxylum bequaertii | reverse complement strand
GATAATGCTTGAGAAATTGATTGATATTTCAGGAATCAAAACATAAGATCATGTTGCTTTGAAATTATAAACATATATCATAAACTAAAAATGCTTGAAGTTTATACCTTAAATCCTCTTGCACAAGTATACATTTGCAAGAGCCATTATAACTTATCATTGTATACCATCATATTTTCTACCCAAAAAAGGAAAGAAAAAACCTGCACATTTGCATCGTATCTATTCTTCTGTATGCACCATGGCCTAATCATTCTAACGTGCTTTGTTTAGATCTCTTCATCTTAGTATTTAATCTCTTTACTGGAGTTACTTGATATCTTTTACAGGAAAATTCTTGCCTGGTTGTTACACCCTTGCTGTATCAGAGGCACTCCCAGAGGACTTGCAGGTCTGGGTTTCATATCAACTGCAGTTTACACATTTTTGTTCGAATGAATAATATCCTGTCATTTATGAGTGCTGTAGTGGACCAACAATGGAGAAGTCAGTTTTCAGTATTCCTGTGTATTGCATTTCCCAGTTTGGGGTCCTTTGACATTTATATTTCAGTCCTAGCGTTGACTGATAGGAAAAAAGATCAGTCAATTACTTTATGCCAACTTTTTAGGGATTCAGAAATTTTTAATTTTTTTCTATCCTTCTTCTGTTCTTGGTTTCATATTCTTGTTCACAAATTGTTATTTTTATATTCGGTTCATACTGTTTGAAAAATGAAAAGATATTTATTTTTTTCAGAATATGAATGGATTCTTTTGATAATCTTAGGCAAAGTTCGGAATATGAATGGATTCTTTTGATGATCTTAGGCAAATATTTGTGAATGCTTTGAGTATTATGATTCATTTGAACTAAGCATTCCATTTGAACGTGTTGCAGAATTTATGTGAAGATGAGCGTGTCCAGTACATTCCGCCCAAGCGTGTATAGGTTACTTCCAACATGTTCCTGAGTAATGTGTTAAGTTTATGAAGTGGAGGTCCCCTTAGTAGCAGTAAGTGCAGCATATATTCCGGTTGAAGAGTACTGAATTAAATTGGCAGTAGTCCTGAGTTGTTAATGAACTTTCTTCTTGTCAACCACGATCAATTTCGATGGAGTTTTATTTCTGCTGGCATGGTTGTTAGTGGGGGTCCAACGTTGATTGCATGTTGCTATTCTTTTTTAAAAACTCTCTGGCATTATGCAAGTCAACATAAACTTCAACTTCAGTTTCTTCTTTTTTGTGCTTAGTATTATTATTTTGTAGCCTATTTTCCTATTTTTCAAACAAGATATCATTTTTCAATTAACTTAATTATTTTTACATAGCATGTATTATATTATTTAGTTGATTTTGATAAATAAGGCATGCTTTGCCTAAATTTATACTACTAGTTTATTAACTTTTCTTTAAAAGGAAGACATAACTTTTATTTGTTTATGTTTGTTGAAATACTATCATAGTTTACTTTGCAGGGATGATAAGTTTTATAAAGGAAGTTCTTAAAATTATTGTATGATGAATGTCTTCAATTATAGGAAAGAGGTTTTTTCCTTAAATTCACTAACATAAATGTAAGCATCAATTTTATAATTAATTTTTAATTTTGAATTATTGGTAACTTTAACCTCTTGTCTTTTTCATAATAATTATGTATTAATTATTTCTTATTGTATACAATTTAAATATGTTGTATTATCAATCTTCATCTAATTTAAGAGTAATTATGACCAAATATTTTTATGAAGCTTTAACCATTTCTATTATTGTTTAATTCAAGATTATCATTAACTTTGCCACCTGAATTTTGTTTTTTAAGTTTAGATTTTTTTTTGCTATCTTCATTTATTCTTGCTGCAAGGTTCTTAATTCTTCTTTATTCATAGTAATCTTTTGTGCAGACTAGAAATGATGATTTGAGAATTTTTTTTCTTAGCTTTATCTGGAGTATTTGTTAGGTTATAAGAAAAGGAAGAATAAGCTTGTAAATTTATTGTTTTATAATTGGTGATTATCTAAGAATCCCTGGAAATTTTCATTATTTGATATCATTAAGACTTGTACTTTATCTATTATTTTATGATCTAATTATAAATTTTGACATTTGTTATTAATCCTATATTACTTAGCAATATAACCATCGTTTTCATATTTATTTTAGGTTATGGTAAGATCACTCCTTTGTGACCGGAAGGTCATGGGTTTGAGCGGAAATAACCTTTGTAAAATGCAAAGGAAAAACTGCATATAATTAATAACTCCCACCCGATTTTCGCAAAGAGGACCATTGTACCATAGGTTTGCCGTTTGTGGTAGGTTATGTTTCTAAAATTGGGAGGTGAGGAAGTTTTTTACTTATTTTGTTTATAATTGTTTTTGTTTTCTTAATCATTTGTAGAAAAGTTACGAATATTGTAATGGACTTGGTATCAGATTAGATTCTGGTACGATACTGTACTAGTACCGGTCAATACTGTGTATCATTTACAGTAATTTTTTAAATTTATGAAATAGTCCTTAAATTTTTTAGAATTTATAAAATAGTTCATTGGTATATTGTACAGTTGTATTGTATACTTTACAAGTTTACATCCCTAGTCAAGAATAGACAATAATGAAAATTGTTTTGTTAACTTTGTCCCTAAAAATTATAATAATAAATAATAATCACAATTAATATGAACAATTACAAGAGTTCCTATTTGGCTTTTCTACAAAACCACAATCAAATTATTATTATATTCAATTAATTATTTATCCAATATCTAAATATCATTTCAATAATTTTAAGATTATGTTAAATAATTATTTACTTTGAATTCTTTCCAATTTACGTTCTCAGTTTGTTATTTTTAAGTTAAGTTGAAACGAAAGCCTTTCTAATTTTTAAATCATGCATCATAAAATTAAGTTGAAACTTGAATTGAAAGTCTTTCTAACTTTTAATGCATGTCGTGAATGACCAAAAAGTTTAATATAAATCAAGTCATCAATTTTCAATAACCGAATCACAAATGAACCAAAACTATACTCTTTTCATTCAATTCAATTTCAAATCCAATATATTATTCAACTCAACGAAAGACAAATCACAAATGCTTCACAATTTCATTCCAACTTCTAATTTACAATCACAATATAAATGCAATTAACCAGAAAAAATTCGATAGAAAGTGAAAACACACCATAACAGAAATTTACAATCAGTATTATTCCAAATCGGATCGAGTTGGGTTTAGATTTAGGTATTATTCCTAGATCCGACAGTTTATAAGAAAAGGAAGGTACAGTACCGTTTGACCGGTACGGAATAGTATTCGATACATTGGTTTATAGTGCTGCTTTCTTTTCTATATAGGATTTTTTTTGGTAATATGTATTTTTTGGAAGATTTACTAAAACCTTTACAAGTTGGCCATCATAAGAAATATCAAATTGTCAATGAAATAGCCAGGGGAAGGAATTATCCTTGAGATACGAACTGCTGAAGAGTTTGATGCCTCTTTTGCTTCTCCAGTCTTTTTTTGTTCCAACTCTGACAAAGCTAATCCCTTCTTGCTTGATCAAGCTATACGTCTCCAAACTATGAAGAATCAATCTCTTAAGTTGTGAATAACGCAAGAGAGCTTGTCTACTAGGAAGGGGCTATGCATATGTGCAGGCGCCCTCCATTGTCTTTATTAATAAGAACGATTTTGTTATAGGTCTCACGAGACAACTTATCCCAAAAAGTTAGCTTAAAGAGTGTGAAAGTTTATAATCCTATAAACTCTACATCAGTCTATCTTATTGTTGATGTAGGTCAATTAAACCATAACATTTCACTACGTTTTGCAGCTTAGGCATCCGCAGGCTAATTGTACACTAGACCTTTTTTAGTCTCGGGTAAACACCGTCGTACCAATTGTTAGCTCTAATACCAATTGTTATAGATCTTACGAGAGAGTCAATCTTAAAAGTTAGCTTAAAGGTAGGAGAGCTCATATGCTTGTAAACTTCACATCTGCCTCTCTTATTACCAACGTGGAATAACTATATCGTAACAAATTTGGAGTTATAGATATTCTTAAATAGACTATCAACAAATACAATCCTACTAAAATAGAAATTATAATATCATCTTTTAATTAAAACACTTAAAGTGATATATTTTGTATTCTAATAAAATAGAATTTAGGTGATTCTAAAATTAATATAATTGAAAACATAAAAATTAAAGGTTTAAAAGATTCATAAAATCATTATGAAGTAAATATTGAATCGAATTTTAATTAAAGAAGGATACCATTAAAGAAAAACTAACTAATTTGTTTTAATTTATAAAAACCTAATTTATTAAAACCGACCGATTAATTTTTAATAATAAAAATTATTGAGATAATCAAACCGCTAAAAACGATGTCAACGTACACAACTTTGTGAAAAGGGTCATCCATATACCCTTCTCCTTGTGTTTTTTTTTTCAAAAATGCTACTTCTATGATTAAAACCTATGACCTTCCGGTTAAAGGAGTACATTTTGCTATTACTTCCAAGCTCTCCCCCAGAAATGATGTATACATACATAGCATAGTCGGCAAGAGCTGGTATATATCTTATTGTCAGCAAGCGTTAGTGCTAGCTAGCTAGTTGGATAAGTGGTATTATTAGGTTATTGTTAGTTACTTGCCAAGCTAAGCCAATGGGATACACTTATCAAGACCACCAATTCAACTTGGAAAAGGCTGTGAACCAAACATGCGTTGGACGTTTCTTGGTCAATCCATAGATATTCGCTCAGCTGAATGAACATGGTTCACAAATTACTTCCAATTTCCTAAGTTGGTTGCATGTAAGTCTAGTCAAAGCATCACAATCATCATCTTACAATCTGACCTGAAAAACCGCTCTCTGCCTGTTGAAGACTTCAAAACACAGATCACCTTTTTTTTTTTGGCATCAGTTGTCATAATTGAGTACAAAGCAACTTCACTACAACAGAAAAAATTGCATTAACATTAATCTTTGCTAGTTGTCAAGCAATGTTGTCATATATGATTGAAATTTACATTTACTTTCAGGACTTGAATAAACTGGAAATAAGATATGCATAAAGGAAGGAACAATGAATATAAGGGGGACATGAAATATTACAAGAAGAATTCCTTATGCCGACACTTTGACTCCATTCCACCAGGTGAATCCTGACTCTACATTCAGTTCTGGCGTAAAAACGGAGGGCGTTTTTCCTCATATTGGTCTGAAACTCTATGGCCTTGAGCTACATCTGGAAGATGCATCTTCCACTCTCTCTTATTAATCCGTCTAATTTTTTTATACATCTGACCAAAAAACCTCCATGTAAATCGATTTTTAATCTTCATGTGTCTGGCCTGAATCCCGAAGCAGATTTTACAACAAAGTAAGATATTTCACAATATTAAAGAAAGTGTACGTCCAAGAAAAATTTTCATCAGCACATGTTATGTCACAGATCCTTAGAATTAAGAGCCCATCTTAATTACCGAAAACATAATTGTAACCGATCATGAGCTCTTTACTGATTCTTGAATAGTAAGGAGGAACTTACTGTTTAATGAGGGATCTGAAGGAGAACCAGTGCAATACAATACAAACATACAGAAATGGCGGCTCCTGCTACAAAATTATGAAATAGCCGCCGGTTATCCTTCATGGGTATGAAAACTACCTTTAGAGTGTTGGTCAATTCAAACAGCCGATGAGATACCTGAAGAAGCAAGTCAACAAGCAGTAAGTACTTATGAGTCTGCTACAATCAACTCTTAAAATGAAAGAGAGTCCAAAAGAGTTGCTTACTAAGATATAGATCGCAGTTGTCAACATGAAATTAAGCAAGGGATATTCTGGGATAACAGCAAGAAGCCACTTAGGCTGCCCATTAGGGATGTTTGATCTGCAAGTCCATATAAGAAGTTAAGAGTTGCACTTATACACCCATCTGCAAAAATGAGACATTTGCAAACTAATTTTTCTTTCAGTTTAAAGGGCATCTTGGAGAATATGGATATATACGTAAACATGTCCTATATGGATATATACGTACACATGTCCTGCCATCTTTTAACTTAATTCACTTCTGTGTAGCTTTCTTTCACTTACTGATGAATATCCAATCCCAGAATAGAAGGGTAAAAAGGTGAAAGGATGAGATGCAACAATAGCTTTGCTGGGTATTCCCCAGAATAAAGTAAAACCTTCTTTTGGCATCCTACGTCATATGTGAGCATACAACTGAATCTATTCAAACTCATAGATTTCAGATCCACCAGAAAAATGATTAAGGTGGATACTTGGCTGTTGAAAAGAAAGGAGACTTCAACTAACAGGTGCTTAAAAGACACTATTAAGTTCGTGTTGTTCCAGTAACATACTCGTAAGAAATTGGTAACACAGTAAGTAGGCTTCGTGGCAAACTGACTTAAACATGTTGGGACAGTTAAAAAAACAGTTTAAACTAAACAGATATGGAAAAAAAATCATTTCCAAACCTCAACCAGATGTGAAACTGGGAGATATAAGTCTCCAGAGTAACCTTGCCAAGCCAACTGTGAAGAAGAAGTAGCACAGTTAGAGCAACCATGGTGCTATTAGCAAAATAAATAATAAAAAAATGACCACCAACGCCATGACATGGATAACTATTAAACTAAAAAGACATACGCAAAAAGTGTCAAAGAGCAACTCCGAAGCTGCTGAGTGAAATTCCGCAAGCCGATGTAGACACTGGAGTCACAATAAGCAGATACAATTAATAAGATTTTGAAAACACAGTCGAATTGTATTTCATAAGTTCATACCAACCCCAGATTCCACCTTTGAAACAGTACACTTATCTACATCCCACCCTAAGCCCTTCATAAGGCTTCTCTTAAATAGGAAAGGAACAAAATAACTAGGAACTTCTTGAAACATACGTGATGGGGATCTATGATGTGTAAGGATGGTACATGTTGTATGTGATCTTATCCAACGTGTAGATAGACGTAGATCATATACAATATATTGAACGATTAAAAAACCAATATTATGATGAATTCAAACATTTTGAAAATCCTTATAACTATATTCAATTTGATATATCAAATCCTCGAGCTTTACAACCCATAAAAGAAAGATTAGAAATAGCTCAAAATTTATATCATTTTTACACTCAATAATTAAATCATTTATATTAAATAATCACCATATTAGTACTCCTTACCATTAAAATGACTGAACAAAATTCAGAACCAAATATCTTAGATATAGATAATTTAGAATTAACCAAATCAATAGGAACATTTCATATAAATACCTTACTATCCAATGATAAACAAAAAATAGCAAAAGCTCAATTAAATTTAAAAGCTGGATAAGATATTCATATTTCAATCTTTAAACAATTTTTAGATCGAAAAATATTATTTATTTTGGAAAAATATTTCATGAAACTCCAATTAGAATGGATCAATGTAATGGACATATTCGAATTAGTTTAACTGATCAAGACCAAATTTCAAAACAATTACAAAAAATACCTGAAGATAAACAATTAAAAATTGGTTACATTCACCTATCTACAATACAAATCCTTTTAAAATCCGGTTTCCAAGAAGGTATAGATTCACCTATAAGAATGGCAATCGTAGATGAAGGAATGAATGATTTAAATGATCAAACAATAGGTATGATGAATGGAAATTTAGTATATGGAAAAATTAAATTCAACACTTGTTTAAAATTAGGTATTCCTCTCAAATCACAAAATTTAGATGACACAATTACTATAGCATATAAATTTTTCAAAGAAGATTTAATGACAAATGGACAATATCCTTTTTCAATCACTTATCAAATAAGTTATAATTTAACAAATTCTCATCATAGTATCGAATTTAAAAACACCGATAAAATTTATCTAGATCAATTATTTAATGACATTGCTAAAGTAGGAAAAAATTTTAGAACTAAATTAAGAACATTACCTACAATACAATACCCAATTTTACATACTCCCAGCGTACGTAGACATTCATTTTCAGAAAATGCATCCTCTTCAAATACATCTCCTCTTTTGAAATCACATTCTTTAAGCTTATCCAAACCTATTAGATTCATCGAACCTGAAATAAAAATTACTGATCCTTTTCCACCAACTGGAGCTGAAAATAAAGAATTAAAATAATTAGAAAATATAAAAACTCAAATTACAAAATTTACTACTTATATCAAGAATACATTATGAGTGTTACACAATATATGAAAAAAAATCAAGGAATCTCAAAAACAACTCGATAAACAAATTTCTGAATTAATAAAAATTCAATCAAGTACTGTACAAGTTGTTCAACAATCATTTAAAGAAAAAAAAACAACAAATAGAAATTATACAAAAGTTAGAACAAAAATTAGACAATAATTTTAAAAAAATAAACCCATTAAAATTAAAGACGACGAGTGCACAATTATCTGGGTACATTCATATTGTCGATTATAATTTCTAGTGATTTCTGATTGTCCTAAGATCTTCTTAAATCGAGCTAGTTGTCTGTCATGGTTTTCTTCTATCCAATAGTTATGTTGAATTAATTCTTTGAGAGCATCTTTCTGGTTGAAATAAGTCATAATTTATTCTGAAATAAAGGAAAAATTATGTTAAGATTTTAAAGTTTAGTGCGATTTTGAATTTGAAAAACTAGATATTGCTTTTCTTCTATCATTAATTGATTGAAATTTATTGGTTGTGATCTAATGATTAAAATACATAGTTCAATTTTTCTAGAAAGAGGAAGAGTCATGTTTGAGAAATTGTATGAATGATGAATGCAACTTAGATATAATGAATAAAGGATGATGAAATGAAAACAACTAATAAATTCATACGTGTTTCTCCTTTTGCATTTGAAACCAATCCTAGGCAGAGAGAGAGAGAAGTTGGTAAGAACTTAGAGAAGTTTTCTTATTTCATCTTTATCAATTATTTGATGTACTTTATCTGTAGAAGACTGTAATTTTAATTTTTGTAATAATTGAGTAATTTCTGTTAATTGAGTTTGTATATTGCGTTCAACATCTTCTATAGTTTCTTCTGATTATAAACAGTCCATGGCCTAACTAATCGTCTAGGCTTTGATACCACTTGTGCACTTGTCGTCTTTAATTTTAATGGGTTTGTTTCTTTTAAATTATTGTTCTAACTTTTGTATATTTTCTGTTTGCTGTTTATTTTCCTTAACTAATTGTTGAACGATATGTACAGTATTTGACTGCATTTTAATTAACTCAAAAATTTGGTTATCAAGTTTTTTTTGATATTCTTTTATTTCCTTTATATATTGTGTAAAACTCATAATGTATTTTTTATATAAGTAGTTAATTCTGTAAGTTGAGTTTTTATATTTTCTAATTCTTTTAATTCTTTATTTTCAGTTCCAATTGGTGGAATAGGATCAATAATTTTTATTTCAGGTTCGATAAATCTAATGGGTTTGGATAATCGTAAAGAATGTGATTTCAACAGATGAGATGTATTTGAAGAGGATGCATTTTTTGAAAATGAATGTCGACGTATATTGGGAGTATGTAATCAAATTGGGTATTGTATTGCAGGTAATGTTCTTAATTTAGTTCTAAAATTTGTTCCTACTTTAGCAACGTCATTAAATTATTAATCTAAATAAGTTTTATCAGTATTTTTAAATTCGATACTATGATGAGAATTTGTTAAAGCATAACTTATTTGGTAAGTGATTAAAAAGGGATACTGTCCATTAGTCATTAAATCTTCTTTACAAAATTTATATGCTTTAGTAATTGTGTCATCTAAATTGTGTGATTTAAGAGGAATTCCTAATTTTAAACGAGTGTTGAATTTAATTTTTCCATATGCTAAGTTTCCATTCATCATACCTATTATTTGATCGTTTAAATTGTTCATTCGTTCATCTACTATTGCCATTCTTATAGGTGAATCGATACCTTTATGAAAAGTGGATTTTAGAAGAATTTGTATTGTAGATAAATGAATATAACCAAAATTTACTCTTTTATCTTCAGGTATTTTTCGTAATTGTTTCGAAATTTGTTCCTGATCAATTAAATTAATTCGAATATGTCCATTACGTTGATCCATTCGAATTGGTGTTTCATGAACTATTTTACCAAAGTAAATGATGATTTTTCTATTTAGGAATTGTTTAAAAATTGATGTGTGAATATCTTGCCCAGCTTTTAAATTTAATTGAGCTTTGGCTATTTGTTTTTGTTTATCGTTGGATAATAATGTATGGAATGTTCCGATTGATTCAGTTAACTCTAAATTGTCTATATCTAAAATATTTGGGTCTGAATTTTGCTCAGTCATGGTAAGGAGTACTAATCTGATGATCGTTTAACATTCGTTTGAAATGATTTAATTCTTGGGTATAAAAATGCCCTACCTTCAACTCGAGTTTTGGGTAGCAAAGGATTTAAGTAATTTGGTTATGCCCGACCTTAACCTCGAGTTTTGGATAGCAAAGTGGAGTTTTGGGTAGCAAAGGATTTAAGAGCCTAGACAATTAGTTAGGCCATAGACTGTTTAAAATCAGAAGAAACTATAAAAGATGTTGAACGTAATATACAAACTCAATTAACAGAAATTACTCAATTAGTACAAAAATTGACATTACAGTCTTCTACAAATAAAGTACATCAAATAACTGATAAAGATGAACTCATCTATGGTTATGAATCAGATCAAGAGTTATATGTTGATGAACATCAACCCGAAAGTAGTAGATCTAGAGAACAACAAGTAGGAAGACAAAATGTAAAAAGAGAACATGTAAGTGGAGATAAACGCAAAAAAGATCAACAAAGTTCATATCAATGGCAATCTGATAATTTTATAAATCAGCATGGATATTATCAAAAAGGATCCAAAGTACGTAAATATCTTACGGAATATACTCCAAAACATATCACTTTAGGTCCAGATGGAATATTAAATCTTGATTGTGTATTATCACCCGAAAAATTAATAATAGAATTGGAAAATAAAATTCAATAATTAATTCAGATAGAAAAACCTTTTGGGGAATTAGAAAATAAGGAAATATATTCGATTGGGTAGTAGCATTATGAATTAGGAAAATTGATTAATCAACGCAATAACCACATACGATGCGTCATTTAACCTAGGTTATGTTATCCCTAATGATTACGAACCATTAGTCACTATAAATGAACTTCAACATAATAATTACAGATTATATCGAAATTCTAGCATTGGGTTTACAAATAAACGATTCAATAAACCCATTAAAATCATCTTTTTACAATACCAAAAGGGTTCATACATAAATAATCGAACAATAATGAGAATACTATTATCCATACACAAAACTCAAATCAATTAACATAGGATAACACAATTAATTTCTAATGTGAGAGAGAAACAACAAAAATTGTGAAGTATACTTAACCTAAGTTGTTGGTGTCGAAGTCACCTCTAAACTGGCGTTGGGAAGTCTAGCCCTTCATGGGTCTCTCCCAACAAAAATGCTTCAGCCCCTCCAAGAATGTCCCCAACAGAAACCCTCTTGTAGCTCTTGCTCCTACACCTCCTCTCTATTGCGCTACTGTTCGGATTTTATGAATTATTTGTTGGTCCACCTCTACTATGTACTCTTCTTAAACCCAAACAGCTTGGCCAAACGTCTACGTTTTATGTGTAACGTTTGTGTTTTCTGCATTTATGTAAACATTATTTGCGTAAATGCAAACATTGTTTGCGTTTATGCAGCGCAAAGGATGTCTGCGCTTCTGCTCCTGTGTCCAACCTGCTACCTTTTTGCTTCCTTTGTCCCTCACGTCTGCGTTGCGTCGTTTTGTTCATGGACTACGCCTACCTTGCATTTTGTCTCTTGGCCATTTGCTGCGCTTTCTTCACCTTGCTTTGCTATTTTTGTCTCAATTTATTGCCATTTTGCTTGCATGAAATACACGTTACTTGCATGGCATGCACAATGCAGATTTTCTACTTCTTTGTATTTTATATTTTTTGTTTTTTTCTTGCCTTTTAATTTTCTTCTTTTTGCTCCACAAAGACAACTAAAAATTAATCTTTGGAAAATAGCCTAAATATCATGCTTTCAACTAACTTTAACTTCTTTGCTTCTGAATTGTGCCTAAAATCACATAAAAGTCAAAGTGAGTATCTTAAGAAATTTATTGTCCTTAATCACTAAGTGTTATAAAATAATTAAATAAACAATTAAGCACCTATAAATTTCCCCCACA
>JANIJF010000002.1:67282370-67293724 GCA_024520955.1 Erythroxylum bequaertii | reverse complement strand
CCCGAATCTGATTTCCAGGTGTTTAATCCAGACCGACGGGTCACTCGATCTTACAACAAACAGTTTCATAACATTTTCCAATCCTTTGATGAAACTTTTCAGTTTCCATGACTGGTTAAGCTTTAGCATACCATCTTCATTCACCAAATTCCAACCGGGGACCTTTTTTGAAAAGGAAAAGTAATTAAAAACAGAAAAAAAAGAACATTTTTAGAGTTAAACAAGAATGTGCCCGCTATAAATTAAATGCAAAACCTTTGACATAATCTCCATTGCACTCTCTTCAGTCATTGGTCGCATATCCTTTGAATCACATGACACACACTTCTTAGCAGCCAAATCTAACAGCAAATATATTAGGACAAAACACAAGAAAAGTCATTTCCAATTACAGAGGTTAATGTTTTATAGAACTCAATGAATGAGATCTAGGTTAAGAAAAACAATGTCTAAAGTGAGTTACTATTACAAAGGAGTATCAACTGGCGATGTCGCCTTCTGTGCCCGTCATCTAAAATTAATGTCTCACAATACTCATTGCAATGCTGCTTTAATTTAACAAATATTTGTATTGATTTTACAAAGAATTGAACTCAATAATGCGGTTCCAATAAATTATCAACAATCTTGCACACAAACCTTAGTCAACCTCATATCAAAACTTGGACTGAGTGGGGAAAGAAAAAAAAAACATTAAGATTTTGTTGTCATGCAAAATATAGATAGTTCTGCTTTTATATTCTTCTTACTGGCTGGGCTGGACCTTGACATAGAAGTTGTTGAAAAATGATGACCCAGATACAGAATCTATTTGCAAATCCTGCTGGGTCAATATGATAAGCCACATTTGACAAATACAAGCAGCAGATGGCGTAAATTAGTTTAACCATAAAATGATTAAGTTCCTTGAATAGGGTGACCATGCTTGGTTTCTTTATCAACTTCAAAAAACTGTGCTCATTTACTTTGGCTATATTGCAGTGAGTCACAAAGACTATAAATTTCATAAAACCCCAAGATACAAAACCAAGAAACCAGTGGTACAAAGGCTTGGGTTCCATATGTTAAATTAGTCAGGGTTGTCAGACACCTTTACCAGTGTAAAAGGTTCTAAATCCATACATAGAGTTCATATTTGATGACACCCTGACATGATCCCACAGTATCTCAAGTTGCTTGAGAATTGGAGAAATGTCCAAGTATAGAAAAGCTTTTCTCGAACAGGATGCAGGCTGAATATGTACAGATAATTTTACATAGTTGTCAAGGAAGAAAAAATCAAAAGACTCACAAGAACTCTCATCGCAAAAGGAAAAGAACACATTTATTATGAATCAAATAGTGATCACGGTAATGCAAAACATAATAGCACAAAGGAAACAAGCCCTGTGATAAGAAAAATTGATAGAGTGCTGAACACTTTAGCATAAAGATCAATATTTTAAACGCATATTTGTGTTGCAGAAGAAACACTATAACAACATTAAAAGAATATCCAATTCCTGCTCCTGTTATGGACTAAATAAACCACAGTATCAACTGCAATTTAAACAATGAATGGCATATGTCCAAGTATCATGGAAATTTTATATATTTTATGACTGAAAAGAAATCATAGACTAAACCAACATTGTATAAGTCATGAGGTTCATGGAAAAACAAATCTAAAAGGTGTTCAACTTTCAGGTGCTCTCAGTTCAAGTTTATAGTAGCAAACTGTCAGACACAAATAAAGTCTTCGAATTCACAATATCAGGGAGCTACTGGTAGTATAAAAGAAAGTTAAGACAAGTCTTGAACCCAGTTCCATAATCTCAAACATCCGCAGACAGAAAGTTTATAAATGGATCCAGAAGAATGCATTACAACATGTAAAATTTGACCATCGTGATGCAGAAAATGAAAAGTCGTCTTCCAAAATCCCTCCAAAGGGCCATTTTATTAGTAGAATAAAATACAGAAGGAAACTTGGAATTAGTAATACAACCAGCTCATCAAAGTGACTAAAAAAACTTTCTTTGTGAACCGCCACAAAATATGTAAACATTTCATCCCACTTAAAACCAGCCACCTTACGACAAAATTAGCTGAGCTTAAGTATTTTCATCTACTTTCCTGAAGTCCTAGTTTTTGTATAGAAATCGATGGCACCAGCGAGATTTGTTCTTTCTTCCTTGAGAGAAAAACTTCTGGTATGCTTTGCTTTCATACATCAGAAATAGGAGGCCACTGTGAGACTTGAAATACCTCAAAGGGAATGGGGTGCGTACACTAGGATGCTCCTTCATTCCAATCTTTGGTAAATTGGATACTGAATCTCTAGTTACAAAAAGAAAAGTCGTCTTCCAAAATCCCTCCAAAGGGCCAGTTTATTAGTAAAATAACATACAGAAGGAAACTTGGAATTAGTAATACAATCAGCTCATCAAAGTGATCAAAGAAGCTTTCTTTGTGAAGCGCCACACATTATGTAAACATTTCATCCCACTTAAAACCAGCCACCTTACAACAAAATTAACTGAGCGTAAGTATTTCAGGAAGAGGCCTAATGGGTAAACACAGGATCATCCATTTCTATACAAAAACTAGGACTTCAAGAAAGTAGACGAAAATAAACACAATCGCGTAACAGACAAGATCCAATAACCTACATTCTACCGTGATTTATTCAATCAACTGATATGTAAAAGACAAAGGTGAAGCAGTCTGAAAAAGCTATCAACTACGTCTAAGCACAGAAGGGCCGTTTCAAAATAGAGCGAAACCTCACAAAACAGAAGCACAGGAACTGAAAACCAAGAATCGAAATGGTTTATGGGACATGTACCGTCCATGTCCTCCAGACAAGCTCTGAAACAGAGACCGTAAAGGCACCGGAAACTGCATCAGCAGAAACTCACCATCAAAGAAATAAAGATACAGAAAAGGACACACACGCATACAAAGAGCGAGAGAGTACCGGTGGCTTAGAGAGAAAGCAACTTGGCAAACAACATGCGTGTCAGGAGTCGACGTGGAAGTACGAAAGAAGGCGTTTGTTACGTGACGAGGATTGTTAAAATCTTATTATAATTGCATCTACAAGACCTTAATCATATAAAAATTAGTTAATTAATTAATAATAACCAAATCAGCGAATGATTCTTACGAGAGATTCCTAACCTATTATAAGATTCCCTTTTGTAAAAATCCGCACTTTTACCGTGATCCGAGGCTGCAAGGCCCATGATACATTTCTTGTTATGACAGGGATGACGATTTTCAAAAGTTGGAATTTTTAACTTATGCATCAAGTAAACCCATTTTCATATGGTCATTATCCCTTGACTGTAACAACTATATTTAATTCCAGAGCTTGATTTTGTTTTCCCCTCGACATTTTTGCCAGACAACATGGTCAGTCCCCTGAATCTCTCTGCTTCCCAGTTTACACTTTCGCGCACTAATTGATAGCTAGCTACATTGTATGCGTAAAGTTTCGGTTTTTGAATTGAGAAAGTTTTTGATTTTTCGATGCTTTTGTTACAGTGATTGTTCTAGTAAGATCTATTATGGGTTTTAGTTGATCGAACTTTGTCTTGATATTTGTTGTGAGATCTACCGTTTTGCTTAAGTCAACTAGAAACTGTTCCTTGGCAATTTGGAAAAATGCTACGGAAATGGTATTCAATGTTGATGCGTGTAAATGGGTTAAGCGTTGTTTTTGGTATCATCGTTTTTAGCTAATTGTTTAGGGGATTGGAATTAGTAGCCATTGGGTTGGCCAAGATTAGATTTTCTCTTTTCATCTTCGGGATACTTGGATCCTTTTGATTCACACAATATTGATCGTAGGAGTTGCCACCTTCAGTCAAAAATATCCTTCTGCTGGATTCTGAAGGAAAACGTATAGCTGTGAAGTACTATTCTGATGACTGGTCGACAAACAGTGCCAAGGAAGCTTTTGAGAAGGCTGTATTTACCAAGACACAAAAGACGAATGCCCGCACTGAAGGCAAGTTAAAGGGGTTCCATTTATTCTGGTATTGATAAATTTTTCCTGTTGTACCTGTCATTTTGTTCGTCTCCATAGGATTTTCTGGTTCAGATCTGCCCTGGATTGGGATATCATATGTGGACTAGGGTCAACTGTGAGGTTAATTTGCTAGGCGCTTCACTCTGTTCCTACTGTGTTCTCTTTTTTCTTTTGCTTTGGTTCTGGTTAACAGATCATAGTCATAAACACTTGTCATTTGTCAACATAGTTTTTATGGGATAATATGCCCGTTTTTTATGGGATAATATGCCCGTGTTTAACTACTACACTGAACCTGTTATTCTGAAGAATGTACACTAACTAGTTGTTATAACATTGTTTGATTTTCAGTTGAGATAACATTGTTTGATGGAAACGTTGTTGTTTACAAGTTTGTTCAAGATCTTCACTTTTTTGTCACTGGAAGTGAAGATGAGAATGAGATCATCTTAGCCTCAGTCCTTCAGGGGTTTTTGGATGCAGTCGACCTTCTACTCAGGTTTTTGTCATATTCTTCTCACCCCTCCCCTTTATATGCTTCCACATAAGGTACTATCGATTGTGGTTTTGACAAACTACATACCACTAACCTATCTAATTAAATATTGTTCAGAGGCAATGTGGACAAGAGAGAGGCACTTGAGAATCTAGATCTCATTCTCTTATGCCTTGACGAAATTGTTGATGGCGGGTATGTAGTTTCATGTTAAGCGCATAACAAAGCATTGATCATTTATATACTCTGTATCTGTTACAAGAGTTGAAGTTAGATTCATGGTAATATATAGGTAAAGGGTGATTTTTGTGTAAGGGTGCCAAAAATTCTATCATCCTGAGATGAATCCGCTGGCCACTGTATATCTATGTCGTGTGCCTACCCTCTGACTTTACACTCTGGTGCTTAAATTGTATCACTTGTACACAGTAGTCTTTACTTTCAAGGGCCGCTAAAAAATCTCAACTTAAATCTTGTAGCTAAAAACCTCCAACATTGAGTCTTTATTGTCATTAAGATGGATGTTAAAAGGCAAATTTATAGAATGTCATAATGTTGATGGTGTTTACCATCTGTAATTAAGATAGATCACACCCATCAGAATATGGAAAGTTCAAGTGGAATCTGACTTTTGTGAATTCTGTGCTCTTCAAAAGCAGAAGCTGAAGTAAGCTCTTGGAAAACAGATTAACAACCATGCCTGTAAATATTGGAAAGGGAGATTATGAATTGTGCTAGTAAAATGAAATGCTTCAAACAGTTTAGGACTTTGATTTCTTATCCTTGTAGGTTTTTAAATTAAAGAAGACAATTTTGAACAAACGGGACAAACAAATATGACCGCGTATTGCGTGTTTGTGAACATTATGTGAAAGGCAGTTTGAACTTTTCTACATCAAGGTTGACCATGCAGCTAGCTTGGATTTATAAAAATGTTGTGATCTGTGTGTCTGAATATGAGACTACAAATTGTGATCATCTTGAAGACTGGGGATTTGACCAGCAGAGCATGTTGGCTCTGTTTCAGTTCCTCAAGAGGTCATGGCCCTTCATTACAGAATTAACTCTTTCCTACCTTCTGCAGTATCATTCTTGAGACTGATGCAAATGTGATTGCGGAAAAAGTTGCAAGTCATAGTATTGATGCTGGGGCTCCACTGTCCGAGCAGGTATTTGACTTCACCAAATTTGTTTTTTCAGACAGTCTAAATAGTGAAAAGAATGGTACTGGATCAACAAAAAGATAAAGCTTTCTTTCAATGATTCTCTGAACCAATAGTTGATTATTCAAAGGCTCTGTTATTCTTTTGAAAAGTAATTTACTTTTGTTTAACTCTGGCAGACATTAACTCAAGCTCTGGCTACAGCTCGTGAACATCTAAAAAGATCTCTTCTTAAATGACACTGACACCTGGTCCAGACAACAGAAGAAAAACATGCATGGTTCCCTTGTTTTTTTTTCTTCTTTTATCCATTCTATTGGCTGCTGCATCATACTCATCAGTGACCAATACTAAAAGTAATTGCTTTGAAGACTGAATGAAATGGATAATAGAATGAAGGCTTATACAAGTGAGAACTGATTAATATCAAACAGTAGCATTCTCTCTCTTAACATTCTCAATTATAAGATACTCCAAACTGAAAAAGGTATGAACTGTCAAGCAGGAGCATTCTCTCTCTTAACATTGACGGCTCAACATGACACAGTAGTGTAATAACTATATCTGAATGTCTACAACTTCTAGTGAAAAAGAAACAAGCGTTTGAAATTTATCTTCTGCAAGTAAAAGGATTCCTCCCCCTCAGTTCCCCGTCACGGCACATGGTTCTTCCATTTCATTTGTACTAAAGTGAAGTGAAGGTGAATGAGGTTAATCAATTGTAAAGTCTGTCTTCATTGGATAAGAATATAATCAACATCATTTGAGAACGCATCTCCGGAGGTTGGTGGTAAGCTATTCCTCTGAGCAGTTTTCCGAACCTGGGCATGAGTTTCTGCCTCCTTCTGGAACAACTTTACTAACTCTTGCAGCTCCAACTTCCTCACTTCAACCTGTTCTTCAGTGACCGGCTGCTTTAAACCGAGGTAAATTAACCCAACTCCTATTAGAACAATACCAATGAATATTAGAATGGCTGTAAAGAGGCCAAATGCATAAGGAGTATTGGCTGCTCCTGGGATTCCATCAACATTGATTCCAAACAAACCAGTGATGATAGTAAGAACAACGCCACAGCCACCAAAAACAGCCAAGTTGTGGGTTACACGAAGGCTTCTATCCTGAAATCATACCACAGTATCAGAATAAGTTATCTAAATGACATGCGAGGAGCTTAAGGCAACAGTTATCTTCATCAATGAAATTTCCGCATACCTGCAACCATGCTCGAACAGTGCTTTGCATAACATCTTGAATAGTAAACAAGCGACCCCGAACTGCTTCCTGCTCCTCAATCATTTCCCTTGTGCTCTTTCTTATTCCCTCTAACAACATTCTTGCTGAATTGCCCCTCAAATGTTGGAGAAGCTCGAAAATGATTTCCTCTCTGGCATGCAGAGACCATTTCACTCTGATGACCTGAAACAGTCGGCATCACTGTTTCAGTAAACTTTCTGAAAAGGTACTCACTTAACCTAAATAAGAAGCAATAAACTACAATAATAAGCTGTCTGCCTTGAAAAACAAAAAGCATCTTCCACTACTTCTAGTGCATTGGGAAGCAATCTATGGCTTAATTATCATTAGCTAGCACCTTTCACCAGAGCAGCTCTCAATAATTCTGCCAGTAAATAAATTGCAGAATATGCACCAGGAAGGAAATATTAATGTCCTTAACAAACAAGTTAGACCAAATCTAAAGAGACATGACAGAGCTCCTCCAAGGAAAACTACTTATATTTCTTGATTTAAGAAAATATGTAAAGATAAACTACAGTAATTACAAAATTGGAGTTAATATATCTAATCCATCAAAAGCGAGAGAGAGAGAGAGAGAGAGAGAATTACAGCATTAAAAATAGATTCAGAAAGTGCTTGCAAAACAATAGCGCTGATATACCTGTCTTGATAGCCTTCTAATTTCTTGGTTCAAAATAATGCTGAAGAGATTCATGTCTTCCTGGTTTCTCCTGTTCATACCAACTAATATCATCACTGAGAAAGCACATTAATGGAGTAACTAATTTGTGTGAAGATATGCTTAAATCTTTTTCTATAACCTGTGCATAAACTTCAATTCAATCTCATCTGCAGCCCCAAATATGGATTTGCGAAATAACCTAAGACAAAATCAAAGAGGAAAAGGAAAACTTGAGAAGAAAACTAGCAACACATGGTATCAACACACTTTACATCAGCAAAATTTTATTATATCTTGGAAATTAATAGGCATCTGAAAAAGATAGGCATTACACCAAAAACAAAGTAGAATATACATGGTCTGAATCTCTGCTATCAGAAATATCCTTAACAAAGCATGTAAGACAGCAAATCCCAAGGAATTATTTATATCATGATTTATTTATTTCCCAAAACTGTATTTTTTGGTATAAACTTAGATAAAAACTTATTTGATAAAACATAAAAAGATAAGACAAAAGAAGAACTGATTATACATACAGAAGGATAAAAAGTTAGTTATAGCATTAACCATAATGCTGATGACAAGATGACTTTATGGATAGAAGGATTAGCCAATATAGTTTCAGTCACTGCTGCACAGAAGTAAATAAGTAAATAAACTAAGGATTGGATCACATCAATAACCTATCATCCCATCGAGTTAAGCGGCAAGCTAGCTGTGCAATGACTTCATGCACTGTTCGCGGCACATTATAACCCCCAGCAGACAGAAGCTCCTAATTAGAGCAGCACATATAATTAGTAAACCAATGAATTAACTTGCACACAAATGAATACAAACTAGTCAGCGGTCTATTCCACTGAAAGGGTTATATCAAGGAGAGGTAACCTGAACTTCTATGATTCCCAAAACGTTTACTCTCGAAACATGTCCTTTTACATGCAATGCAGTCAATAAAAAATTCTGTGCTTGCCAAGAGCGCAATACAACAGGAATGTCATCCTCTTCCACATATGGATCACCAGCTGATTGTCCCAAAAGCTCAAATAGCAGTCCTCCAGCAACCCTTACTGGCACCTTGGAAGAAGACAGCACAAAGAAGTGTGAAGCAGGACCCACGGACGAACCAGAAACAGAAAGGTATAACCTTATTCCACAAGTAGGTGAAAAGGTGAGTTCTACACAATACAAATTTCGATCTGTTTTTAATATGGTTTAATGCTCTGTCTATCTATCTCTATGTATGTTCACATATGCATGCATACACAGAAGACATATGAACACATATTAATTTTCATTTTTGCTTTCTGTTTTCCAAAACTCAGGTTCAGCTTTAAGGAAAGTGTCCATTGTCCCAACTGCCAACTCCTTGGAGATACCTCAAGCATAGGAAATGTACATGGCTACTATTTACATCTGAAAACACACCTTGACACATCCAAGGGATTAACTGTGTACGTTTCTGCTGACCTAGACATGCAAATTACAGACTTGAACTTCGCTGCCATAGATAAATTGCTAACATCAGTGAATTGGCATCTAAAATTCATATTTCTTTAGTTTGCATGTAAATGAGTTTAAAAGCAAGTGACTAAAGAGATAGCCAATGCACTGATTCAGGTGAAGTAGCAAAAGAGTTCATCGAAACGCATTTTACTCGTAGTCATTCTAGATATCAGGACAAGGTAGATTCTATGAATTCCATGGCTATAGTGTATGCAGAGAGAAGGGTTGAATTGGGTTTTGAAGGAGTGGGAAAGAGGGTGTTTAGGAGAAAAGGATAAAAGCCTAAGAATGTTAAATTGTCCCTGCAATTTTAAAGGTACTGATAACACAATTGAATACTCCACTGGCAGTGAGATTCTTGACACATCTATCCTATACAATCAGGCATACACAGATTCCACCCCACAAAATCTCTGACATAAGTATATACTATGCAGGAGCTTTAGATTAAAGCTACAGTAAAATCTACTAATATGTAAGCATCATACACAAATATATACCAGAAAAATAAACAAATTTGCATTCAGAAAATTCTACCTCATAAAGAAGATGTTTCATTCGCTCACTTATCAGTCGACTTTCTTCTCTCAAGGCCAAACTGATGGCTGGATGCAACCACTGAGCATTGCTTAGCCAAGTCTGAACATAGGAATGACCTGCATCCACATGACACCACCAAACAGGGCCAGCTGGGCGTTCCCAGTAAGGAGCTGCTAAATCTGCAACAGTAAGGCTTTCTTCATCATCCAATAACTCCAGCTGCTGCATGGACCAACCAGCATCAGATTGCATAGTTTGGACAAGTTCTGATATTCTCGCCCACCCAATGGGTGCCCAGTGACTACCATCAAATCTTTCTATGGAGTTATACTGCCCTGACTGTAGAATCCGGATTTGTTTCTGCTCATCATCAGGAGCATCCTGATCGCGTTTAAAGTGGTAAAGAGGCGATGAATCTAAAGCTTGGTTCTTATCCACTGTTGGGGAAGAAACCTCTCCGACATTATGATCTCGTAGTTGTGACCTAAAAGGTTCTGTATCCCCATGTCTGCCGCTCAAGGTTCTTGGATTCCATCTCGCGTTCAGGGACCTCTTACGGCCTCGAACGAACTCAAAAGCGCAAATAAGCCCATCTACCCAGAGATCACTTCCAGGTATGACATCTCTGTTATTGCAAGGTTTGTGGCTTTCAGGTTTCTTTACCTTATTGCTTCCGGAGTGTTCTTCTTTCACTTCACTGCTCATATTGATCCCGTGCCTGCGTACTCTACAGTACCCAAAACGCAGAAATGATCAAACGATACCACAAGTGAGTACTTTTCCCCGGAAAGCGTAAAAACCTGAAGGGAAACTACTCCCAGATATCAGCTACATTTGAGGGCACCCTGAATGTAGTAAACAAATAACTCGTCAGCTAAGGCACGGAATAAATTGATCGACATGTCCGGAAAAGCTAAAGAATCATATATCATACTGTGAGAGCACAGCACTGGACTCCTTTAACTTCCAGCAGTAAAAGGCAATCAAAGATAATGATTCGCCATTGAAAATTGCGCAAAACAAGCAACAAAAGCATCTCATAATAAGGTCCTGGTTATTCACAGTAATCTGACGGATCCAATTCCAAACTTACAAGCTTAGAACCTGAACCTACACGTGTCTCTCAGGCTGCAAAAGCCCGGAAAAAGAAGAACAGAGAAAAAGCGCACTACCATGGACATCGACGGTGAACTGGAATTGGAGTGTTGCGTAGAAAAAGAGCGAACGATGATTATGCGATAGCAAGTGGATGTACAAGTGTGAATGCGACTGTTACTCCTGTCACATGCTATGTACAAGTGTGAATCCTAACTCGCTCTCCACTCATCATTATAGAATCGGCATCTACGTATGTCTACTCATGCTTTTCATTATGTTCAAATTAATTATACAATTTTAATTATAGATTAATAAATTTTTATAAATTAAAACTAATTAAAAATATTAATTAATTTTTATTTAATATTTTTAATTAAATTTTAAATTCTTCGATAAATAAAAATAATCTTTTTAAATTATATTTTAAATTTTCTAATTTAATACCAATTAAATTTTTTAAATCTTAAATCTCTTATATTATCAATTTAACTTCTAATCTAATTTTTTAAAATTACATTTAACAAAAAGACTCGAATGAAATTTACAAAATTTTTAATTAAATTTTAAATTTTTTGATAATAAAATATTATATTTTAAATTATTTTATTTTAT
>JANIJF010000002.1:67269680-67282270 GCA_024520955.1 Erythroxylum bequaertii | reverse complement strand
TTTACCAAATTTTTAATTAAATTTTAAATTTTTTGATAAAAAAATAATATATTTGAATTATATTTTAAATTATTTAATTTAATATCAAATAAAATTTTTAAGTTTTAAATCTCTTATGTTACCGATTTAACTTCCAATCTAATTTTTAAAAATTAAATTTAACAAACGAGATTCGGATGAAATTTACCGAAAATATAACCTGCAATAAAAAATTTGATATACCGAAATATGAATAAAAGATCTCTTTTAATATGCCCTTTTGAGTTTAATACGTAATACTTACCTTCTAGTTAGTTAGTTTTAGACTCGGATAAAATTTACCGAAAATATAACCTGTGATAAAAAAACTTTGGTGTATCAAAACATAAATAAAAGATCTCTCTTAAAAAGACCATTCGAAACCGTGTCCTTCGAGTTTAATACGTAATACTTACCTTCTAGTTAGTTAGCTCAATTAGTTTCTAGTTAGCTCAATTACTGGTTTTTAAGACAAGATGGTCAGAACAAAACCCGGTAATTTCATTCTTCAGTACTTTAAGACGATCATGACTCGAGCTTTTAGATTACAAACTGTTAAATGAGTCCAAACCGTTAGAAAAAGAGTAAGTTTGACTATAACGAGCGACATACAGAAATTATATATAAAAAAAGAGTCCACTAACTGGAATTAGCAAACGTGTTGGTTCCTAAGCTAACAAAACGGTCAAATATGGCACATAAGTATTCTAATACAGCCTCGTGGCAGTGGCATCAACAGGGCTGTAGCAAGTGGAGGATGTCTCTTCAGAGTTCAGACCGACAGTCAGAGCCCAATGCCATTGATTTGGACACTTCCAAACTCAGATAGCGATGAGACGAGATTTAGTAGCCGTTTTGCCACAACGGTTGCGTCTGCTTTGAAGGTTGGACCTGAGACGGAGAGCCACCCATGGTCATGGACCCATCCCTAGAGTTTTGCTGTTGATGTTCCAGGGATATGCCTGTTTGAGAATGGTAGTAATTTGGGTACCCAAGAGCTCCAAACTGTTGTGATGGCTGCTGAACTTGGCGAAACCCAACACCCTGCTGATTCTGCCCCTGCAAACTGTAATAGTTGCTTGCAGGAAGACCAGACATCGTCCGTGAACTGGGCCCATGAACCCACAGCGCTGAATTTTCATTCTGAGAACACAATATCATAACCCCCACTTATATTTCATAGAAAAAACGGAATACACAACAAGATCACCTAGGCAAACAAATCAATCCTCCTGATAAATTTCTCCAATTCCCAAATCAACTCTATTTCTCCACAACCACAATTCAACTATAAAATTTTTTCCACTACATAAATACAGTTCTAATGCATCCTAAATTACCGTCAAGTACGCAGAACATACGAATTGATCCGTGAAAATTTGTCAACCCTTGGGAGAGGCATTACCTGTTGAAGTGAGACCAAATGGTTGCTGTCCTTGTATTGAGAACTCAAAACATCATCATAGCTAATGGTTGTACCTCCAGGAGCAGTTGGCGCATTCAGAGGGAAGTTTCCTGAAGCAATATTGGTTGAATTTCCAAATCCATAGCCAGAAGCAACACCGGCAGATTGCGGCAAGCTGCTAACCGAGACATTGTTCTTGTACTGTGGGAGAACTGACGCTAAAGATTGGTGATATGCAGTATTACCCGCATATGCCTGCTGATAAGCTGATGGCATATATGGGTAGCTTTGGGGCAAGAACGGATAGCTAATCATGTTAGCAAAATGTCCCAAGGGAAGGGTATGTTGTGAATAAGGATGGACAGCAAGGTGTTGCGGAAGAGTGGACCCTGCAGCAACACTTGCACCTGGAAGCGTCTGTGAGGTCAGTTGTGGTGTAGAAATACTACCTGCTCTTAAAGCCTGGCACATATGGAAAAAGGATATCAAAATGAGAAACAGTATTAAAGAATTATAACCAAATCAAGATTTAGGCATTAGGTACTTTGTGTCTTTTTTAGAATTCCTAAATCAACAATGCGAGAAGAATAATCTTAAAATTGTTGGTTCAAAAAAATATAATACAACTAATAACACAGATGACTATCACGTAGGTTTCTGGCTAACATATGAAGATTTACTAATGGTCTTTGCAACAACATTCAGTTCACCTAGAGGGAAAAAGAGTGTGATAGCAAATTGGTTACTGCCAGTTGGTGATGTCAAGCCTCTTGTAACTTAAAACAACTCAATTTCTTGAATTAGAACAAGGAGCTTTCATATACTTAGTTGTGAATATCCTCTAAAGCACTTGATAATTGTCAAAAAATTTCAATGGTGAGCAATGTAAACAAACGATTTAATGTGCACCTACGAAGCTTTGAAAATTTCAGAAACGTGATTCTTTGACAACTAAATAATTGCCAAGAATCAGCTATTCCTAATGAGCATAATCAGAAATGTATTATTCCCATTATGCAGAGAAACTTAAGATCTTAGTTTATTCACAAAGCAAAATCAACAAAAGTATTGGCAATCCAACAAAGCTTGATTGGATAATGGCCACCAAATGACTCAAGAAGGCTTTCTTACAACACGATATAAAACCAGTAAAGATGCCAAGTAGTAAGATAGACTGAAGACATGCCCAACAACAAGACTAATATTTTCAAGTCAATTTGCTTTACATGCTCCTTGGATGGCCACTAAATTCTAAACTTATACCAAAATCTGTTCATTATTCTATTCAAGATGCTATCCGATTATGGAGCGAAAGCTAATTTCCCTACACAATTACACTCATTAACAACAAAAAGTAGAGATTACCGATAGCATACCTCTGGCATGGAAATGCTTGGACCACTGATGGAAGATGGTGCATTGCTATATTTGATGGGCATTGACTGAGTCACAGGGAATGGGGAGTATGGTAGTTCATGTTCCCTACCAGCCTGGACAGTTGAACCCAACAGTGTGCTGGACAACGAGTTGTTATAAGCCTGCTGTAATAACATGTTAAATGAGATTTCAACCAAACAATCGAAGCAATTGGGCTATAAGGTCAAACTTAACAACAGAAAATTCACAAATATTAAATCATACATATTTCATGTTATGCCAGCACATATGCACACACACACAAAGAAAAGCAGAAATAAACTTCTGATAGTAAAATGTCTGTACCAACCATTTCCATTCCAACTTTCAAAATATTCAAAGCAGCCGACAAAAAATAAAACTTTTATACCTTTTCCTCTTCTTTCTGGGAGGTAAAGAAACAATTTTTGATCCACATATATTTGCTGGGCATAATGAAACAAATATCTACTAGGAAAATAAGTAAAAGAATTCAAATTTTGTGATATAAAGTTGTTTCAACAGCACAAGTAAGAGCAGCTAGTATTTCCCATCCTTGTCATAAAAATGACAAGTGGTATCTGTTCTTTTTTTTTCTATGTGCATTGCCATATATCACAGAAACATTAACTTTCAAGTGACCAAGTATGATAATAGNNNNAAATGTT
Organism: Erythroxylum bequaertii; assembly: GCA_024520955.1. Classification (NCBI taxonomy): domain Eukaryota; kingdom Viridiplantae; phylum Streptophyta; class Magnoliopsida; order Malpighiales; family Erythroxylaceae; genus Erythroxylum; species Erythroxylum bequaertii. The sequence goes on along the minus strand of JANIJF010000002.1, from coordinate 67,278,784 downwards.
ACCAATACACTTGATAATGAAGCAATATTCTGCATCTGGGAGCTTGTCTGCGGGTGCGGGTTATTAAACACATCATTCAACTGTTGTGTGTTTTCATAAGCATAATCAGGTGCAGTTGAATGAAACGCATATTGATTCCCTTGAGAAACTTCAGTACTTTCCTGCTTTAACACCTCTGGTTGTGGAACCGAAGGAGAGTCAAAATTCCCAGGATTGACACCCGTTCTATGGACTAAACTTTCATCTGCAGTGCTTCTGAGGTGCTCGTCCCCATAATACTCGGGATTTCTGCAAGAAATGACACTTAGACCAAGAAATATAGGAAAGGAAGGATGCAATGATATGGTGAGAAAAGGATACCTCGTCTCTGGGTGTCCAGTTGATGGTGCATCAACCAACTCAGGTGTCTCCTCCAAGGTACTTTTTGTTGGCATTGCGGCAAAAGGACCAGAAAAACCAGTACCTATTGCAGATCCAAAAGTACCAAAACTCAAGTGTGAGCAATCTTGAGCATTAACTTGGAGGTGATCAGGAATTATTACTGAAGGATTATCCTCTTTGGTAGCTGCTTCTTGATCATCATTCTCCAAATTCAAGTGCCGGAAGTTCACTGCCACTGATGAAGGATCATCATCGACTGAAATGGAAATAAACATAATATGGTGATTACCATGGACTAAAGTTAATCATAATCTTAAGAACCAAACATTACTAAGTAGAAGAAATAACTCTCAAGTCTACACTGAATTGGCCACTCAGTATACTAGTAGTTGAGAAATAAAGCTCGCAAACTTTTGAGTTAAAAGATGAAGCTGGTGCAGAATCTAACCAACATCCCAGACCACCATCACACATTCAATCACTTCTTTACAGTAAAGGAACTCAGAAACAATTTATGGACATGGAAAAATACAAGAAATCGTCACATATGAGCAGAAAATGTGAAAATTCAGCCAGGGTAGTCGTATATAATTGAGGAAAAGGAGATCAAATAAATAAACAGACAGTTTTCAACTAGTTATCCAAAAATTTGCCAGACATCAAACTTTAAGATTGATTGATATCATAAACAGTACATCTATCATTAGGATATTCTGAAAACCAATGGCAAATTTCAGAACTAATATAAAATGAAGAATGACATTTGTAAAGGAAAACTATAAAAATGCAATTTGCAGAAGAAAGTAGAAAATCACCTTCACCTTGATTGTGCTCAAAAGTATGATTATGGGGCTCGTACGAACTCAAGTCCCCATACAAATTATCCTCAAGAAGTGCTGAGCCTCCAGAATCATCTTTTCGGGCATTCTTACTCGATACAGAAGCAGAGACAGCATGGTTCCCTCTAAGATTCTCAACATGATCATCTTCTATAGGCAGAACATCATCTGCTTGAGGCCTCGTATGCTTGGTAACTCTACCCAAAGGCATGTTAGCAGGATCAACATACAACTCAGGATCTGCAGGAACCTCCAAAACAGAGGGCACACTAGTAGGTGGCTGGTCCTCAATAGATGGCCATTCATCTTCAGAATGCATATGCTGCTGGCTTGCAACAACTTCTGGCATTCCCTTTATTTCTGGCACGTTTGAAGCACAATTATTTGATGAATGCAAGTCATGGTGTGATGCAGCTAAAGGGTGTGCCGAATCACTTTGATGGTAAATGTTGTGGTGAGGTGGCACAACAGATACTTTATTATGTGGCCTGCCCATCTTAACAATGTCAGCCATGGATGCTTGGCCCGATGCCCCAAGCCAGGCAGATTGAAATCCAGAAGAAGGCTGTGAAGATGAAGAAAATCCATCACCTGCACTTGTGGATGATTTACTTTCTGTAGCCACAGGATCACTGAAAGAAATGTAAAACAAGAATAAGACAACGATAAAGTTGCATATCACATGTAGATTGACACTCACACATCTCAAATATTAGTTAATGACCATCATGAAAAAAATTAGTTTCCAAGCTAGAAAGAAAGATTTAATAGCCACCCATTTTGCAGAATAAAAGAGAAGGAAATTTATTTGGACAAAAAAATTCACAACATAAGATTTACATGATATCGTGCCCAGGAAAACAAATCAAAACAAATCCAACATGCTAAAAATTAAAAGAGTGAAGCACTTAGAACTCATATCAGGTAAAAGTAGCCAGATATTAGAATTTTTTTGCAGATGTTTCAAATGTGCTGATGTTTATTTATAAAAATTTCATCCTCCTAGTTTATAAACCTACAATTCATGGATCATAAGTTTTCAATTTACCCTTTACTTTGTTACGACTTTCAGTAAATTTCCTAGCCTCACAGGAATGGCCATCAACTTCAAAAAGTTGCACATCCATTAATGTGATAAATTTGAAAGCTTGGGGGGAAAAACAACATTTCACTCTCCACTTCCCCTTTGCCCTTCCACCAAAGCATTATAAATGGTAAAAGGATAACCAAGATGAAACTGCTATTACTTGCTCCATGTGTAGCAAACTTTATGCTCCTCCACTACCAGTAAGTTTAGCATGGCATTCCCTTCCAGATCTAATTAAGAGTTAACAACTCTTTGATAGAATATTGGCTCCATATGTCCAGCAATACTAAATAAATGATCTGGCACAATTCATCTTTGTTTCTATTAAAGAAGCATATGGAAATACATATACTTTATGGTACATTCCCAGAGACCAATAAAATGCAGAATATCTGCCTCATGTGAATCAAAACATCAATAGTTATTTTCCCAAAAAAAAATCAATAGTTTGTCTTGAAATATTAGGCACAATAATTGCAGATAAGGTCATAGAATTCTAAATTTACATAATGCCAAAGTCATCGCCATGTTAATTAATTTTAAATGTGGACAACCTGGGGAATGGAGTTTGCCAGTTGATGTTACCTCCTCCCGTACCACAAGCCGAAGATGGCAAACCAGCATATGCATGGGTTTCATTTTCCTTCTTGTATGTCGATTTCCCATGTGAAGCACTATAATCTGAAAGAAAAATGTCAAAATCAAGGGGAAAGGCAACAGAGTTTAAGAAGAGAAAGAAGACAAATATCAAGTTTATAAGAATCAATACACAGCTGACACTAGTCCAAAACCAAAGCCCAACACTCATACAAATACATCTAATAAGGGTAGACGCACCTCGAACATTACGATCTGCACCTCCTCTACCACCACGATGTGTCATGCTGTTAGCACCGCGGAATCTAAGATCAACTGGGTCCTTGTTCTGAAGCAAAAGCAGAAAGACATAAGAAAACTAATGAAAGGACCATTATGTGTCATGGAGACAAAACACCGACATTGTTGCATAACATTGTTAGGAAAAATAATCAAACAGATTATATGAAAGAATGTGAACAAAGTTATGTGAACAAAACTTTGATGTCACCAGACTTTAGCTATTTTGCTTGTGAACACACCTCTTTTTTTTTCTCTCGCTTGCTCTTGACCTCATGGAAGGGGTCTGCAAAAAGAATGATGCTAATTTAGGAGTGAAGCTCTACATAATTATAGACACAGACACATTGAAGTGGAAGAAATCTTCAAACAACCTCATCTGTCCACATTAAACCATATTTTAAAGAAACTTAAAGCAACTGGAGGACAGTTTACTAACTAAATTAATGTCGAAAATTGACTAGCCAAAGAGCATACAACCAACTGACTCAAAGATAGATAGAAGCTAGGTATAGGGATACAAACACCGAGGATAAAATAACAAGACAGGATAGCACCTTGGAAATCGTGGACTAAAACACAAATGCAGAGCAGAACCGAGTTTATAAAGTTTACGCACATCAAACACATTAGATCTTACTTCAAAAGCTAAAATATTATGAAAGAATGAGACCTATTTCCAACTTAAACACAATATATGAATAAATTCATGCAGCTGATCCCCTAAACATAACATTAATTCCACTCATGGATGTTCATTAACAGTTAGAAGGTGGACTTCCGTCACAGGACATGGGGATGCAAATACCGACATGTAATCCACCTCACAACATGCTAAGCAAGCAGATAGTAATCAAGTTTAATCACACAAGAAACTAAAAGCTAAGGTCTTAGATATCATCTATCACTAAACTTAGATAAGCCATATTACCAAATTCACTCTAAATTTTCTAAACTTCAACCTACTTTCTGAAATGCTTCACTTAAAACATCGACTATCAGGTTAACAAACAGCTTAGTACATTAAGTCATTTACTTGAACATGCCAATAAAGAAGCAAATCGAGACAACTAATAATCCCACATAATTGAAACAAAATCAATATAAGCGAGGAGAACCAAAGAGGTTAAGTCTCCAGAATCAATAAAAACTAAAAAGGAAACGGATCCTCTCCTTTATGCCAAAAACAAACTTAAACCACAAAGTTTCACCTCTTTAATGCTTATATATTGAAAATTATCCTTAAAGTTCGAAGAAAATAACCATAAAAATTAAAGAATTCTTGATGAGTAATCTAATCAAACATACAACATTCAGTACATCAAGGTCTCCTAATTTTTTTCTTCCTTTCAAGAAAGAGTATGAAAATTTGGTCCAAAAAAAAAAACTCGAACGCACTTGCACACAAACTTCCACGGAAGAACTACTCCATAAGTATAAAGTTTCTACAGTTTATCTACACAAATAATCAGTTTCTTTTTTCCCCCGAACGCAAAGAGGAGGAGGAGAAAGGGGCAAAATTGGAAGAAGAGAAAATAAAACCTTGAGCGAGGAGGCGATTAACGGCCTCGTTAGGGTCCATATTACAATCTTTGAGCATAGCGTAGATCTCAAGCTCGGTACAGTTGACAATTTCTTTCAAGCTCTGAACTATCTTTCTTGAACCCGCCGGAACGGCGGAGATTCCATTATTACCCTTGCCGGCGGCGTTGATAGTAGTGCCGTCTCCTCCTCCACCTTTGCCACTCATTCTGTCTCTTAACTACCTTTCTCTCTCCTCAGATCTGAGAAGCGACGATGTCGCTTAACGCACACTCGCTGAGGTACTGCGTGTCCCTCTCAATCTCTGCTATACGCCGCGACGGAGTTGGAACAAGAGGATATTGAGGTGCCAACAACACTGCCTGCTTTAAGCACCCAAAACAAAACCCTTCCCCTGCGTTCTGTCCTCTCTTTATATTACTATTTTTATATTATTATAATTTAAAAGAAATTCAAACTCTTATGGGTTCGGAGCGGCTATGTTGTAGTTGTAGACGTTCCCTTCTTTCACTACTTCTCTTTTAATCATCGCATTCAGTCCGAAGTCTCGTGTTAAAAAAAGATTTAGAAGCATTATAATATACAATTTTATTTTTATATAATAAAGAGATTATTTTTAACAGATTCACGTACAAATGAGACAATATAAAAATAATGTAAATTACAAAGAAAATAAGTAAAACAACATCAACATATAGAAATCATAATAAAAATAACAAAAAGATATAGATATATATATAAAATAATAAAAACAAGGCTAATATTAATAATACTAAAAATGCTAATAATAATAATAATAATAACTACTTATTGATTGAACATAAATTTGAAATTGTATTGAATATAAATTTGATATATGAATATTTCCAATTTTTAATTAGAAAGTAATATTTTAAAAATCAGACCGAAAGTTAAATCTGTAATACAATAAATTTAAGGTTTAATTGGTTTTCTAACGTCATAAAACCATTAAATAAACTTAAAATTTTAAAATATGATCGAATAAATTGTTTTTATTTATCGAAAAATTTAAAGTTTAATTTAAAAAATTACTTCTTTGGCATTGTAAATGTATTGAACGTAATATTTTCAAATTTAACTAAAAAAAGTTATGTTTAAAAATCGAACCGGCAGTTAAATAGGTAATACAAAAGATTTAAAGTTTAAAAGATTAAACTAATATTAGACCTAATACTAACTAAAGTTAAATAAAATTAAAGAATTTCAAATATGATTAAAATATATTATTTTATCCATAAAAATTTTAATAAAAATTAATTTATTATTTTATTATATTATAACTAATTAATTTATGAAAATTTATTCGATTAATTAATAAATTGATTGATTTTAACGACAAAAATTATTAAAATAAATTAAATTAAAAAATTAAACAGTACGATATTTTTAATCGTTGATTTCTTGCGCATGATGTTATTGGGCATATCCGAGCATGGGAGCAAACCTCTCGATAATCCCACAACTCGAATATCGCCGAGCTCTACATCGTATTTAGGTTGTCAAAATGCCGCCCTAGCTTCGGACCAGCTAAGCAATCAAATACCTCTCAAATTATTATCGACAAGTCAATCCCAAGTATGAAACGGTGTCCATGTCGAAAAAGAGATGAGGCCCATACTCGAACATGTCCAAGTGTGTCCACTTCTCGAAACCGGCTCAATAAAGTGATGTGTTGTCTATATTTTTAAGATTGAACTGGCCGAATTAGTTAAAATTTTTAATTATTAATCTTTTCCGAAGAATAATTCCATTTTTTATATAAGCATTGCCTGAGTAAGTAAGGAAAGGTTGACTACTTTTCCACTTCCATACCATAAACGGAAATGAAAGTGGAAGGTTCTAATACTCTATTTGAAGTATAAGTTAAAACCGTGAAGAATGTAAAGTAGAAAATGACAAAAATATCATTTGATCCAAATCATTTGAAAGAAAAGTTATCACTTTTCTTTTTTTTAGCTGATAAATAAATACAAGGTTAAAATATTTAATTATTTTTAATATATTAAATATAGTACTTGTTAAATATATTAAATATATTATACATGGGTCTATCGAAAATAACCTCTTTATTATGTATAGATAAGGCTGCATATTATCAGACTTCCTCAAATCTCACTTCATTGCAAAATTTTGGACTAGATGATGAAGATGAGTACTTGTTATTTATAAGAGTTAAATATGATATGTAATTTTAGGGTTTAACTCAATTTCATCTAAAACTATAACACCTATATCTACGTATAAGAGCGAGGTCGAGATGGTCGTCAATTATATGAAGTCTTTTCTTTGTATTTTTGTTACTCAAATTCTTGACTTTTATAATCACAAAAGAATAACCTTATTAATTGTTCAAAGACTCGTCCTCAATTCTTATTATAATTTATAAGATAGAAAGTAAGAATATTAATGGGCTGGCCCGGGAGTCCTAGTCAGCCTGTGGCCTGGTTCATGACTTAACCGACCCATCTTTTCTTTTTAAATGTCAAAAACGACATCATTTTTAAAATACCAGATTGGATTAAAAGTAACATTTAGAAAATTATGTATAAATGATCTTTTTATTTTTAAAATTTATTTTAACATTTACTTTTTCGAATATTGTGACAATTATCTAAGGGTTCTATTTTTAATTTTAGTGGAAAATAGCAAAGATCACATTAATCAAAAGATAATATTTGGAGGGGCAAGGATGACATTTGGACTCAAGCAGGGAGCTAATCACGTTGAGTTGGTATCTCGTATGAGTCACCTATTTGATTATTATAACTTTAGTGAAGGAAACGCGTCCTAAAAAGAGTTGGTGTTGGTGTTTATCCTGTTAGCCATATCCAAGTCATGAGCAACTGGCGTGTCTTAGCCCGTGACTCTCCACGTATAACCTCTTTTGTAGTGCCTGACGTACTTGATATAGTCCGTAGAGATGGGATATTTGTCTTGAAAAACTCCATCTATATCGGTTTTTTAATCTTTCGTTTGTTTTATTTTAAAAATGTTAATATTAAGAATTAATTAATTAATTAAATAAATAATAGACCAATGTTTATAAATTTATAAACTAAAATAAAATATTTAGTTTTCATTTAAAAATTAAATATTTTATTTTTAATTAAACTTCAAATTTATATATATAATAATAATCTCTTTCGATAAACTTTAAAAAATTTTCAATCATATTTTAAATTTTTAAATTTTATTTAATTTTAACTGATTTTATAATAATATAATACCAATTTAATCTTTTAAATTTTAAATTTCTTATCTTACCGATTTTTAAGAAAAGAACCCATTTATTATACAACATATTTCGAATGTATTGGCATGACTCATCGATCAAACTTGTTCACCACAACAATCGCAATTAGACGTACCTCATCAATCTTAAATTAAAAAAAAAAACAAAGGAACTCACAGTTGTTATTTTTTTAGGTAAATCTTCGGATTGATGCAATAGCTTACAAATCACACCAACTAAGTACTCCGCACTAGGTAAGTCTTGTACGAAAAACTTAATCGAGAGAGCGTAAGTAAGGAGATTTAAACATAGGACTTTTTGGTCGCATGCTCCCCACTCCGCCAACTCGACATCTCATGGGGGGCTCATAAAGCCTAAATGTATGTTATGGATACCGGGCTCATTTCAGTATTGTCTCGTACTCGTTGTGAATACCGGACTCATTAAACGATGAACTTGAGACTCTGATGCACATAATTGAGCTTAAAGCTCCTTTCACGTTGGCTACTTCGATCACAACTCCTTTATGTGAGCATGCATCATGTAATGGAGTATATTAGTTCACATAATATATCATCAATCACTTTCAGTCAATGAGTACCTTCAATTTTCACAGTTCATCGAATCTAAGTCCGGCATTCAATAAATAGTTGAGCATTCAATTTCCTTATTCACATTCAAATCACAAACACTTCCAATATAGTCCTGAATATTGAACTTCTCAGACAATTAATTGTGCGGAATCAGTAATATCACAATTACAATCAGATCATTAATAGTTCAATAATTAGAAGTTAAACAGAAATAAATCAATCATAGTGAGAACATCTAGGTTACTCATAGTATACTCTAGTATACTCTATTGCCTGGATAGACCGGCAATGTCTTGATGATGGCGTTCGATTTGAGCATCTATACATCATACAATACACACAGAATTCACATTACAAAACTGATCAATTAAATACATATTCACTTATGCACATACATATATGTGTCATGTTTAATGCATGCATAGTGACTATCCCAGGTATGTTTCCTTAATCATTATTCATAATCATTCACATATTGTCACTTGGATATGTCTTGTTTGCATTTAGGTTAATACCTTAAGTAGACTTGATCA
>JANIJF010000002.1:67223703-67234794 GCA_024520955.1 Erythroxylum bequaertii | reverse complement strand
AACAAGAAAATGCATTGTCTTAATTTCCCTTTGAGCTCACATGTACTAAAATTTCGGGTCCTAACCCTTAATATGGGAACGGGATGTTACAGGTTTTGTCTTGTGATTGTTGAAGACTTGAAGTTAATTCTGCTAAAGGTGTATTGTTGAAGACTTGAAGTTACAATTTTGTATTTGTAATTTGGAATTTGGAAATAGGTATACTAGTAGTCTGGTATAGTATAGTTGTTGACTGTGAAAAATTGAAAATTGAAAACGAAAATATGTTATTTTGTAAGTTGTGTTTGGTATTAGATTTGTATTTTGGACCACTGTTATCAATTGAAAATTTAAAATTCCTTAATTTTATGTTATAATTATAAATAATTATATACAGTACAATTGTATAATATACTAATAAACTATTTTGTAAATTTTAAAAATTTTAAAGACTATTTTATAAATTTAAAAAATTACTCAAAATATTACTCAATACCGATATAGTTTTGTTCAAGAAGATAATTCAATATCGGTATTGTTCCAGAAGATAATTCAATATCGAGCCCTGGTATTCATAATTTTGAATTGAACATTCATAATATTTATATTATAATTATATAAACAATTCTTCTTCTTCTACCTCTTCTTTTTCCTGCGTGAACGGATAAAAGGCCGCAAACTAACGGACTAACTAGAAGATGAGGATCATAGCTCCTCTCCCACTCTCGCCACCAACGGCACCACCACGACCAGTTTTTTTTACTAACGGCGATCGCTCCACCACCATCACGGCTACCTCAAGCTGGGTTCAGAAAGCATTGCTAAAAACCATAACCGGAGCTCTCTCCGTCAACCTTCTATTCTCTTCTCCACCTTCCCTCTCTCTACAGTCTTCCTCCGTACAGCCACAAGGGCCTCCGCCTTCTTCCGCTGAGTTTTGCCTCCAAGAGCAAGAAGAAGAAGTTAAAGCAGAGAGCGATTCTCAGGTTGTGACTAACGAAGGAATCGTGGAAGAAGCTTGGCAGATAGTTAACGACAGCTTTCTTGATTCCGGACGCCGCCGGCGCTGGTCGCCGGAAGTTTGGCAGCGTAAAAGAGAAGATGTGTTGAGCAGTTTGATACAGAATAGATCAAAGGCTCATGATATCATCAGAAGGATGTTGTCTAGCTTGGGCGATCCTTACACGCGCTTTCTTTCTCCTTCCGACGTAATTTGTTTCTCAAACATTTTCCTTTTGGTTAGCCGATTTTTTGACTCCTACTTTTTGCTTGTTAAATGAAAATAAATCAAACTTCTGGTAGATGAAATTAACTAGTCATGCAGTCCAGACTCAACACATAATTTCTTTTCATTTTTGATTGGATAGTGTCTATTTGTCTACTTTAAGAAATTTTTTAAAATGAAAAAACTATAGAAATGTTCTATCTTGTGTGCTTGATTCTTGTGGCCTGTATATGCAAAAAATGGCCTTATGTATTTTTCAGTCTTCTTGATTCATGGCATGTCTCACTTCCATTGCTGGTCGAAGTTCTCGAAGATGGCTAGGTATGACATGAGTGGTGTAGGGATAAACCTTAAAGAAGTTCCAGATGAAAATGGAGGGGTAAAGCTGAAAGTATTAGGACTCTTGTTAGACGGTCCGGCCCATTCTGCTGGCGTGAGGCAGGTAGTTACTAAGCCGAAACTTTGGACGCTTGATTACAATGTGTGCTTTTATTCATCTAACTACTTGTGATTCTTTGATTACTATCAATTCGTGCAGTTAAGTTTTTATAATGCTGATAAGTTGCTTAACTACGTGCTTAAGCATTTACTGCTCCGTAGTTCAAACAAAATCCTGTTTCTACTGCTTTAAATGTATCTAGTGTTGATATCAATATCACATTTCATTTGAGTAGTAGCATATGTGGAGTTTCACGTACAATAGTTTTGTTTAATAGGGGGATGAGGTCTTAGCAGTCAATGGAGAGGATGTCAGAGGTAAATCAGCGTTTGAAGTGTCATCTTTGCTGCAAGGCCCAAACGAGACATTTGTGACCATTAAGGTTTTCAGCTTTGTCGAAGAGAAAGATTCTATCATGCGTTTCTTGTGTATTATCTTCTGATTAACATTTTGGAAAACATGTTGTCAATACTAGGTAAAGCATGGCAATTGTGGACCGAGTCAATCATTAGAAGTTCAGAGACAACTAGTTGCTCGAACACCAGTTTTTTACCGTTTGGAACAAATTGAGAATGGCATCACTTCTGCTGGTTATATACGCCTAAAGGAATTCAATGCACTGGCAAGAAAAGATTTGGTCATTGGTAAATGTTTTTCAATCTAGGTGGTTTTAGTTTGTTCCCTCAATCAGGGTTCCTTTTTATTATTTGTCTTTCCAAGCATTAGATTTCTGTTTCTTTTTCTTTTTCTTCTTGTCCCTGGTGTATGCTCTCTTCTATCCGAGCATTAGGTAGAATCTAAGCAATGGAAGTATTGCCTTTCTGCCTTTTTCCTGCTGCTGTTTGAGATTCATGATGGAGGATAGAGTAATTAGAAACATCCATAGGATGGTGTAACTAATCAGTTTTAGTGCACATTTGGCTTGACTGTATACCATGATTCCTTTTTCATTTATGAATCTGAAATCAATTTTTATAACATAGACCGTATGATGGTAGTACCTTTCCTTCTCATGTGACTTCTTCATTGTAAAGCTGAAAAACAATTAACTAAAATTTGGATGATATAGTTATTAGTATTGGCTGAACTTTTCTCTAAAATGATTTGCCTTTTATGCATCTGATAATGGCTGGATTGTCAAAGCATGCCCAATTGATGTGTAAATGAAAAGTTACCGTTAGTCATTTCCATTGTTTCTTTTAGTAGCTTGGGTTTAGTTGAGCTCAAAATATCATTTATGCTCTCATACCATGTCTTTATGCTTAAGTTGTGTATTTCTTGGCCTAATATATCAATGGCAAAAATACTATGGCAGCAATGAAGAGACTTCAAGATATGGGGGCATCATATTTCATTCTGGACCTTCGAGATAACCTTGGTGGACTAGTTCAGGTATATTTTTAGACAAATATATCTAAATTTAATATTGGGCAGCCATAAGAATTAGAACAACAGTAATAGTTGCAGTTACTCATCAGAAATATGAAAATGCCTATGCATGCTTAACTCAGTTTTCAGTGCCACAAAGTTGACAATAATTAACGAAAGAGTCGCCGTTATAGCATATATAACTCATGAAACTATATATATAAAAAAGGAACAAGAGAAATAAACTCTGGTTTGTTGGGGGATTAGATTAAATAATTTTAACTGCAAATTGTGGTTGACATTTCTCCAGTGTATAAACTTTTGTCAACGTTTCTCAATTTTATAATTAACTTATAGCAGGATAATTTTTGGCAATTGCTCCTAGATATCAATAGATGCCTGAATTCCTGCATCATGTGTAAAATCCATGTTTTTACATTTATTTCTTAATGTAGTTATCATAAACCGTAATATAGAAACTCGCTGCTGTTGAAGGGATAGTTACATAGTTTCAGGTGAAGTCTTATTCTTGCTTCCTAGCTAGCTTAACTGTTCCTATGCTTATTTCAGGCTGGAATTGAAATAGCCAAGCTGTTTCTGGATAAAGGGGAAACGGTATGCTGGCTTTTGATATTGAACTCTAAAAACATATTTTTCTTTTTCCTTTGAAACTATTTTGTCATCAAATGTGAATATGTGATAGATTATAAGAATGCTTAGTGCATGTAGCAAAGGTGTATATTTTCAGTTATTTTTTTGGCTGAGATATTTCAAGGCATATAGGATCCTAGTAATACTCATTATGCAGGATTCTCATAATTAAAGAACAGATGGTTATGCTAGTTATATACATTATCTCGTCGCCAGTGGCACTATGTATGGCACCATTGATGATTGATTATTCACCTACTGCGTTGTACTTCCTTTGTTATAATGTTATTGCTTTGCACCAAACAAACTGTCAATGCTCTTTATTGACTATTTTGAGATTGAACCTCTTGTTAAGGACTTTTCTTATTCAATTTGAACATGCTGGAATTGACATTTGTGCAGCTTTAATTGCCCTTGAACAGATAATTTACACTGCTGGAAGGGACCCTCAGTATCAGAATGTCATCGTTGCAGATACTGCACCTCTTTTTACAAAACCTGTCATTGTATGCACTCCTTTATCCGTGATACCGGAATTTTCGATCATATTCTGTCAGGACCTATTGGGGTCTATTTCCTGTAAAATTGATTGGCCCTGCATTCTGTGAGCGCTGCATATCAGATGATTTGCAAACAACAAAGATATAGATATTGGTTATATTGCTCAGTGCCACGAGTCATTACCTTCCTTATGACTAGAGTAGAATTCAAGCATGAAATTAAGCAATGAGCTTGCCAATGAATTGCTCATAAATAAAGTTAAGCTAAACAGTGGGCTCTCTGAACTTGGTTCGTGTAGTTGAATCATGGAAATTTTCCTATTAGCAGGTTTTATTGATCTCCTCTGAAGGGCTGAGTCCCACCTTGATGGATGAAGTATATATGTCTAACTGTATCTTATAACTTATAAGCATATTATGTCCAGTTGACTAATTTCAAATGCAGGTCTTGGTGAACAACAAAACTGCCAGTGCAAGTGAAATCGTAAGTAATTTGAATTGATACCCAGTTTCTAGTTTGGTTTCAATGGTGAATGGTAGTGTAATTAAGGCTCTGATTTCAGGTTGCCTCTGCACTTCATGATAACTGTAGAGCTGTGCTTGTTGGGGAAAGAACGTTTGGCAAGGTAGCATTATTAAATATTTAAATATGCAATAATATAGCTCATAGAAGATGTTGATACCACAAATTTTGCTCAATGTAATTACGAAGTGGTGTTCGGCTTAATGTAACTTTTTGTAATATTGTCCTTTGTATTTTCTGAGCTGAACTATTTTTTCATTCCGTTGGCCCACGTGTTACTTTACTGGTCCTTTTAGTAGTTCTGTTTTCATGACAAATCCCTTTTGCAGGGGTTGATCCAGTCAGTTTTTGAACTTCATGATGGCTCTGGAGTGGTTGTCACTGTAGGGAAGTACGTTACACCAAATCACATGGACATAAATGGCAATGGAATAGAACCTGATTATCGAAATATTCCTGGTAACGCTCTTCCCTTTGAAATCGCTGTCTTGTGCTATATTCTTTTCTCCCATTGGCAGTTCAGTGAATTAGCCAATTGTGAGCTAAAAAACCCTACAAATGCAGCTTGGAGCGATGTCATGCATCATCTGGCGGACTGCAAGTTGCATCAGGGAGCAATGGAATAGAGCCTGATTATCGAAATATTCCTGGTAATGCTCTTCCCTTTGAAATCGCTGTCTTGTGCTATATTATTTTCTCCCATTGGCAGTTCAGTGAATTAGCCAATTGTGAGCTGAAAAGCCCTACAAATGCAGCTTGGAGCGACGTAATGCATCATCTGGCGGACTGCAAGTTGCATCAGCGAGGGTAATCTTATCACTTCCTTTGGGTTTTATATGGAAAAAGGAAAGTTCATGTAATCAACAGTGGTTGATTTGTGCTTTGGGAGCTGGTGTGGCATTAGATGACCAAAACATCTAACAAGTGAAAACCAGATTCTAAGAACAAGGATCTGCCTCTGTGCTATATAACAAGATTCTTTGTTGCAAATTATGACGTATGTAAAGGGGATATTGTAGATAGGAAACCATGGATTATCGCTGGTATCATTCATTAGAACCTGGAAATGTCTTAAGGACATGTTCAAAGTGACCAAAATTTTCTCCTCCATATTGGAGCAGCCGAGCGAATTCTACTGCTGACAGCACATTTTGCAGTAACAAATGGTATTTCTTCCTTTGTTTGCAGCAATATGCTTGGATGTACAACTTTCCATTTCCTCAAACCTTCATAAATGGCAGGATTTGATCCCATCAATTATGCTATGTAACTTTATAACTTTTTTGGACAACAGTTGACAATAATTGTTTTTTTAACAGTAATGTGAAAATGACTTGGCCAAGGACTATGCATGGATACAAATCACACCTGCCTCTCCCATTGGAAAGGCAAAATGGAGGAAATAAAAGGAACATATGCTCCAAGGTCTGCTGGATCAAGATTTAGGTATTTTATCTAACAAGTTATCTGACACCTTTTGTTAGCCCTACTATTAGGCAAAACAAAGTTTTGAGAAGTGATGGTATTGGACAACCATGACAAATGTTATGTGGAAGGGCTATAGGTCTTGTGTTGTCTGCAAGCCACTCCTTTATGAAAAGTTAAAAGATCCTGAGTCTTACCCTCTTTAACAAATCCTGAATAAACTAAACAGGGCAACATTCAAAAACTTTTTTTAATTCTAATACAAGGATTCACATTTTTTTCTCAATGATTAAAAAATTTAACCAGTTTAGTCGGTTTAACTGTTAAAATTTTGATTCGTTTAACTTTTTCGTTCAATTACTTTAACAATTCTTGTTGTTAAAAATGTATCAGCTTATTAATTAATTGGTTAATTTTTGTCAATTAATAATTTCTTATAAATTAAAGTAAATAAATAAATTTTTATTTAATAATCTCTTTTTTAATTAAATTTCAAATTGTTTGATATATAAGAGCAAAAGTTTTAATCATATTTTAAATTTTTTAATTTTATTTAATCTTTAGTAGGTTTTATAAGTTGAACCTTTTAAACCTAAGACCTATGTTCAAATCCAATTTTTAGAACATTAATTTTCCATGTAGACGGGTTGCTTTGCATCTGAATCACCATCTCATTCACTGGACTAGCAAAAACATTTGGAGTGCTGAGTTAAGTTTCCTATCGAGCCTGATGATTATTCTAACATCAGCTAATAAGGACCTTTAATTTTTGATTCAGTACTATAAAACAGTGCAAAGAGCACCATAAAGTAGATAAAGAAAATGCCACATACTAACCATCACTTACAAGTTAGAACTAGCAGGATAGCATAGGATTGCATCACCAACATCTAGATTTGTATTCCCAACAGACCACTCTTTTAGCTTTTCTCTCTTCACACACTTTTTCCACCTTTTTGCACCTTCTCTTGCTTGCAAAATTTAACAATCCAATTCATCCTTTCTCAAGTTTTCTGATATTCGCTTCCACCCCTTCTCATCTTTCCCTCTCTCTAGATCCAAGGAAGCTTTGATTCTTCAAGATTTATTTATACAGGATGATATTTAAACTCTTCCTTGCAATAACACCATTGGTGCCTCTCTTAGCTTCTCCATTATTGTTCTTCACAGCCAAGATAATTGAAGCTCACATTATAGATAGAAGCAGCTTGGAGACATGGGCTTCGCAGCTTTTCAGTATTTCTTCATCTTCCTGTCTTATCTTTTCCTTAGTTCAGGTGAACGACATTGCAACTGAGTTTATTTTATGCGAGTTTCTGCTATCTGCTTCCAACCCTGAATTGGAGCATACTAAGCTGCTTCTTTCTCTCCTTTCCTTTTTGTCTGTGTTTCTCATCTGCAACAGGACAGTATTAATATAATGTTACCTTCCTTCTTGTAAATGAATCATTTTAATGGTTCGAACAATGAAAAAGAGGAAGATTGTGAAAACTTGATTTGCCGTGCGTCAAAGGGAGCTTTATTCAATCCCACTTATTGCATACCGGTTATTATAAAATGAAATGTCATTTTCATGGTTCTTTTTGCACTTTTAACTCTCACGTTATGCTTCCGTTCTTTTCTCAAGTCCTGTTACAGTTGTGTACCCTTTTCCAAAAACTCTTTTTCTCGATTTTCTCCACAAGCATGAAAAAAAATTCTGAATTAGATTAGTGGGTTTAAATCACTGCAGTAGTATAACCAAAGACATAAGCAATATGCAGACTCAAGATCATGATGTTTGTCAGGAACTACAATCCTTCTCTTGTCCATTTTCTTCCATAAGTAGCTCTAATCTCTGATTTCAAAGAAACTATCTGGCTTACCATTAGGTGGCAGGCAGGTAGGAGTACTTGAGCTTTCCATACTTTCTATCCTTGTCAGCACAGAATGAAGCGACAAAGAAAAGAATTCATCTTTGCTTTTTGATATCTTCAGGCACATGTTTTTCAGAAATACCTCCTTTAGAAGCAATTCAGAATCAAGAAAACAAGATTCTTCACTCAACTTCATATTATGAAACCCAACTCGACACAACTCCAGGAACAGTTCCAGTTGTCAATCCAACAAATCCTGGCACGCCACCTGTTGTGACAGAACCCCCACCAACCCCATATGGAATAAATCCAACAAATCCTGGCACGCCGCCTGTTGTGATAGAATCCCCGCCACCCCCATCTGGAATAACTCCCCCAGCAACTACAACTCCGACAACATCAGGAGGATCTTGGTGCATTGCAAATCCAACTGCTTCAGATACAGCCTTACAAGTTGCTCTTGACTATGCTTGCGGCTATGGGGGAGCAGATTGTTCATCCATTCAACCAGCTGCAAGTTGTTATGACCCAAATACTGTCCGTGACCATGCCTCTTATGCCTTCAATGACTACTACCAGAAGAACCCAGTTCCAACTAGCTGTGTGTTTGGGGGAACAGCACAACTTAGCAGCACTGATCCTAGTAAGAAATACTATTGACGAAAATCATAGTCCTGTTAACACTTTACAAGTGTTCTTCCAATTTATGACCTGTTTTCTAAACTAAAGTAGAATTTCTAAGAAGTTATTTCTTTAATGAGATAATTCTCAACTAGCCATTTTCCAAGGAAGCAATTTCTAATGGAAATCTTTGCTTTTCTCTAATTTTCTTCACCTGAGCTACTTCCTCCTCTCGTACGGAATTTTCAGCCTCATATCCCCAGATGTTTTTAGTTAGTTACGCACATTCCCAAATATTAACTCAAAAGCTGTCACATACTTGAAAGCTTTTTTCTTTCCCCTTCATAGGAAATTTTCTGATTTCTCTATGCACCGTTCCAGGTAAGGGAAACTGTCACTATGCCTCAGCCAGGACAACACCCAGGTACGGTTTTCAAACTAATCTTTTCATGTATCATGTTTCTTACAATAAGTTGATGGCGATGGAGAACTCATTTAGCAATTCACCAATGCAGCTTAAGTCTACCAGCCAACCCAACAACCATCTCAACATCCCCACCACCTCCAAGTACGATGAATCCAACTATAACCAGTCCGACTGTGTCTTCGCCCTATGGACCAACAGTCTATGGCGTAGCAGGACCAACAGGCCAGCCCAGCTCAGCCACCCCTGTCTTATGCAACTTACTTACCCTGTTTTCTGCTGCTGGCATACTGGGGTCACTTTTTGCTGCAAATCATGTCTAATCCGCAGCCAATTGAATCTTATACTCTCCCCAGTGAAATGGCAGTCACTCCGATTGCGCCAGAGTTCATGAACTTATGAGCAGTGGGCAAAGAGTTGACAACCACGTTGACCAGAGGTTCTATCAAGATCTTGGCCAAACATAAACAAGTATTTTCTTTTCTTCTTCTATGGGAGCATATTAGTTAATCAAGAAACTTGGGATAAAATGAAGAGGGGCATAGAATATTGCAGATTTCTTGTATTTATAGCCTTGTTAAGAATTAGAAGAACAAAGTACTAGATAAACTAGCATGGGCTTAGGACTGCTACTTCCATGAACACAGTTTACTTGTTATTAGCTAGTGAATGAATTAAATTATAAACGAGGAGTCACACGACTTTTGAAGTAATATTCCTTAATGCTTGATGCATTTAAACTTCCAAACGAAGATACAGAAAATAGAGCAACCGTGACTGCATTGCAGTAATAAACGAATCAAGAGTAAATGCCAGAAATATTATCGTTGACTAAAGAGGAAATCTCATTCACAAGTAATGCAGCTCTGTTGCCAAGTTACCGCCAAGTCAGGGAAGACTCTGAATATAGTAAAATTTCATCTCGATAGTTTACTGACCACGTCTATACGATATTTTCCCAGACCGAGCAAGAATCAACTTATTATTGGAGACACATTGAGGTGACAAAACCTTGTTTCTTCTTGGAACACCAAATGAGTACAACAAATAACTTTTGAACAACTGCAGAAACTTTCCCCAAGTTTTGTCGAGAAAGACATGCATCTCTATTGATTACGAAACTTCGCTAGAAGAAACAAGAAGGCAGCAGCTGCCTACCAGCTAAAACCACTAAATGACAAAGCCAAAAAGCTTCAAAAACAAGCTCAAATGAGGCAAATTATACCTCTTATTTGAACTTATTAATATAATTAGTACTAAAATACTCGTACTGCAATAGTCGAGCACCTGTTAATCCAACCAAAATAGGATCAACATGTGCAATCCTTAACAAAAATCTTAGCTACAGTACATTATATTAAGGGATTGACTACATTAGTTTTAATATACAGAGAATGAATATCAACAATGGAGTTGCAGAGAACTGTCTAATATAACAGGGTAAAGTCTAGTTTACAATGACACCATTATTTCAAATCCTTTATCCTAAAAACCATAAAATTGAAGAGCATAAGGTAGGTACAGATAATTATCCAAGGAGAATGCTATTTCATAATAACAGTCATCGAAGAAAAACTACGCTTGAAGATCGCCCATAGATCTTTGAACGGTCGTGCTTCAGAATATGGTAGATTCAAACATTTTATCCCTAGTCTCAGAATTTCATCTCTTCCTTATATTCAAATAGTTTTCGGGATTGTAAGAGTGTTTAAAAGCATAATAGGCTAGTATGCTTTGATTACTTCCATTTTCATGCTGGTGATTGGCCTTGTTTGGTTGATAACTGATCAGCTAATTTTTAATTGATTAACCAAATTCAACTGTTTAACTTCATCAACTAATTATTTATTTTGTTTAGTTATCAGCTGGTTGGATTGAATTATAATAAACTATTTGTAAGCAGCGTTTTAGGCAATGTTATGAATACCGTACTGGATTTGGTACCAGATTGGCCTCTGGAACGGAACTGTACCGGTACCGGGTACCGTTTTGGGATATTTTTAAAATTTATAAAATAGTCCCTGAATTTTTTAAAAATTGCCAAATAGTCCATATTGATATATTATATAGCTGTACTGTA
>JANIJF010000002.1:66971094-66983893 GCA_024520955.1 Erythroxylum bequaertii | reverse complement strand
AGCCATTGTTTCTGATAAATGAAAGTAGTGCGATTCCTTCCCATTTCTTTTGAGTTTACTGAGCTTTTCAATTTTAACATTTGCAACGTTTTTGTAAATAATGTAGCAACATGTTTTTATTAGAATTATTTAGGTTTTTATTAAAAATTAAAACGTAAAAATATCATTAATTTAAGATATTAAGCATTGTATATATAAAGTTAAATGATATAATATCATCAAATTGTACCAACAAAAATAATATAACATTAAAAAATGATAATTTGTTCTCGTGGAGCCAACTGAAGATAGTACGCCCTTTACAGCACACTCCCCCTTACTGATTGTTTGAATGCAACAGTCCTCAGGTCATCTGATAAATCCATTTTACTAGACCCTCATAGCGGATGCTACCCCACTCTACTCCAACGCTGATCTGATCCCCAATTCTACTTCAGATGAGACCTACCCTACCACTTCTTTAATAGTTGAACTTATCCACAATTGTGCAGCACCAGAGCCTCCCACGAATACAGTACTAGCTCCACCAGTTTGTACACAATAGAGAATGACAGAACCTGATGAGGTCGACAACTTCCACAGTGTTATATGCAGGAAATCCCAAAGGAGCAAGGGTAAAAGCTCCAAAATCATTTCTCCCTAATATGTCTATGTTAACCTGGAATGTACGACGAATAAATTGCCCCCATAAGCTCTCAGCCTTAAGGGATTTTGTGTTGTGTGAAAAACCTCTCATTGTAGCTTTAATTGAAACCAAACTCAGAGCAGACAACCTTGTCCAGCTAAATATTTTGGGTCCCTCTTGGAACATGATCTCCAATCACTCTCATCATGCTTATGGACGATTATTATCTGCTACAAATGTACTGAAATCAAAGTCGATCTGCTAGACACCATCGATCAAGCCATCCACCTGAACGTCTCCTTCTTACGAGAACACATTGACATCAATCTCTCCTTCATTTACGCAAGCAATTTTGGATTCCAAAGACGACTTTTATGGAATAACCTCAGACATCTGAGTAGCTCCATCTCCAAGCCTTGGCTGATCTGTAGTGATTTTAATTCCACTCAATATGCATCGGAAGCTCAAGGCCATACTAATCTCAAGAATTATTCAGCTGACTTCAAGGATCGTGTTGAACACATTGGAGTGACGGATCTTAAACATATCAAACACCTCTATACTTGGTCAAACAAGCAACAATCGAACTGGTTCGTTCGAAAGAAGCTCGATCGAGCTCTGGTTAATGAACTTTGGCTGAACAACTTTCCTAATAGCATCGCCTCCTTTAAGGACCCCTTTTTTTCAGATCATACACCTATCTTGGTTGCCAACTTATTCCAGCAGCTTGCCCAACGGTATCCTTTTAGGTTCAACAAACATCTTGTTGACGAACCTGAATTTGCTGAGGCTTGTAAGAAAAGGGCAGGTTTCCACGTTATCGGCACAAGACAGTACCGTTGTAAACGTGATGCAGCGAGTAAAGCGTATATACACAAATTTCAACCCGAAATTGAATTCAATTAAGAGAATCTCTAAAATATGAAGTGTTTTCCAAAAAGTAAAGACCCCGATAATAGTGCAGAAAAGAGTTTAAATAGGTCCCAAACCTTAAAATGAAAATAACTAAAACAATAGAGTTTGACTAAAAAAAATAGTTGACTTTTTAAAACCTATCAAATCTGCGAACTCTTTCGTTTGGACTTCTGACGCGCAGCCCATTCTTAAAAATCATCCGCAACACGTTCCACGTCAAGTCATAGTACAACCTTACCTTAATTGGTGCAACTAGATATCTAGCTTTATCGAAATACAGGCCGGTTTCATTTATTGGTGCAATACTATTAGATCCGTGACGAAAATGATAAGAAGCGTGATTCGTAAAAGCTAGATTAAAGGAAGAGCATTCTAGTAATTGCATGGAAGGCAAAATTAATCAACCCACCGAATCACGGAGTAGCCAATGTCGTTGTTTATCCCGTGAATACGACGAAGTTACTTACACAAAGAGGAGGTCGGATTGAAATTTTATAGCAAATTAGGTGTTTAGTGCTCTTTTCTGTAACAAAATCAAATCTTGTTGTATAGGGAGCAATATGTTGATTGTTAGGTAATGAATCAATTAACGAAATGAGAGATCTCCTCCTCCTACCCTAAATCCAAATATATAGCAGAATTGTCCCACGTTTTTGCTGTTGATTCTATCTTCTTGTTTTCATTCTCTAGTCCAAAAAGTCATACCTAAACATTGCTCTCCATATCTCATCAAAATAGGGTTTAAAGATCCTAAAACATTTTGAATTATAGAAACTATAACTATTACTGAGTATGCCCACGCCTTGTCATTAAGAACACTACTTCAATTTTCGTCTACTTGTCTATCGACACTTTAATAGCTTAATACAAAAAATTAAGTAAATCCCCCATATTGTACCAAAAGTTATATACAACAGAGAGGAATTAAGACTCGAAATATCTATATTTAATCGTTTTATTATATTGTATATTAGAGTCTTTTTACTTTTAAAATATTTTAATCAAATGAGAGAATTCAAATAAAAAATAGAAATAACATGACATGTCAAATCATAATATTTAACTGAAATTGTTTTTTTTAAGGGTTTAAATTAAAAGATTTGCTTTACATGAACTAAATTAAAAAAATGGCACAATGAGACCAAGTTTACCATCTCCTCACTACGAGAAAATTATAAATTACTAACGAAATATTACCAACGGTAAAAATACTGTAGGCAATTAGCGACAGAAATTAATTCCCGTCAGTAAAATTGTCTAAAAAAATTACATTTAGCGATAGACAAATTTTCTGTTGGTAAAGATGGAGGGAAAATATCCCAGAATTTTTTCGACGAAATATAGCGATGGAATAGTCATTTCTATTGGTAAATTTGCTGGGAATGCTTCGGGACAAAAATAAGAATCGGGGTGTACCAACGGAATTGGATTCCGTCAGTGATTTACTGACAGAAGAGTTATTCCGTCAGTAAATTTTAAATTTAAATGCCGCCATTAGCTTCAGTGATGGGTGTCGAAACCACCAAAAATAAAAGACCTGCTCTTCCTAACGAAAAATTGAGAATACTGCAAATAGGGTGAGAAGGGTCGAACCCTAGAGACTAGCCTTGCCCAAGGTTAACCAGAACTGAAACTGCAAACTGAAAGATAAAGTGAAAATTGGGGAATCTTTTTATTTAACGATAAAAAATAAAAAAAATAAAAGCGAAATCAAGACAACGATAATAACTAAAATTCGAAATCAATGGAAAACAAACCCAGTCAAAGGTAATTCGCGGTATGAAATTCATATGGATTGATCATCGACTCTAGGATAACTATTCAAATTAACATTGCAGACAAGTTATAGCCGAAAGGAACGTCCTCCCAACCAATCTTACCGTATTATTAGGTTATTAAGATACGATCTAATAATAACCCCTAATTAACAAGTAAACCCTAAGTACGACGAAGGATTTAACCCGTTAACAGCATTAAAAACTAGTAAGACCTTGCCCTAATCAACAAAGACTACGAGAATTCGTTTAAACTAGATTATGTCTTCACTTAATATAACCCAAAGGCCTTGACGCAATCAAGTTATACTAATTGCCACTGGCATCAATTCGGATAAACAATTACGGATTTAACCTCATTGATTGGCTATGTGAATTCCTATTAGACGAACAACGGGCCCTGTTGAACAAATAACAGTAATTCACCACGGATAAATTATCCCAAGAAATCATAGAAAAGGCATAAATGCAATGTAATCAAAGAGTAAATTAAAGTGCATTGAGATCTCACAATCATATAAACTTCAACCTTGAATTATCCCTTGACTGAATTAAAGGAGTTAGCCACGCATGACTATCGACAAACACGTGATGTTCTGAAAAGAATCAAAAAACGACATTCCTCTCCTAGCTAAAAAACAGAATCTGTAAAAAAAAACACACAAGCTCCTCTTGGTGGCCAAGATAAAGTATTGAATAATAATCCCCCTTTCCTAAAACCTAATTTTCACTTATATACTAATGAAACTAAGGCCCACAGAATTGGCCCATCCAAAAATAGTGTTTTATTCCTCCTAAGCTGTTAGTCTTGTTGCTTTAATTTGCTTATGGGTTGCTTGTGTTTTGGCCCGCTTTTCATTGCTTGTCTCCTTAATTGCCACCGTAAATCCACAGTGTTACTGCGTGCTTCAAGTCTTCACGCCTGTTATTCACCTCGCGTCTCTGTGCGTTGCGCCTCAACGCCGCTACTCCTGGGTCACTCTGCCTCTAGCTAACTGAATTAATTTGCTCCTTGATTTAATTTGTTGTCTGCTGCGTGACCTCCTAATGTTTGCTGTGGCAATCCCTATGGCTGTAGCTTAGCACTTGATTTATTGCCCCTCAATTAAAGTGAGAAAAACTAAGTAGAATCTCATAATTAAACACAATAAGGTTCAAATAAGCAAAGGATAAAGGACCAAAAACATGTTGAATTTGCAAGCTATCAAATTTCCCCACACTTATCCCATGCTTGTCCTCAAGCATGACTCAAAACTCAAAATCAACCTATTTAGGAGACCACCACTTCATCATGAAACTCAATCCAACATATGCAAAAACAGTAGACAACTCAACTTCGCAATTGGAAACTAAACCATCGATATCATTTCGTCATCATGAACTCAATCGAAAAGGTTACACTAAGAATTCATAAAACACGCATGCACACCTTCGAAGTTTGAATCAATAGACATTTTATCGAGCAATTAACAAAGCGTGTAAAAACATTTTCATAGCTTCATTAAAACAAAATAGTGAACACCATAGGCTCTCTTCTAAACTCCCTCTCCACTAATGTAGGTCAAATCTCAACAAAGGATCAAAAGGTCTTTACTCGGGTTAGGCTAGGGTAATGGTTACAAAAGACAGGATAATATAAGGCTCAAGAGATACAAGAAAGTAAGTCTTCAGCACATAACCTCAACGGAGCAACGCATGATCTAACTGCCCTTGATACCCAAATGACGTCAAATGTGACTCAAAATAAAACACTAACAGCAACTTTGAACATTCCTTACGCTTTTCCACCCCTTTTTTTTCTTTCTTTCTTTTCTTCTTTTTCTTCTCTTTTTTTTTCTTTTTCTTTCTTTTTTTTCTTCTCTTTTTTTTTCTTTTCTTTTTCTTCTTTTTTTTCGAACTTTTTGAGGAAAACTAGAACATCACAAGGCTATTTACATCCAACCTCAAACCCAATAAAAATTTAAACACGTAAGTCCCAAGAACCCTTTATTCCCAAAAACTAAGACTAGACTCTGATTTAAGACATTAAATAAAATGTAATTGTATCAACTCCTAACTATTAACATGTGCATGTGCTCAACAATTAACTAAGAAGACTATTTTCTTGCAAGAAGGGTGGTAGTCTAAAGGCTTTTGGTGTATATGGTTATATTGTGGGCTATGAAAAAAATTAAAGTACGCATTTAGCATACTTCGCAGGCTAGAAGGGGTGAGAGAACGGTAATGTAAAGGTGGGAAAAACATAAGAGGATTAATGACTTGGCCAAAGAATGCCTAAATCATGTCCAAGGTTGAGACTCGCCTAGGATTTCGCCTCGAGGGAACGTAGAAAAGAGTTCTAGTGTTCGGAAGCTATCCCAAATTTTTTGGCTTCGAAAATTGCTCTCAAAAACACCTATCGAAGGAAACTAAGTTTTGAAAACCCTTTTGAGAATTCAAAGTGTAAACAGTTTAAATTAAGACTCATGAGTGCTATGACGGTCAATTTCAAGTTCTAGTTTCCGTTCACTAGGTCTTATCATCTAAGGTTCTCACAACAGTCAAACCAAGTAACAATAGCAAAGTCCTCCTCTCTAGACTTCCTAAGAGTTTCAAATCATTTTTAAAGACATGATAAATCCCATTGAGCAGTCCCAAAATCAGTTCATATCATCAAAATTGCCCCTTTGTTTTGTTTTTTTTAACTCAAAATATCATGGGATAAGTGTCTAAACTTCCTAACTTAAAAATCACATTTTCAAAAGTCAAGTTTTATACCAGCAATTAAGCACATGGCAGCAGCAGAAACACACAAAAATCTTATCAAATGCCATAACTTCAAGCGTAAAAACTTGGCAATATTGGACTTCGGAGCAGACAAGTAACATGGCAACAGCTAGTTAAACACTCCCAAAATCGGACACCTCCCCACACTTACTCCTCACATTGTCCTCAATGTGGAACAACACAATCAATCAAATGGGAGGGTCGTTATCAAGTAAAAGGAAAAAGAGAGGGTGAAGAAGTACTGCCCTGTGTTGTGGTCGTAGCAGCAGCAATATGTGGCGGCTCCGTCTTCCGTTTGGGGGTCGTGGGTTGTGGTGGTTGAGAGAGGCGTCGATTGTGGGTGGTTTAGTTGTTGTTCGAACCATGATCGGGGAGCAAGTGCGGTTACGTGGTTAGAAGAATCAAAAGGGGAGAACACGATCTCTTATGCTGGTAGACAAAAATCAGACGAAAATTAGAAGTGGTTCGAATTCTCGAGGGAGCCAACAACGTGGAGGGTTGGCGATGGAAGTTGTGCAGTGTCGGTGGAGGTTTCAGTTGAGGTAGTGTTGGTGGTGGAGAGTGGCGTCGATGGTGGCTGAGAGTGGCGTCTATGGTGGATGGGTATGGTGGAGACGTTGATGAGGAGGGAGGGCGGCGGTTTAGGTGAGTTGGAGAAAGTTGGAGAAAGGGTGTGTGTGGAAACCCTAGAGGAGATGGTAAGTGAGTGTTACCTGCTGTAAAAAGTAAAGTAAGTTAGCATGTTAGTAAAAATAAAAGACAGCACAGTACCCTCGTTACCCTTTGTAAATAAAGACTCCACTCTAATAAAGGAATAACAAAGACAAAGCCCTTCGATTTGTTTTTACGCGGTAAAATTTTTTTCCACCATTAGAACCATGAAAGACCTTCTTTCTTTAAAGCTCACCCTTTTCCAGAAATATACAGATCATAAGGAGGACGATGACACTATTTGAAATAATAATACTCAAAAATAAAAATTAAAACAGAGTAAAGCGATAAAGTTAGGCTTGGGCAAGCCTGTCTGGGTTGCCTCCCAGAGAGCGCCCTTGTTTAACGTCTGAGGCTCGACGTTTCTGAGTCTCTAGACAGACACGTTCGGTTCTTCAAGCTTCATATTCTCTGTCCTAGCATTCTCAAAGCTTTCATAGAACGACTTCAATCGATGCCCATTGACCTTGAAAATTTTGTCGGTTTCCAGGCTTTGAATCTCCACTGCACCATGAGCATAAACATTAGTAACAACAAAAGGTCCCATCCATCGGGACCTTAATTTACCAGGAAATAATTTTAATTTAGAACTGAAAAGCAAAACTTTTTGACCGATTTTAAAATTTTTCCTGGATATCATGCCATCATGGAAAGCTTTGGTCTTCTCTTTGTAAATTATTGAACTTTCATAGGCCTCATTTCGGATTTCTTCCAGCTCTTGCAATTGCAATTTCCTTTGCCCTCCAGCTGCTTCCAACTTTATATTGCAATGCTTAATTGCCCAGAATGCTCGATGCTCTATTTCGAATGGCAAATGACATGGTTTGCCATATACTAAGCGATATGGCGATATCCCAATCGGATTCTTATATGATGTTCTGTAAGCCCATAGAGCATCCTCTAGCTTAGTACTCCAGTCTTTTCTGTTAGGATTCACAGTCTTCTCAAGTATAGATTTCACTTCTCTATTTGAAATTTCGGCTTGTCCACTTGTTTGTGGATGGTAGGCTGTGGAGATACGATGTGTAACACCGTATTTCTTGAGGAGACTCCCTATAACCTTATTGCAGAAATGAGAACCTCGATCACTAATAATCGCTCTTGGAATCCCAAACCTCGCAAAAATGTGACTCTTCACAAAATTCACCACTGTCTTGGCATCATCAGTCCGGGTGGCTTTAGCTTTCACCCACTTGGAAACATAATCCACTGCCAGTAATATGTATGTGTTTCCGAAAGATGATGGAAACGGTCCCATGAAATCAATCCCCCACACATCGAATATCTCACATATCAAAATATAAGTAAGAGGCATTTGATCCCTACGACCCAAGCTACCTGTTTTCTGACAATTCGCACAAGATTTACAAAACCTATATGAATCCTTGAACAATGACGGCCAGAACAGACCGCATTCCAGCACTTTGCGAGTTGTCCTTTGAGGACCAAAATGTCCTCCACATGCCGCAGAATGACAGAATTTCAGTATGGATGGACTTTCCACTTCCATTACACATCTTCTAATAATCTGGTCAGAGCAAAACTTCCATAAGTAAGGATCATCCCATACGTAGTATTTGGCATCCCTCTTGATCTTCTCTATTTCACCTCTAGTCAGATTGTCTGGCAATGTACCAGCAACCAAATAATTCACTATATCAGCATACCATGGAGTAATTCTTTGTATGCCAAGGAGTTGCTCATCTGGGAAATCGTCGTCCAATAGTGGCGACTTCTCATTCAACATCAACCGGCTGAGATGATCGGCCACTAGATTCTCAGACCCCTTTTTATCCCTTATTTCCATATCAAATTCTTGAAGTAAAAGGATCCAACGAATCAAGCGAGGCTTTGACTCCTTTTTCTTAAGCAAGTACTTCAAGGCTGCATGGTCGGAGAAAACTATTACTTTAGTTCCCAACAAGTATGACCTGAATTTCTCCAACGCAAAAACAATTGCTAAAAGTTCTTTCTCCGTGGTGGAATAGTTACATTGTGCATTGTCCAATGTCCTTGAGGCATAGTATATGACATGAGGATTCTTCTCAATACGCTATCCGAGGACAGCCCCAACGGCATAATTACTCGCATCACACATGATCTCGAAAGGGTAATTCCAATTCGGTGGTTGGACTATTGGTGCAGAAATCAGCTCCGCTTTCAGCTTGTCAAAAGCTTCCTTACACTCTTCGTCAAACTCAAAAGGCACGTCTTTTTGCAACAGTTTGCAAAGTGGCTGTGTGATCTTCGAGAAATCCTTAATAAATCGTCTGTAAAAACCTACAT
Organism: Erythroxylum bequaertii; assembly: GCA_024520955.1. Taxonomy (NCBI): domain Eukaryota; kingdom Viridiplantae; phylum Streptophyta; class Magnoliopsida; order Malpighiales; family Erythroxylaceae; genus Erythroxylum; species Erythroxylum bequaertii. Next base: position 66,974,815 of record JANIJF010000002.1, on the reverse strand, counting down.
GGCCGAGAAAAGAACGAATTTCCCGTATACTAGTAGGATACGGTAAAGATTTAATCACGTCAATTTTAGCTTTATCAACCTCGATACCTTTAGATGAGACAATATGACCTAAAATCAAACCTTTATCCACCATGAAATGACATTTCTCATAATTTAGGACAAGATTAGACTCTATACACCTTGCTAACACTTTTGTAAGGTTAGTTAGACATTCATCAAAGGTATTACCATGGACGGTAAAATCATCCATGAATACTTCTATGATATCCTCCACATAATCTGAAAATATACTGACCATACATCTTTGGAATGTGGCTGGGGCGTTGCAAAGCCCGAATGGCATTCGCCGATATGCAAAAGTGCCGAAAGGGCAAGTGAAAGTCGTCTTCCCTTGGTCCTTAGCTGCCACCGGAATCTGAAAGAAACCTGAAAAACCATCAAGACAACAATAGTGAGAACGTCCAGCTAATCTTTCTAACATTTGATCAATGAAAGGGAGAGGAAAATGGTCCTTTCTAGTTGCCGCATTTAATTTCCTATAGTCTATACAAACTCTCCAACCATTTTGAACTCTATTCGGCATTAGCTCTTCTTGATCATTCTCAACAACAGTAATCCCTGTCTTCTTGGGTACAACTTGCACTGGACTCACCCACTTACTATCGGAAATCGGGTATATGATCCCGGCATCCAATAGTTTCAATATCTCTTTCTTCACAACCTCCATCATAGGCGGATTTAAGCGCCTTTGAGCTTCTTTGCTAGGCTTGCTGCCCTCCTCCAAAAGAATCTTGTGCATACAAATCGACGGGCTTAGTCCTTTAATGTCGGCTATTGTCCACCCGATAGCCTCTCTATACTTCCTAATTTCCTAAATTGCGTTTTCTTCTTCAGCCTTGCTAAGCTTGTTGGAGATAACTATGGGTAATGTATCTCCATCCCCCAAATATGCATATTTTAAATGACTGGGCAGCGGCTTTAATTCTAGCTTAGGGGCCTGCAAAACAGAAGGTAAAAGTTTCTCACTCGTACAGGGCAATTTAACCCGGCTATGGCGAGCATGCAGCATCTGGTCCGCATTCAATTGTTCGGAGATTTCTTGCAAGCTGTCATCAATTAGCATCATCTCCTTATGCTTCTTAATGTTGTCTGAATTTAAATTCCTACAAAGTACCAAATTAAGATCATCAGTAGCATCTAATTCGAACACCTCTTGAGCCAAGGAGTCAATAACATCAATACCACAAACACTAGAAACGTCAAAAGGATATTTCATGGCCTCATAAACATTAAACTGAACTACCTCACCATCAAACTCCATGGTTAACGTTCCTTCATAGGCATCAATTTTTGTCCTTGCGGTGCGAAGGAAAGGTCTCCCAAGTAACAAATCAGCAGAAGTAGAGGATTTATCATCCTCCATATTAAGTACATAAAAATCAGCAGGAAAGATTAACTCACCTACTTGAACCAAAACATCTTCAAACAACCCTACGGGGTAAACTATAGACCTGTCCGCCAATTGAATTATGATGCGCGTCTTCTTCAAGGGGCTGCCCTTGAAGGATGTATAAATAGATAATGGCATGACATTTATAGATGCACCCAAATCACACATAGCTCTCTTAATCCCTACATTGCCAATGTTACAAGGGATAGCAAACATACCTTGGTCTTTGCATTTTTGTGGAAATTTTCTTTGTATCATGGCTGAACAATTTTCAGTCATCTCCACTTTCTCTACACTATCTAGCTTTCTCTTGTTGGTATAAAGTTCCACTTCTTTTTCAACCTCTTTCTTCGCTCCACTGCTGCCCTTTTTTGGGACTGTCGTGTCCAGCTCCTTACCACTTCGTAAAGTGATAGCACTTGCGTTCTCCCTAGGGTTAACAACAGTTTGAGATGGAAGCTTTCCTTGTGTCTCTAATTTTCTCAAAGAGGAGGCAAGCTGGTTGATTTGCTTCTCCATATTTTGCATGCCTTTCCTCGTCTCCTGCTGAAATTCTTGCATGCCTATTTCTGATTGTTTCTGAAATGTGGCAAGCGATTTAATGATATCTTTTAGAGACTCTCTTGAAGATAAGGCTTGTTGGGGAGGTGGTCTAGCTTGTTGGAAATTCTGATATTGTTGGAAATTCTGATTCTTGTTCCCATAGCTGAAATTAGGGTGATTTTTCCAACCTTCATTGAAAGTGTTGGAAAATGGATCCATTGGTCTTCGAGGCTGCCCAAGGTAACCTCCCATAGCGTTAACTTGCTCTTGATCTTCTTGCCATGTTGGGCACATCTCAGTTGGATGGTCATAAGAAATACACACCTTACACGCACTCACACGTTTATTATGCCCTGCAGCCAAAGTTTTGACCAAGGAAGTTAATTTATTAATTTTAGTCTCAATGGAAGAATCACTTACCTGATAGAGCTTCCTGGATGGTTCTTCGATTTGTCCAAATTGTTGTGAATTTGCTGCCATGGTTGATATGATATCTCTAGCTTGGGCGGGGGTTTTATTAACAAGAGCTCCTCCGCTAGCCGCATCAACCATCTTCCTTTCCATGTCCACCATCCCTTCATAGAAGTATTGGAGTAGGGATTGTTCGGACATCCCATGTTGTGGGCAAGCTGCACATAACCTTTTGAATCTCTCCCAATAATCGTATAAGCTTTCTCCAATTTTTTGTTTAATCCCACAAATCTCCCTGCGTATCACTGCTGCTCTTGAAGCAGGGAAATACTTATCCAAGAATGCTCGAACCATGGCATGCCATGTTATTATTGAACCAGGTGGCAGGTTGAGCAACCATTCTTTAGCAGCGTCCTTTAGTGTGAATGGGAACGCCCTCAATTTAACATGCTCTTCCGCTACACCCGGCGGCTTCATACTTGAGCATACACCATGGAATTCCTTCAAGTGATTGTGTGGGTTTTCATTCTTCATTCCATGGAAAGTGGGGAGCTGGTGAATCAAACCAGATTTCAATTCAAACGACACCTCCAAGTTCGGGTAGGTGATACATAGGGGCTGCTGCTCTAATGGGGCTTCTTGCGATTATCAGCCATTACTTCCTCTCTATCAGATTCAGATGAGGTTCCCTCTAATTCGGGGTCGGATTCAGTTGAAGGTTCAACCAAATCAGCTGTTGTATCTGTTGGATTAAGAGTAGAAGCACTTTCTTCCTTCTTCCGTAACTGGGTTTCCTTCCTCAATGCACGGGCTGTTTTTTCTATTTCAGAATCAAATTCTAACCGCAAATTTTCAGACCTGGTCATCCAAAGAAGCAATAAACAATAAAGTAAGCTAGTCCTCGGCAACGGCGCCAAAATTTGATGGGTGTCGAAACCACCAAAAATAAAAGACCTGCTCTTCCTAATGAAAAATTAAGAATACTGTAAATAGGGTGAGAAGGGTCGAACCCTAGAGACTAGCCTTGCCCAAGGTTAACCAAAATTGAAACTGCAAACTGAGAGATAAAGTGAAAATTGGGGAATCTTTTTATTTAACGATAAAAAATAAAAAATAAAAGCGAAATCAAGACAGCGATAATAACTAAAATTCGAAATCAATGGAAAACAAACCCAGTCAAAGGTAATTCGCGGTATAAAATTCATATGGATTGATCATCGACTCTAGGATAACTATTCATATTAACATTGCAGACAAGTTATAGCCGAAAGGAACGTCCTCCCAACCAATCTTACCGTATTATTAGGTTATTAAGAT
>JANIJF010000002.1:66935572-66946612 GCA_024520955.1 Erythroxylum bequaertii | reverse complement strand
AACTCATCAAAATTGCAATCTATTTTTCAGGATTGAGATTAGACTGATAGCTCCTGAGAGACTGTAGAGCCGCGTTCTTTGGATTGGCGAGAGAGGCTATGGCTCAAAGGTCGGTCAGCTGGGATTTATTTTGGGGACTTCTAGTTAGAACTGTTACTTTTGTCTTATTGTATAGTATTTTGGGTTAAGTGTTCAGAGTGATGTACAGACTGAGAACACTAACAGTTGTATAAGTTACTGAGTTTGATGAAATGAAATGAAACACAGTTTGGTTTTTAAAAAATTGCAATTTACTATTACTGTTTTATTATTGTGATGCCATGTGGAGTATAGTGGTGTTTGTCTGTAGTGTTCTCTTATCGTAGGATATGTACCGAAATGACCTACGGGCGTTCCGGTGGGTACTCTACGGTAAGGGGGCGCTACATATTACTTTTGGAAGTAGAATATTTTCAGTGTTTGTGTTGTGGAAATTCTCATGTTGTTCTTCCTTTGATGAGGATAGTTGTATGAAGTTATGTAATGTTAGTATGCTATGGCAAACAAAATTGCCATCAAAATATTAAATATTGACACATAAAGCTATGCCACACTCAAATATTTTGAAGTACTTCTTAAGGGACCTCCATAATGTGTTTAAATTTTTTTTCTTTCTATGATATTTTTTTCTTATATCTAGACTCCACTAGTTAAGATCAAGAAGGTTGCCTATAAACTCTATTGGATAGCACCACAAAGGTGAAGGAAGTAGGTAATGGAGAAAGTTGTAAACTGGAAAAGAAAGAGGCGAAGAAGGTAATCTTAGAAGCTAAAAGTAGAGTTTACGAGAAACTATACCAATGATTGGGAATTAAAGATAGAGAAAATGATATTTTTTAAGTTAGTGAGAGCTAGGGAATAAAAAGCAAGAGACTTATATCATGTTCGTTGAGATGAAGCAGGGCTGGTGTTTGTAGCTGAAAATGACATCAAGAGAAGATGTTTAATGAAGGCGTAAAGGATAACATCTATTTGGATGACCTTAGCATATCGAGAGGTATCGTATTTTCACTTGTTGCCAATAGATTACAGTGGAGGAAATTAAAAAAAAAAACCATAGAGTGGGATGAAGAGTGGAAGGGAAGTAGGGCCTGATGAGATACCAATAGCGGTGTAAAAGAGCCTAGGAAAAGAGGGTCTTACTTGGCTAGCCAAACTTTTTAATGTGATCCTTAAGTCTGCTAAAATGCTAGATCGGTGGAGATTTATTATGTGAATTCCTTTATATAAGAACAAAGAGCACATTAAAAAGTTTTGATTTAATTCATGTTGATGTTTGGGGACCATACAATACTCCTTTTATTACTGGTGCACGTTATTTCGTAACTATTGTAGATGATTATTCTTGCATTATATGGTTATATTTAATGCAATAAAAATCTCAAACTTTCTTTTACGTCTAAATTTTTCACTATGATTAAAAATAAATTTAATTTCTATATTAAACAAATTCGCACTGATAATAGTTCAGAATTTTTCAATCACATCAGCAATGATTTTTTTTTATACCTTTATTGGTGTAATACATCAACATAGTTGTACCTATACACCTCAGCAAAACAGTGTAGTTGAGCACAAGCATCATCATTTACTCAATGTTGCTCGTGAACTTCGTTCTTAAGCAAATTTACCTTTAAAATTTTAGGGTGAATGCATCCTTACTGCAACTTATTTAATCAACCGAACTCCATCCATGGTGCTCAATGGCTAAACTCCTTTCGAATTATTGTTTAACAAATTGCTTACTTATACACATTTACACATTTTTGGTTGTTTATGCTTTGGCCATAATACTCATATCCAACATAAATTTGATAAACGTGCTAATCCTGACGTTTTTATTGGATATCCCTTAGCTCAAGAGGGCTATAAAATTTTTGATGTTCAAACTAAAAAGATTTATGTTAGCCGTCATATCACCTTCCATGAAAGAGCTTTTCTTTACAAATCATTGGATGTTGGCACTCTCTTGCCTACAATATCATCTTTACCATTACCAAAACCTATTCATGATCTTAGAATACCCACCAATAATAAACAAACAACCACATCCACATGACCATTTCAAGACCATAATCCTATCACCCCTATTATGACACCTAAAAACATAACTCACAACGATGCCCCTACTCTTCAAACAACCCATATCAGTCCTTCTTTACGCCGTTCCTCTCGAGAAACTCACCTACAAAATAAATTCAAAGACTACCATTGCTATAATGTTCAAACTTCTTCATCTACAAGTACAATATTCCCTTTACATACTTTTTTATCTTATGACAAATTCTTTAATGCACATTTTTCATTTCTCAGTTCTCTATCTTTTGTTGTAGAACCCACCACTTTTTCACAAGCTATGCAGGTTCTTGGATGGCAAAATGCAATGAATGCTGAACTTGATGCACTAGAAAATGCTAACACTTAGTCTCTTGTTCCCTTACCACCTCGCCAAAAACCACCTGATGCAAATGGGTCTAGAAGATAAAGCGACAATCTGATGGAAGTATTGAATGCTATTAAGCGCGATTAGTTGCAAAAGGATACACCTAAACTAAAGGCATTGATTACCACAAAACGTTTGCCCCTATCAATAAATTAGTAACTGTTTGAACCTTGTTAGTCGTTGTCACCATCAAGAATCAATCATTACATCAATTTTATGTATAAAATGCCTTTTTACATGGTGATTTACATGAGGATGTCTATATGCTTTTACCACCCGGCCATCCTCAAAAGGAAAAGAAAGATCTAATTTGGAAACTCAACAAATCCCCTTATGGCATAAAGCAAGCATCTCGCAACTGGTTTGCAAAATTCTCTTCTACATTATTATCTAGTGGTTTTACCCAATCTCATGCTGATCATTCCCTTTTTATCTTACGAAATGGTTCTTTATGCATTTTCTATTTTGATGATATTATGATTATAAGTAATCATTATCAAGCTATTGTTAATGTTAAGAATATCCTTTTTAGTAAGTTTTGTGTCAAAGATTTAGGACCTCTCAAGCATTTCCCTGGCATTGAAGTCGCCCACTCACCTAAAAGAATTTATCTAAGCCAACGAAAAATGTGCTAGGTCTACTTTATGACTCTAGTCTTACTGGTTCTCGCATAACTGAAACTCCCATGGAGCAATACGTCAAACTTGATAATAACAACGGTGGCTTGCTTCCCGATCCTTCCCTCTATCAACAACTTGTTGGTTGACTCATTCATCTCACTATTACAAGACTAGACATCACTTTCACTGTCAATATTCTAAGTCAATTCATACACCAACCTCGCAAGCCTCACCTTGATGCTGCTCATCAATTATTACGCTATCTGAAGAAAAGTCCAAGCTAAGGAATTTTATTATCATCCAAAAGTTCATTACAACTATCAGCTTATAGTGATTCAAATTGGGCTAGTTGTCCAATGACAAGGCGTTCCACTACAGGATTTTGTATTTTTCTCAAGTATAGTCTGATCTCACAGAGAAGTAAAAAGCAGTCTACTGTTTCTCACTCATCTGCTGAAGCTGAATATGGTTGTGACCACTAGTGAAATTGTATGGCTTAACACATTGCTTCAAGATCCTAGTCTTACTTCCCTTACTCGTATTATTCTTTACTGTGATAACCAAGCTGCTCGGCACATTGCTACCAATCTCGTCTTCCACGAACGAACAAAACATATTGAAATAGATTGCCACATCATTCATGAGAAACTTCAACAAGGGATCATTCAACTTAATCCTATCTCAACTCATGATCAAGTTGCCAATATTCTTACAAAATCCTTAAGCAAAGATCAATTTTCCAAATTACAACATAAGTTGGGCATTTTAAATCTACATGCTCCAGCTTGAGGGGGAGTATTAGTTGTACAGTTAACTGTACATATCCTGCATATCTTTTGTTGTATATAGTATATTTGACTAACTTATTCTTTCCATGTTCATAGCACAATTTCGGGCTTAGATTTAGCTTTTACCGTTGCAACAAGTTATATATATTTAGGTTCTGTGAATAAAAAAAGTAGAATAACTTTCTCATTTTATTAACACATAGCAAAATGTAAAACTATGTTTGACTTGTGTTATGAACATAAGTCAATGTCCAACTTATGTTCATTTAAATTCATGCCAAAACTTCTTCAACTTCGCTCTAGCCTTTCGAATTAATTCTTTCTCCATTAAAGTGCTAAAATAAGGCACATAAATAAAGTATAAGTCAATAATAAATCATATAAAAATAATCCAAACACAAATAAAATAATTTCAAAATCATGCTAAAATCTTAACCTAATTACGCGTATCACAATGCATACACGTATAATAATTATAATAACATTCTTATAAGTATGATTTCTTTTAATTAATAAATCCTTATACATTGTACATACAATCATATTAAACAACAAAAAATTAAAATACAATTGAGAGCAATTTAAAATTTATTATTAATTATTATATTATTAGAATAATTACAAATTTTGAATTTATGCATCAAATAAAAAAGGATAGCGGATATTTTTTATATAGAAAAATCTAAATAAAAAGTTATGCCTTTCGTTTAAATATAATATTAAAAATGTAATGTATATCACTTTGTTTTAGTAATTTATGATGAATTATATGTTAAGAAAATTATAATGAATTTATATAATAAGTGTGAAGAAACCCTTTAACATTGAAAGTTTTATTGATGAGATGGTCTTCAAGATTGCAATAACAGAAGATCAATTACATCCATTTTGTAACCATTGTCAAAACTTGAGCAACCTCTACTCACATTTACAAGTCCAGAAACACGTACAATTGATGCACTGCCAAGTCTATCATTAGCTCAAGTAAGCTTCTGGGACATTAAAACCAAAAAAAAAAAGAGCATGTTAACCAAACATTTGGATACGAACTTTGCAAGTAGTCATCATAAAACGATAGTAACAAGCTTGTAGCCAAGTAAAATAATTCATACGGGTTGTATTTAACAGGGTATTTCATTTTATGAACAGGACTTAATGTAAAACCCTGTGAAAGGATACATGACCGTCGAGTCTATGTCATAGGACATAACGGGTCTGGTTCAGGGAAAGGTGAGATTAGAGTCATTAGAGTGTGGAAGACACTGTGGCACCAAAACACGCCCACTGAAAAATATGAAAGCCGTCTGAGGCTAAAGATAATAATAGGATTCGAATATATTTAACTTAATTTAATAACAAAAATAAAATGAAATTATTCATAATTCTTATTGATAATTAATATATATTTAGTTGATATTAAATCAAATTATAAAAAATGAATAGAGACAAAAAATTACTTTTTGTGATTTTCATAAATTTTGAAAACTATCAAAAAAACAAAAAATAAATAAAAATAAAAATTCAAACAAACATTGTTTTACTAAATTTAAAAAACATAAAATAAAAATAAATAGGAAAAAATAGGTCATTTGCTTAGAGTAACAAACGAAAAGTTGAAGATATCAAAAGGATACGTCTCACAAAACATATCCCTAATACACATTTTATAACCTCAGCTGCTCAAATCATGCTTTTGAAATGATAACCTTATTAATTGGTCACCTGTTAATCTTAGCAGAGATGCATAAAGTTGATTTGATCCCTTAGAGATCTTGCTCAGAATTTAGAGATTTGGCCATTGAATATTAAAAAGAAAAGAGAGGGAGAAAGAGACAGAGGCTGATTTCATATTGACTCGATCAATGTTTAAGCAACCTTCTTATTTTGATATGGTTGATTGAGCTTATATTTTCACAATATAATATGGATAACCTAACCTCGTTTGGTTAAAGAACACCAAAACCTAACTCGTCTCATACATCATCTTTGTTAATAAATTCAGTTTAGTCGTAAAGACATTTCACTACGTTGTAAGAAAACTGAATACCGTCATAAGATTGGGCACGTTATGAATTGATTGGGGTCATTCTGCTTCTGTATTATTAATTGTCTGAGGAGGACACCTATGTAGAAGTACCACTTGACTTCAACCGGTATTAGATCATCTTACCGGTATTAAAAATTGGATTAGAAGTTAAACATTTAAGATAAGAGATTTAAGACTTAAAAGATTCAACCGGTATTAGATAATCATAAAACTAATTAAAGATTAAATAAAATTAAAGAAATTGAAATATAATTGAGAGAGATCGTTCTTATAACTCGTCGAATAATTTGAATTTTAATTAAGAGAAGAAATTCTTAAATAAAAATTAATTGATTTATTTTAATTTATAAGAAATTATTAATTAATAAAAATTAACCGATTAATTAATAAATCGATAGTTTTTAACAACAACAGTTGCTAAATTAAATCAAATCGAAAAATTAAAAATCAAACCAAAAAATTAGATGGTTTAAAGTTTTTATAATTGAATCGGTGAGCTGAAAAGTTAGATGGTTAAAAGTTGTTACAATTGAATCGATGAGCTGATTGAATTTTTTAATTATTGGCTACCAATTATAAAGTTGGAATAAGTTAACTTTTTGTATTGTTCAATTTCACGTGTTATACTAAATTGTGACTTATTATGTTCATGATTATGATTTTCCAAATATATTTTTATCAAATTTGACTTAAATTTATTAAATTTGGTATGTTGCCGGCGTAAGTTTCCAGTTTCCTTAAAAGATGAAATTGATAAGGTTGCTCGAAGTGAGGTTTAAACAACCCTAATATAATAAATCCTTTAAACTGAAGGACAAGAAACATTCCAAATCAATCAAAATTTGTTGTTATTTTTAATACAGATGTAGATATCATAGTGAAATCAAGGGGTCAAGTCCTGTCTTTGGCCACTGTTTCCTCTACTAGTACATTATGCTCTTTAGCAATCTTTATTCATGTGAAATACTCTCTATTATCGAGAGAGCAACAGATGCACTAACTGGCTTGTTACTTATGCCAAACTTTTTGATATAAGAGTCGTTTATGTTGATATTAAATCTATTGGGTGCCACAATATCTTTTTAGATGAAATGACGGGGATCGGTTCCCCCAGACTTGTTTTGTATTCTGTTTTGTTAAATTTCTTTTTAATAAAAAAAAACTCTCTACCATAAATAGTGTTCCAACCTTCTTTCAATCAATTTGTTCGTACATTTATGTGAACCTCATATAAATATATAGAAGAGATTTAGTGGAGCGAAGTAAAAATTAGTTTATGGGAATAGAAAATCTGTCTCATCTTTATTGGCTAAGTCTCTATTTAGTTGAGCTTATGCCAGTAAAGCTTTTATCAGTAAAACTTTTTTACATAGAGCTTTTCTGAGAAGAACTTTTCTAAGAAGTTAGTTGACTGTTTGGCTATCATTTAAAAAAGAGCTTTTTTGAAAGAGTTTCGTATAGTAGACTGTTTAGCAATATAAAAACAAAAAATATTTTTAATTTTAACTATATTTTATTTTGTAATAAAAATTATTTATGCATATAAATATCATTTAAAGTATATTAAACAATATGCAAAGCACAACATATTAATTATTATATAATTTTAAACCATATGAAACATAAATAAAAATATATATAACCAAATCTTTTATATAGATTATAACATAAGTAAACTAATATAAAAAATAAATATTAAAACATACAAAAAGCCAAATAATATTGTATAAATCTCAAAATAAATATCCAAGTTGAGTAAATAGTTAAATACATAATAAACGGAAAGATGAGTCTGTGGGTATTGTAGAAATTATGTGTAAAATATAAGGGCAAAAAGGACTAAAAAATAGACACATTAATTAATCTGAAAAATCTACCTGAAAAATATTTTTTTGAGAAGCTCTAAATTTGAGTTTCTTAAAAAGCTATATTTTGGCTGCCAAAAAAGCTATATCTATTAAAGAAGTGCTTTTTTATTTTACAGTCAAACACTCATTTTTCTTAAAAAGGCTTTTATGGTAGAGAAAAATACTTATTGACCTCCCAAAAGCTCATCCAAACAGGCCCTAAATCACAAATGTTAGATCTTATTACCACTTAATAATTATATAGACCTTAAAACCCTCTTTGGAAAGCAAAATTATTTTTATAAATCAAGTTATATGCATATTTATGTAATTATGATTTTTTTACAATGAGAATGAGGTAATTAAAACATTAATTTCATTTTATAAGAAAAATCATGCTTATATCTCTCATTAAAAAAAAGAATAAAAGATGGAATTAAAATTTTTTATGTAACTTAATATAAAATTGTCATCGTCTAACACTTTTCATTCACTTCTATATTATGATCCACATACTCATAATGTGAAACATATGTCTACATACATGTGAAGGATGAAGCTCCCATCAAGGCATCATCTAGATTAATTGTCAGGAGCATAAGTTGATGCGTTATTTTTCTAAAGTAATTTAACACAAGTTCAAGTATAACTTTAGAATGTGTTTGTATCATTTGGGTCATTTATGAGATGAACATTATATCACTAATCTTACCATAGGCCCTTAGATCCATTCATAAATTTCACCTAAGCCTACCCATTGGGTTGTGACCCACTACAATGTATTTACTTTAACCTACTTGATGTATTCTTGAGTGTGGCTTCTAGCTTGTAGTGTGTGGTTATTTTTGACGGCATTGTAGTGATGTGTGTAAGAAATTGGTGAATTGGATTCAACAAATCCAGATATTCTATTTTCTGTTGTGTTTGGATTTTTTGTGTAGCAGAAAATCATGGTTTCCAGTCAACTTTCAACAACTTTAGCAGGTATTTTTGTTTTAAATTATATTGTTTATACATGCTTCAATGCTATGAAATCTGGTTACTATCTTTGTTAAAATTTCCATCAATCATATATGTACCAAGTTGGTTGGATTTTTGGTGATATTTCATTTATATTCTTAATATATTTATATGGATAATTTATTAAATATTATCGTAATAGAAATATGTTGGTAAAGTTTCTGTTGCACTTTCATGAATATTCACAAATAAATTAACGAAGGGGTTCCATAATCGTTGCCAAAAAATGTTAGCGACGAAAAAAATTTGTCTAATGAATTGTTGCAAAATTGCGATAACAAAATAGTATCGGTGACATTTTAACAAAATCGTCTCAAAAAATATTTTGCTTCGATCTTAGATACGTCGTCAAAAATGATAGGCGAAGATTAGGTAAATCGTCGCCAAAAATAATTTCAAATGCTTTGTTTTCATGGCTAAAAGTTACGTTTCCATGTTTGTAGGTAATAATATTTGTGACGTTGACCATTTTGTAGCAAAATAGATTTTTTGACGGTTTACTAAACGTAGGTAAAAGTCATTCGAGACGGTTTTTGGAACGTAGCTAAAAAGTTTTGGTGAAGATTTTGAAATCGTAGCTAAATGTTTTTAACTACATATTTTATTTTATTTTATTTTTTAAAATTAAAATTTTAATAATTTTAAAAAATTATTGTCGACATTTTGAGCAACCTAGCTTAAAAGTTTTAGTAGCAAATTTTGATTTTTTTACTAAACAATCCTATTAAAAATTTTCATATAATTATAATTAAGATTTTTAATCCATCTTATGGGTTGTAATATTTACATTTTTATTTAAAGATAATTAACCGAAAATAAAAATAAAACACATGATAGGTATTTTCTACTAACTCTCATGTTACTGAGAATCCAAAAAATTAATTATTTTTTCCTTATCAATGGAATATGAGGTGTTAAACTTTATTTATTATTTTGTCTATAAGAATTGTTAAACTTCTAATTAACATCATGTACTACTTACCATATATATATATATATATATCATTATATTATATTGCTTACTATATTTCAATATTTATATGTATTATTATTTTATTGTTAATTAATATTAATGATTAAGAATATATAGTACTTAACTTAAATTTATGATATTTTGATCCTATATAATATTAAAGTTTTAGGTTTGATTATCTTTTTATGTCCAAAATATATTACTTTTTAAATTTTAAAATACCTACCTTGTGTTTTTCAACAATATATTTAAAACTTTGAAAACCTTTTACAATTTTTAGATGCTCCATTATATTTTCATGAAATTTTTGTATTAACAGAGGTGTAGTACTACTATGTATGATAGGCATCATTAAAGAATCATTTGTGTATAAATCCATATATTTAAACAAAATTCATAGAGTTTGAATGCATTAGCTATTTAAACAAATGTCATATATAAAAAATCATATAAATGTCAATTATAATTAACCTTAATTAGGGTTAATAAGTACACTTAGCATTAAAAATTATCATTTAAAATTTATTATTTTAAGAATATTATCATATAAAAAATCATTAAAATTTTCCTAAGAAATTATCATATACTATGAAATATTTAATAATAATTTTTTGTGACGAATACAAAGTTTGTCTCCAAATACGTCACAAAAAGTGACACATTTTGCAATGATTAATACTAATCGTCCTAAAATGTATACAATGAGCTTAGCTTCTGTTGACGATTTACCTAATTGTCGTTAAATGATATCACCTTTGTGACAAAAACAAAAAATACGTTGCAAAAAATTGAACATTTTTCAGTGATTAATATTAATCGTCGCAAAACATTTACGTCAAACTTAGTCTACCAATGATTTACTAAATTGTCACTAAATGTTATCATATTGGCAATGATATTGTAATGTCCTCCCAAAAAGTTATAAATTTGTCGACGAAACGTATAAACTATCACAAAAAGTGCTTCATCGCAAAATATTAGTATGTAAATCGTCGCTAAATGTTAGAGTTTTAGTGACAATTTTTGTTTATGTAGTCAATAGTTATCTTTTAGCGATGAATTACAAATCGTCACTAAAGAAAACATAGCCAAAAGTCCCTTATATTGTAGTGACAAGTGGTTTCAAAAGTAAAATAAAAATGGACAACTTGTCCCTCAAAATTTGTAAAAAGTGGTAAAAGTCATATATGGTTATGAATGAGGAAATTTCATATGTAGATATACTTATTGGTGTAAGGATTATCTTTAAATTATAATAAATTA
>JANIJF010000002.1:66847755-66858579 GCA_024520955.1 Erythroxylum bequaertii | reverse complement strand
AATTAACAGATTAATTATGCTAGTTAATTGAAATATTTGGTTATATTATTAGTGAATTCAACTATTTGTTGAGATATAAGAATGTAATTCAAGTATTTAGTTATTTTGTGTAATTTTTGAAAGAGAACCAAACAAAATTTCGAGTAATTCGGGCTTTATCCGAACAAAATTTTGGGTAATTCGAGCTGGGTAAGTTTGGGTAATGAAATTTTGGGTTCGGGCCGAATAAGATGGAAAAAAGTTCGGGTAATTCGGGCCGGGCTCGAACAATAAAAATTGAGCCCGAATTACCCAAATGCTCACCCCTACTAATTAACAGAGGCACTGATTCCGAAACTCAAACTCATGTAAAGAATAGAGAAATTCATAACCACAAATTAGGAAATAAATATAAAAAAATAAACAAAAATGTATTGACGTGGGAAATTGCTGATTATTATTAACGTTGGGAAGTTTCCATTATAACCTTGTTATTAATACCATTTTAATTAAAAATAGTATTATTCTTGTATTGCCACGTGTGTGACCCACCGTATCTATTTTCAGTATAAGTAGCAAAAAATGAAAACTCAAGCCAAAAATCCGGAAGATGATGACAGTGGAGGAGGAACAAAAATTATCGACGACCGAAAAAGCTTCTCTGAACCGTAATCCGAGCCAGATCGTAGGGGAGGATGAGTCGGGGAGCAAGAAATTAGCTTACGAGCAGTACCCGCTTGAGCACCGATGGACCTTCTGGTTCAACAACAGAAGGGCCAAGTCCAAGCGAGCCACTTGGGGAAGCTCCATGCGTTCAATTTATACTTTCTCAGCTGCAGAAGAGTTCTGGAGGTCGAGATCTTCAAGACCCTTTCTTTCTTGTTCTTTTTTATTCTTTTATTGTTTAGTCGATCTTTTTGCGTTTGGATGATGATTACATGCATTGTTGGAAGTAGCTAAGGCAAGGGGGATAGTGATTATAAGTTATAACCTTTTTGTATGCATATTAAAAGATTGAAGTTTTGTGCTCTCTTTGCATTGTCGTGAACAAAAGAACTAGAAATTTCTTGTGGGTTGTTGGTTTCAGACTACTTTTAGGCTCTCTTTTTTTTTAATTGGGATGCGAATCAAGGGAGATCCAGTGGATGGAAATCCTCTCATTAGTGCTTCCTTTATGTTCTTTTGGTTGGGATTGAATAGCTAGGATTAATGTATTTTAGCCTCAATGTTTTTCATATGAAGACTGAAATTTTTACGACTTCGTTGTTTATTTTACCACTATGTTTCTTACAACTACCTAGATACAAATCTGACTAACCTGTTCGTAGTACAATTGGCATTTTCATGTGAATGGCTTTGATCAGTCAGTTGAGTTCTGATACTTGTGTTGTGGCATTTCACATGATGAATGTTGATTATCTACTCTTTTTTCCTTTTTCATTTTTTTGGCACTGACTGACAATCTACCGAGTATTTTTGTTCCCACTCTCAGTGTTTACAATAATATCCCTCACCCCAGCAAGCTCCCTGCGCCAGCAGATTTTCACTGCTTCAAATATAATATTGAGCCAAAATGGGAGGACCCTGTTTGTGCTGATGGAGGAAAGTGGACTCTGACCTTTCAAAAAGAGAAGTGTGATAACTCTTGGTTATATACGGTATGCTTCGATACTTCTTACGTGCTACTACAAACCCTATAAGCTTTTTAATTGGCTAATTATTTTATTATTTATTTTTGTTAGTTGCTAGCAATGATCGGGGAACAGTTTGATTATGGAGATGAAATATGCGGTGCAGTTGTCAGTGTTAGAGGTAGACAAGATAAGATAACTCTTTGGACTAAGAATGCTTCAAATGAAGCTGCTCAGGTAACTGTAGTTTTTCTTATGACAAAGAAAAAGTTTTAATGCTACAAACATCTATTGAACAGTTTGCATCCCACTGCTGATGTTGATTACTCAGTTCGCAATAGTGTGAACTATTTTGTTCTTTTGATATTTTCATAAAGATGAAATTTTGAGATTGGTTAACTTTGGATTACTTGCTTGTTATGTTGTACTTTGCAGCATTGCTGTGCCCATCCCCTCCCCTTTAACAGAGAGAAAGAAAAAAGAACCCAGATGGGGAATCACACTACTTACCAAACGTCACCAGATTATGTCTTGATATTATACCTGCAATCTTTTTATATCTTGATGCGTTCAGACATCTGCATCACGTCGTGAAATTAGTTGGAAAGATCTAGTGGTGTTTGTTTTAATTGCACAAACTAGTCATTGTTACCAATTAACTTGTGGAGCTATGAGCAGAATGTCCTGTCTGATCCTCGTCCAAATTGTTGAGGGCACTTGTTCTAGAATATGAATGAATTCATTTGTTCCCCCATATTGATCTTTGTGAAGGCAATTTTTTGATAATTGTACTTTTGCAGTTGAGCATTGGAAGGCAATGGAAGGAGTTTCTCAATTGCAATGAGCCGATGAGATTTATGTTCCATGTAAAGATTATCTGTTTGTTGCTGTTTAATGTTTTGCCTTGAATTGTGTACCACAAAGTGTAGTTGACTTACATGCTTTCTTCTTTTCTGTTATGTTCATTCAGGAGGATGCACAGAAACATGGCAGGGCTGCAAAGAACCGCTACGCAATTTGAGGTGTACAGTTGTTTGTTGCCCCAGGGATGCATTGTGATGCAGTTGATTGGTGTACGAGGGTGGGTGAATCGGAAATCCATTGGTACTAGTATTGAACGGGGTTTCTTCGATGTGAAGGGGTTTGAGAAGATATGGCCGACAATAAGTATTACATATGCGTAAAAGACAATACCTTCCTGACATCTTTTGATGGTTGTACTATGAAAGCCTTACATTTGCACTGCCTTAGCCTGTCTTGAAATAACAGGACAGGAAGGGAGGAGCTTTCTTGTCCACTGTTCAAAGAACCAAGCATGATGAAAACATTCCTAGAGAGATTTAGGCAAGTGGATTAGTGGACTAAATATTTGTGTGTATATATATATAAAAAATACAAGCCTATAATCTACTCGTGTCTCACATGGACGTAGTTAGCTGAGGTTTAGTGGTATATTGGTCCTTCAAAATTTATAAAAATTAAATATTTTGATTTTTAATTAATATATATATATATAGGGCCAGAGTTATTTAGAGCTTATTGATACACTGGGCTCTCTAAAATTTAAAAACTTAAATATTTGAATCCTTTTATCTTAAATTTCTGACTCTGTCACTGTACATGTACAAAGAAGCTAAACTCTTAGCCTAGAAAATTAGATTCATTTACAACCAATTCATTATACCTTTCATCCACCTCACCAGAAGTTGACAAAAGATAGAAGAACTAAAACATCTAAGCAAGTATTCCCCCTTCTTCCCAATTCCCGTTTAGAACCACCTCATCCATATCTTCTTCATCCTCATGTTTCATGAACAACCCTAGACGCTCTAGTGAACTTGCATAACTACTACAACAATTCCTCCCTTTGCCAATTTCCTGCCACTCCTGTCCAAATTGGCACTAGAGGATAATGAAACACCCACACAACATCTCTAGCTCTTCTATTATCTCTCGGTTCTCTTCTATCTCAACAGTCCTTTTCAAGAAAATTCTTAAAATCATATCTACGATAAACGTCTCTGGAAACACAAATATTAAACTTCCCATCAAATCTATAGCTTGAGATCGTCTATACCGCCCACCCTGTGCCATCTCTGTGCCAACCCCTTTTTATCCACATATTTCACAATAAATAAATGGGACAATGTGAAATAAGTGGATGGGAGGAGTTGGCACAAAGATGGCACAGAGTAGGCGGTACAGACGATCTCATTCCCAAATTTATAGGGAAGTAACCTTTTGCGGTGCCGCACGTAAAGCTTCTCTTTCTTTCTCGCGTTGTAAAATAGAAGTATCTATCTTAAGACCATGGAAGCGAGCAACTATCTTCCACAAGTTGTTACCACAATATTTATCTACTTTAAAAAAAAAAACCAGCAGTTTAGTACACAAAAGATGCACAGAGCTTCAATTGGCACTTGGCTAAAGAATCCAAAAAGTACATAATATGCTGGCACTTGAACCAGAAATCCCACACAATGAACTATACAAGCAAGGGGTTTTTCAAGAAGAAACAAGATTGAAGCAGGGGAACTTAGAGTTTGCCTCGACTGTAACTTTAAGGGATTATATAAATACTTGAAACTTTGATTTGATCAATTATGAAACAAGGTTTGTCATGGATCTTTGAGCATAGGGATTTAATAGTAACAAGCCATTAACTTTCTATTAGGCGATCATAGAACAAAGATTCTATGAGAGTAATTATAAGAACTTTTGGTAACAATCCAAGCATAACTACAATATCAACAATTACAGTTAGGCTCCACAAAGAACAGATACTGCTACTCTAGTTCCAATAGTTATTGCCAGAAATGATATCTATGGTGGCCATAACCACAACAGAGGCAACAATTACGTCCAATAATCAGGCTCTGATGGTTTGTTCCTGCGGGAAAACATAACGTTGCAGGTCACAAGGGTAGCGACTCTGTTCTACCAGAGCAGTAGCTTCGTATGCTCTGTAGCAGCTTATTTTCCTGCATAAATTAGCTGCAGTATCCAATTGAGTTCCTCAACACAACCACCGACTTCTTAAAAAATCCTTTTTAGCTTCCATCAAGCATTACAACACACCAAAGTTCTATCAGGATGCTGCAGAGCCTCACATAATTGTTAACTAGCTTCCCTGCAAATGAGATAGCATAAAACTAAGCAGCAGGTAGTTTTGTAACTGCGGTAAACCTCTAGCACAAAAGGAAACTGGTTTTGTCTCATAACACTTGAGTGCAGTTCTCCGTGATAATTGCAAGGGAAACCAATTTACCTCCAGCTATGGACATGAAGCTATCAAGGGTTCCTTTGTATCTTCACCATATTTGCTGCTATAATAGGAATATAGGGCTAACTGAAATATGCCAAGCATTGTTCCAATTCCATTAGGGACCTGTATCATACGCATTTGAACAAACTTAGTGAGAAGGATAAAGCATCAAGGGACTGGACTATTTTTCTTGGGACAAACAGCATTGGCTTTTAAGCACAACTCTCTTTAATATGGTCCTTAAGATCAGTAGGTACTTTAGGTGAGATAGGTTCTTATGTGTGCATGCTAGATTACATACTTTAAGACAGCATAGTCTTTTTTCCAGTAAGCATAAGACTTACATAAATGAAAGGATCAAACTTTAACATCCCATAGGCAAAGAAAGAGAGACTCATCAGAAAGGTTGAAAGAGAAAGATAGAAAGGCATGTATTCAACACTCCTTGTTTTTATCACCAGATTCTGCATAAGAAATACACATGAAACAATTAAGAGTGGAGGATCGTGTCAAAGGTAAAGAAGTATATCAACAATTCAGGTGAACTTACAATGACAAAAAGCGGTGAAGCAAACATGGAAATCAGAGAGAAAACACTCAAATATCCAACAACTATCTGACGCCAGTAAAAGTCAAAAAAGTTCAAGCTCACGAACACTATAATAAGAAACAAAGCTAAAACTGCAACCAGCATCCCCAACATCTTCATCTGCATAAAGCATGTACAGAAAAATTTAATGGCTAGGTCTTCTTTCTGAGGTAAGTAGCATCCTAGTTAAACATCAAAGGCTGGACAAGAAATTGATGGGACTCAGTCACTACCTTTTTGGTTTTTTCAGCGTACAAGATGAAGATACTTATGTAGATTAATTGGAAAATTGCCCCAATTGAATTGACAGTTGCAACCAGTATGATTCCAGGTGAAATAAGTGGCATGCCATACCAGAAGCAGATCAAGCAGTTCAAGAGGGCATATATGTAGGGCAATCCTGAGAAATCTTCTGTTGACTGGTTTCTAATGATTCTCCTAAATGTTGGTCTGAAGGGACAAAAGTTTGCTTGTAAGGGAGTGAATTTTGAATGCCAGTTGTGATTCAGGTAGAGGATAATGAAAACTTACATGGGCGAAACAAATAAAACAAAAGCCAAAACATACCCTGCATTCAAGCAAAAGACATTAGACGACTTTAGTTTTGCATATCTGCAGATAAGTAAGCAACAGTTTACATGTTCTCATTCAGGAATCATCGGAGAATAGACAAATTAAACATATCTATGGCATCAGTTACTTTAAGGTATAAAGGATGATAAGTCCATTGGTTGGATTTAGTTGAAGTTCCTTGCTTAGAAACCTCCCGCTGGAAGCAAAATTATGTGATTCTTTTACTCCACTTTGTACCCCATCAAACAGAAGGACTGTCTTCTGTTTAAAAATCTCAGTTCAGAACAAGCAAAGATTGAATTTTTCTTACACCGAAGACAAGTTTTTTAAATGTTTATGTTACATTCAACTAACACAAATCTGCAAATTTGTCATCTTTGAAAATCTCACCGATAAAACTGAATCAACAAAAAGGGACAAAGTGCAGGAAAACCAAAAGAGGTGACATCCAAAAACTCCAAAACAATAACCAACGACGGTTGTGGTTTCCTCATTTTGGACATAATTAAGACTGCAACTCCAAACTATCATGGAAAAATCTTGACAAGACAAAACGAAAGATGCAGAGATGGTACCAGCAAGCCCAGCAGCATCACTGACAGTAAAACCTGAAAAAAGAGAAGGCAACCCAGTTGACAACATCTGGCAATCTACGTAAAACCTCAAAGAAAAAGTGCGAGATTTCTCCCCCTCCAGGACACACTCTTTGGACCTTTCTATATAAAACTAAACTATGCCAGACTATCTCCTCCTTGTAACTTAGGTAAATTAAACGCACATTTGTATAGGAATATGCTTGGTTATCTTTTTGGTCTCGTCTCGATCCACCAAGATTCTTGTAGATTACAAATGTTAAAATTAGTCCATACAAGTATTATTTGTTCTTATGATCGTAGGATATCTGTCCATAGGTCACTTTCTGGCGTAAATTAAACAGAAAAGTAACAGCTCATGCGTACTTAAAAAAGGGATGAAAACATCATCCTGTGGACCAGAATTGGAACCCAACTTCATGGTTCTGATGAATCTCAAGTTGGAAAAGTAAAATAAAACAAACAGGAGGGAGAGGGACCCATTTTGAAGAAATCCTGTAATTGAGATTTAATCACATTTTTTATTTCTTTTCTATGTTTAAACTTTCCTGTCTTTTCCTGTCTGTTTCTTCTGCAATAAAGGAATCTGAAATTGGAACCACGATTTTCCAACCTCTCACACTATGATTTGACCTTTCAGTGATTAGTTTGTCCATTGATTCATAGCTATGCTTGTCCCATTGTAATAAATACCTCAAAGAGCATGTGGTGAGCAATAAGAGTCGGCTAAGGCCTGCCTAAGAGTCGGCTAGCAATAAACTTCATATACTCCAGAGCTTAAAAGTAATTATGCATATTTCATGTTAGTTTGATGACTAGTGACCTAAATTCTTGTTGAGAAATTGGGTCGGGATTCGATTCCTACACAAAAGAATAATCACAAATTTTTTATCGTTTAAATAGTTTAAATAATATTTTTGGTATGAAAATTTAAGAAATTTAAAATTAAAACAATATTGTCAAGTTGAGAGTTTGAACAACGAAATTTAAGTTCGATAGAATTTCGATTGCCTATAGTGAGTTTGAGTTGGACCAAATTGACAACGAGTTTAGTTAAACTTGATCTATTGTCAGCCTTAATTAAGACGCTTATTTTAGATTAAAAACTTAGATCTTGTAAGGTCACTAATACAAATTGAGTTAATTCATTTGAATGGATTAGTTAAATTTGAAAATTAAGAGTTATAAAAATTAATAATAACTTGGTTCAAACCTTTATTCATAAATGTCCTAAATTTAAGTCAACTTACATGTGTCATATAATAATTTCTCACTCATATAATTATCAAGATATAGAATAAAAGATGTAAAGCTCTCTAAGGGTTATATATATATATATATATATATGCTCCTTTTTATTTTTATAAAAAATAATTTTATAAATTATAATTCATGTTCATCTTAATAAAAATATAAATTGGAATAAATATTAAATAAAATTTAGTTTATGATTAGTGAAAGCAAAGTTAAGGGATTGAGTGATTCAACCGTTATTTTTATTATAGTTTTTAATTTTTTTTTCCTTATTTTTTGTTTCTATTTTTAACTAAAGATTTGTTTAGTTTATATTTGTAACAAAAATTTGAAAACAAAAACTTATTTATAAATTTTAAGACGCGATTCTAAACATTCTTTTTAAACTTCAATGAATCGGACTAGAGTGATCTGAGGCTGACAAGCCGAACCCACTCAACCCACCATACATGTTTTTTTTTTTTGAAAAATTTTCAAAAATAACGTCATTTTTGAAATAACGGTCGAGCTACATGGCCCGTCCAACCTTAGCCCATGACCCTGTCCGGCCGACCATGTTCATTTGAATTTAATCTCTCCAAATTTATAAAACTTTCCTTAAAACCACTTAAGAATAGAACCAAACCACCCCTTAATTTACCTTGCTACCATTAAAACTGAGAGTTAAATGAATCTTCACAGTTGCTCGTCCATTTTTGGGGACAATCTCAGCTATTTACACCAAGCAACTTGTCCCACCTACAAAACTTGGTTTTCCCACCGATAATCAGTATCCATGTCTCAAGCCAAGCTTCAAAATAGTCAACGTAGTTCCATACAAACATCAGTCTGGAATCAACTACATGAGGCAACCAACGTAGTGAGCACGAGGATACTTTCTCTGTAACTGCGGCCATTGCACATAGAATTGATCGGCCATGCGCAATTTGTAAAGAAGCAGACCACTCAATGAGAGCTTCTTCACTCTTGCTATACTCTCAATATAAAAAATAGATGACCACCTAACTCCGATCACCTGAGTGAAAGAACACAAGAACGAACCGTTGCATCAACAAGCATCTCACAAGCATCATGGGCCAAGCGTTGAAGGGGAAGACATCTAACCTTGAAGAAAAATGCAATTGCACAAAGAGGCACACAAGTCCCAGGGCCATTGCAAAGAACCTACAACTTCCAAGATACAACACTTAACATGACTAAATGTCATTTAAGCAACCCAATAAAAATTACAAAATCCTAAAGCTATCATACCACTTCTGGTCTGATTCTTATCATTAACCAGAATGCATGAGATATAGCTACCAATGTTGTCCCAACAGAGGTTATGTATGACTGTCCAACTTCCCTGCTTCTGTAAATCTTCAAGAACTGTACAGTGGCTCCTCTATCCTCCATCTGCAAATGACCAATTTTGAATTGCAAAATTAAACAACATTCAGCAACAACAATATTTATGAAATGAAAGAAAAGTTAATAGCTACCTTCTTCGCTTCGTTTTAAAGGGTGACGGTTGTCTATGGAACAGTTAATGTCAACTATGCAAATTAGGGTACTGGATCTAAGTCCTACACTTGAGGGTTTAAATATTAGTAAAAAGATCAGGAGATGTCGTCAGATATTTATGGCTCTCATAAACGTAGCTTACTTTAAAAGCTTTAGAGCCCCAGAAGTACTAAAGTACACCATCCATCTCTCAAAACTCTGATGCCAATAATGTTAACTACTTCCTGAATTCTGACATTTCAATTTATTTATTTTTAATCAGAGATAGGATTGGAGCCCAACCTTCTTTGATCTCCTATCACTATCTCAATTATTGTGACACAATATACCCTTGGGTAGATAAACTGTAGCAACATCTAAGAATTGGGCTCTCTATATAATTCCTTATAATCGGCACAGCATCCCTTGTAGTTCAACCCACTCCATGTCACTCCCAAAATCACATTCAATGACATAACCCCACTTCTGTTCTTAAGGATGTGCAGTCCATATACCTCAATCAGCAACTTTGACCATCTCATTACATGCATATCTCAAAACCAGCAATTGAATCAATGGAAATTGAACAATGCATACACAGCTGTAAAACAAACGAAATGAAGTAAAATCACAAATTACCCACTGTGTCATCAACAGAGCCCTCCAAAACACGAGCTTTATGGAGGCTCATATCGTCAGTGGCAGCTGCAACATAATACCGAGGGCAAAATCTTTCCTTTTGTAGTGTAGACAACACGCTGATCATTTCTGCTGTATGCCCACCTGCAACCACACTCAAACAGGGTAAACCCACTTGGTCAGACAATCGGATCCGCAAAAATGAATCAAGTTCTATGGAACTCTGATCTCACCTGATCCAAGAACAATTAAAGTATTCATTGCCTTTGGGGATTTGGGTCGCAATGGTTTGCCAGTTTGGTATACAACCCATGAGACACGGATGATCGTGAAGAAAACGAGACTTATAAGAGTCCCGCAAGCCACGTCCATAGCTAAAAATTACAAAACTTGATATAAAAGAGGAGCTTGATCAATTAAGGAATTTAAAATGATAGACTACTGTCGGCCATTGGGAACGGGTTTTTGGAACTGACTTAGCCCGATTACACTTCAGGCTGTCAAATCTCGATCCATATGATTCAGATCTATTCGAGCTGAAGCAAAAAAGTTTAGGCTGGACTTGGGCTGACCAACCCTGCTAATCATCACACTTAAAAAAAAGAGTATCAAAGGTCACCATTGGCCTCTCCACACTTTCTATTTTCTTACCAATTGTCATGTTTTGAAGCATTGCTAAATTAGTACATTTTATTACTAATGACCTAACGAATATGAGGATCATTTTATTATTAAACATAAGTTTATTGGAAATATAAATTTTACCCAAATTGCTTATGAAAGTTCCTTACGATGTTTCACATAAATTAAAACTTAGAA
>JANIJF010000002.1:66837379-66847655 GCA_024520955.1 Erythroxylum bequaertii | reverse complement strand
GTCGAATGAGGATGATCACATTAAAGAGACGAGGTTTTTGTATTTATCCAAAATCAAAAAGAAAAAAGAAAATTTGTGTGCTTGCCAGATAAAGGATTGGAAATGGAAAAGATGGTATATGCAAAAACTATGTACCGGCCATGCAAGTGACACCAAATTCAACCAACAGAGAGACAAAAGCTTGTTATGGAGATTTAAGCACTCAAGTGTATTATATATATATATCAAAAGATAACATTTTCGAATTACGAAAATAATCCCTTTGTAAAAAATACAAAGAAAAGATTACGTCAAGAAATAATCCTCCCTTAAATCTTGTAAAACGGTAAACCTAGTACACTTTATCCGAATCCTACTTATACTATCCACTATGTTACTTAAATACTTATTTAATGTTAATTTGCTCAACTCATGATTTTGGAAACAAAAACCTTTATGGAAAAGGACAAAAATGCATTTTAGTTTACGATTGAATACAACTTGAACCTTAATGTTTTGAATTATTCAAATTGAATCTTTATATTTTTAAAATATTTAAAACAAACTATAAATAGACGAAAAATTTGATGTGGTTAATCTCATATTTTGGTAACTTCGAATTCATGTCAATATTGACATAATATTATTTTTATATTTTTTTAATAAAATAGGTTCTACTATCATATAATTAATTTTTAAAATTAATCGAAAAGTAACACGTCAGTGTGACAGCAAGGTCACTATTTATAGATTTCAGATAATTAGTCTCATTTGTCAACTGACAGGGGTAACTTCGTTAAATTTTTTATACATTTAGAGTCAATTTTAAATATTTTAAAAACATTAGAGTTCAATTTAGATGCTTTTGTCTACTTTTTAAGGGTGTTTATATCTATTTTGTAAGTATTCTGAAATTTTGCCCCGTTATGCTTTTTTCTAATTTTTTGATTTTTCGACGAATCTTTACATATTTAGCTAACTCAATTTTGAAGTTGTTTAGAAAGAGAGCAATCGGTAAAAATTATTTTTTTATAATCAAAACATATAAATTGATGAATTTTATTGATTTATCATTATTTGTATTAAAATATAATGACATTTAACATTAACTAAGTTTATTTAATTTAAAATTTTAGTTAGTTCATTATATTTGTAAATTTTTTAGAATTTTAGTAGAAATAATAAAATTACAAAAGTGGTTGGATTGGAGGAGATATTTTTGCCTGAATAATTATTAATGTAAGAATAAAAAAAGGGTATTGTATTGATGAAACAAAATTGAAATTTCAGGCATGTGACGTACGCAAACTGGCAATTTGACGGCACCAACATAATAAAATGGACATGCTCACGAGATTTTTCAATAATTTAAGCACGTGTGGAAAAGGAAAGAATCTCCAATACCTGTGGAGTGAGCCTATCAATCATTATGGTCAACCTGCCAGATTTGATATAAGCGTTTGACAACTCAATGACACAATTTTAGAACAAGGCCAAATTAATTTTAACTTTATGTTTTTTAAAATTAAAAAAAAAATCGATTTATTCACATATGATAAAAAGGAAACATCGAATCGAAAATCAGTTTAGTTCACGCTTAACTTGTCGAACTGAACTAATTAGTTTAGTTATATTCTGATCGTTATCTATTAGTCACAAGGTGTCTTAAGAGGATCTCAATTTTAAGTTATCCATATTTAGATTAATTTTCACTCACATCGGGTCAACCCATAAGGAATAATTTGTTGGTCAAATAGATTTCTCGACTCTCAAAACTCAAATTCGATACCTCTAATTAAGAGATGAGAGTACAGAACCACTTCCGCCAATAATGTTTGATTATTGTCTGTCTTTCTTTCATTTCTCTCGCCAAATGTCAAACTTTTTTTAAGAAAAAAAATCAATTACACGACACGTCTTGGAAAATACATTCCCGACATATTTTCTAAAAGGAGTACATGGCCAAATGTCAAACTTTAAGAAACCAGAAAGGTTGTGGTTGCAAACTTGTATCTTCAGCTGACAGAGGCAAATCAAACAAACCAAAACGTTATATAGCCCAGCCGGAAATAGAGCCCACTTATCCCAATGGAGTCCGAGTCAGTATCTAGTTACATCCCGTCCCCCAATATGTTGAACATCAGCAGATCCCATCACCTGTAAGTCAATGGCTCAGATGAACCCACCGTTTGTCCTTCTCCTCGTCGTGTCGTCTCTCCTCCTGCCCGCCGCAATCCAACCTTCCGTTGCGCTCTCCTTCTCATTTTCTCAGTACAAAACCGCCGTCTCGCTATCCCACTCTCTACTGACCCGCGTGTCCAACCTACGCGCAGCTCGCGGCGACGTGTCGGGATCAAATCGCGCGAAGCTCATCGCCAAACAGCTGGAACGGGGCTTAGGTTTGGGCTTCTGGGGGTTCGCGTGGTCCGCCGGTTGGGATTACCTCAAAAACTACTCCTGGAGGGAATTGGACTACAGGGAGGCCTTCGGCGCTGTTTCGGATTTGAACGAGTTGATGCGGCTTTTAGGCGAGTTGAATCGGGCTGAATCGGACACAGAAAGAGCAGCTTGGATTTCGAGACAATACAGTAATGTCCTCAGGGTTTCCAAGTCCGTATTATATCGGCTTCTCAAAGTGTTCCGACAATCGGTAAAATGCTACCCTTCGTTAGTATTATTCTTGTTATTATTACAAAGGTTAAGCTCATTTTGGTGGGACATAGCCTTTTTTCTAATGGGTATGTGGGAAAAAAAATTGGGCAGGGAGCACTGAGGGAGGTGGTGAAGACGATAGAGACGGAGGTGGTGGAGTGGGGATTGTTGAGGGACTGTCTTGAACTGGGAAGCAATGACTTGAAGGGGTTGGTAGAAATTGTCAAGGATATGGCTTCACAGTCCTATTCCAATACTGATTATACTACTAGAAGTGATTTATGACCTTTAACTAGTTGATGGCTGCCACAAATTATGTGCTCCTTCCACAAAGTAACATCAAAGTATGAGGGCTTGATTCAGTAAGGCATTGAAGTACAAGGACTTTCTGACAAAATATAACTAATTGTTACAAAGGAGATGCCTTTCACAGCAACACTCCTACAAGAGAGCATTTCTATAAGAGGCCTACAAAACACCGAAGTTACCAACCAATGTCCAATGCAACCACAAAATTGTGTTGACAGCTTTAATCTTGCTAAGCCCGTGATGAAATGTAAGCTACACTTGTGTAAGCCATATTCTTCACTTTCTTTGAACCCTCATTTGACTTGTTTGATTTACGTTTCTTTGATTTTAATGAATCGGAAGTTTGTTGCTCTTCGTCGTCATTGTCAGCTAATGTCATCGCATCTGCATCCTTAATTATGGCACACTGTTGATGCTCTGCAACTGGAAATTTTGGCTCCATAACTGACATTCCATTGAGAGTATAGTCAACCAAAAACGTGCTTCTTACAAGTCTGTCTATCCTGCTGAAATGCCTTTGAGAATATGGTATTAGACCTTCAAGGAGTTCTTGGATTCCTCTGACCTGAAACGCGTAACAAACTTTACAAGAATTGTTTCCTAGTTCTTAAAAACTACAAATACAAGACTGAAGGGATATGTTACAGCTATATACTCCCCGAAACTCATGAGAAAGTCGAGAAAGATCACCTCTAGAATTTCAGCTGGAGGAAAAATTTTAAATATTTGAAACAGTAAATATTGTGCAACATGACACAGCTTTGGCTTCGTATTCCATTCACGAATATACTCAAAAAACACATGTAATTCTTCCTTCCCTAGAGCATGAAGGGCTTTTGCTATTTGCTTGTCCATATCCTTCTTCCTGCGAGCCACAACACAGGACATTTGAAAGACTGTAGACGAGAAACTAGCTTACATGCTTGTATGAAGGAATGCTTAGATTGATACCTGCAACATTCAGCAAATAACTCAAACAGCTTATGAGGTCTACGAAGTTCAAATGCTAATTGTACAGCTTTAACATAGTTAGCATCCAATACAGCATTTTCCAATTCTTGACCTCTTAAAACCTTTGCCTCCTGCGTAAACATCAATTGGACAAATTTCAGCAACTTTCATTCCAATGTTATAAAGAAGAAAAAAAGACATCATCACAGTCAGTGTAAGCTCACCTCTTCTCGGAAAGCTTCCTCCTTACATAAAGCAGTTGAATCGTACCACAGATTGACAACAGCATCACCACCACCGGTAGCAAACATTTCAGTCTTTTTTCCAATAGCCAAGGCCCAAACCTGCAAGCTAAAATCTAATGAGTAAAAAGAAAAGCGCCAAAAGACACCATAACTCATAACCATGAAAACTGATTGGACCAGCATAGAAGACAACTTGATGAGAAACTCATGTTCGCTTTGACAGACAGGATGCTCATGTGCCTTTTAATTGAAAACAAGCATGTGTAGCAGGCGGCCGATAATTAAATAACCGTCTATTAAGAGTGCTGGAATATGATGCTGCCTCTGAATCCTTTTGAATAGAACATTTCCATTTTCTTCTATTGTTATCCAAAAGTATTCATTACAGACCAGGTAAGGAGGTGCTATAAAGCTTAAGTTCATGTTGGTGGAACCGTAAGTCATCATGTTCCTACCCTATCATGGTCATAAGAAAAAAAGTGATTGAAATTTTTCTTTTCCTTTTCCCACCATATCAAGGAAATGTAGGTGCTCACTTTTGTCTTATTGTGAGGCACGAAATCGCTTCAACAAAGACAGTGGAAATAACAGATTTGTTTCGTTTACACTAGTGGTCTTCTGTTGAAATCAAGCGGTTCTATGGCATACTGGTCCTGAAACATATCATTATTTGGTTGATTATGTTTTATATCGCAGTTTGTAGAAGGTTGACACTTAAAAGAAAATTAAACCTATACCAACAAAAGAGTGATTACTATGTGTGCTTGGATAACAACCTCTTCATAAGAAACATGCCCCACCGTGTAAGTGAAGGAACCAAACAATGCAACGTAGAAATGTAAAAAAATCAGTTTAAAGCAATTTTTTGGACAGGTGTTGAAGCACAGTGATTCTAGCTGTAACTATAAAATCAATTAAAATCCATCAACATGCTCATATATTGATTGTTAGAATAAAATATTCAGATAAGAACAGCAGTCAACCAAAAAAAAAAAGAAGAGTAAAAGAAATTCACAACCTTGTCTTCATGCTGATCATATGTGGCAATGCATTCATTTGTTTTGACGGTCCATAACTTTACCAAACCATCAGCACCTAAAATAATTAACAATGTCAGAAACTTGTCATTAAACAAATCCGAAATGGTCAAATAACAACGGCTACAGTCATTACCACATGAAACAACTTGGGTACCACGGGTTAGAAATGATGCTTTTAATACACTTGATGTGTGACCTTCAAATGTTTTTAAGCATGAACCATCAGCTATTGACCATATCTTTATTGTTTTATCACCAGATGCTGTTATGACACATTGATCAACTGGCGAAAACTCCACCGACCATATTCCTCTTCTATGCCCTCTAAGTACAACTACAGATACCAGGTCTGGAAGCCTCCACACACAAGCAGTTCGATCCTGAAAAAGGATTCATTGTCAATTGATTGTATCAGAAGAGAAGCAATCTTGCATATGAACCAACCTGTGAGCCGCTAACAACTAAGCTGTCATTTGGTGCAACAGCCAAAGAATTTATGTCCTTATCGTGAGCTGCCACAACTGCTTTTGCTCTCAAATTAAAAGGCTGATCAACATCATATGAGATCTCATCCAAGTTCCATACCTTGATTGTACGATCACTATGAAAAAAGTCAAACAATCATTAACATAACCTAAAAATAACAAAAACATTTGAATATTTTTATTTGTTACTTGCTTTCTCTCATTTATATAAATAAACTGCAAATCTAGATATAGTAAAAACCTGCAAAAACATTGGGCTAACAAATTTGTACGTTACTTATCATTTTCATAAGTGCAGCACTTCACCTCAAATGTTCATAAAATATAAGACAGTTCAAGTTGGGTACCTTGACACCCCATCCACAAACAGTTTAATAACCAAATGATGTGAACAGAGTGGTTAAATCTAATATATATGCATAGCAATGACATTGATGGATTCCTAAAATAAATGGAGTATGGCTATATCACTTCCAAATAGTTATTTGTACCACTAAGCAGATCCAGCATGTAATGAAGGTTTAAAAATGAAGAAAGACCCCGGACATGAGATGACTAGGGAACTACTTACCTACTACCACTAACAAAGAAGTTTCTTGACTTCTTTGAAAATGACACGGATCCAACACCTCCCATGTGACCCGTCCCAACACCAATGCATTTTCTGCTTTCTGAATCCCATAATCTTACCTGCAGGGTATTTTTGGAGCGAGACAAGAGAAGAGAGAGTAACTAAATCATATTGAAATCAAATAACCAAAATAATAATAATAATGCAACTTTGAGCAATTAACCAGAGGCCTGAATTACAGCCAGGTTTTCTACAATCCACAGAAGCAGAGGTCGGATTCAAAACTTACACAATTGTCCTTGCTACCACTCACAATAAGTTTCCTTCCAGAAGTGGAAACACAGGTATCGAGGCATAAAACAATTTCAGTATGCCCTATCAATAGATAAGAGCATGACATAGACTCCAGGTCATAAACTTGAACCTGCACTTGGCAAATTGAGATACATACATATATTAGGAAAGAAAACTTAAAAAAAATTTCAGAAGTCAGGAGCATATATGCATAAGGGGCGGCAATCCTGCCCACCTAAGATAATACAAACAAATCTTTAGGCATGCAACATAAAGTTGATACATAAAATAGGAGAGAAAAACTATCTTATAATACCAATTATATGATACAGCTACTAGAATGCTATTCTCAAATGTCTGCATGAGGACATTAGCACATAAATCACAGAGTTTCATGAGATTATATAGCAACTTACATGTTCAAGGTTTGTGGCAATAGCAAGAAACTTTTCCTCCTCACCCAAAAACTTCATATCAAGAATCTCTTCATTGTATCCAACCAGCCTCTTGTTGAGTATTAATTTAAACTTACCTTTATGGTTTACAAATGAAGAATAAAATAGAAACTGCTGATCTGCAGTCAAACAAAGTAGCCCTTGATCCAAAGGAAGCATGACAACTGCAGTGAAACCTCTTTTTGATTCATTTACATCTGAGTTAACACTTACATCTGAGGCCTTCTGCTTATATACACATACTGCACTGTCAAGCAAATAATAATAGCAATCAAAAGGTAGTTAGTTATGAGCAAAAATAAAGTCAAAGGATCAAAAGTGAAGGGAGTCTGATAATTTTGAGGCAAGTTAAGAGTTCTAAAAATTTCCCTCAACAACCATTTTACCTCCCAGAGTCCCAAATGCGTACAATCCCACGTTCGCCAACTGTGATGAAATAAAATGTTGATGTCCCAGGTTTGCTCTTCTTGTTAAGTTGGTTGTTTGAAGTCATAATTGAACCAAACTGAGAGTCGGAATGAACTACGCACAAAGCCTCCAACACCTCATAAGTTGGAATTGTCATCTTGCACGCATAGTCTTTAAGGTCCCACAAATTTACTACCTAAAACATAAGTTACTGACATTGGCTAACTAATTATGTAATTCAATTTAACTCACAAATAGAAACTACTCAAACAGACCAAGATACCACATTTCAACATGTTGTGCACCAGAAAGCTTAAGTCATTCCTGCTATTATTCACATCTTAATTGTTGGGTTAGCACGATTAATTGATTGATACCTTATCCCTTCCAGCACTGAGCAGTGTCCACCCATCTTCAGATACTGCCAAAGATGTTATTGCTGAGAAATGCTTGTCTAAGGTTGAAATACATTTCTTGCTCAGAAGATCCCAAACTCGTATAGATGCATCATCACTTCCAGAGAAAAGCTATAAAACAAAAAGTAAAAGGTTGCCAAATGACCCATATGACAAAAGAACTGCTGAAACAGTATGCAAAAGTAAACTGAGCATCTCAACAAAAAAATTGACAACTTTTGATCTTTAACAGTAACTATCGCAGGCATTATAAGTGAACTACATTTTAAGTCCCTTAACTTATCACAAAATCAAATTTCCCTTAGACTTCGTAACCCCATGTGGTGTCACTTCCACATCATTAAAAAAAAATATCTAGTAAAAGATTAAGCATAGCAAAACAGAAGCACAAGCCAACTAATTAATTGAAACTTACATGGGTTCTATCTGCATCAGGATGGAACATAATACTGGTAACAACCGCTTTGTGCCCCTTGAAGTAATGAGTGCAGAAGCCCCCATCAACATCCCAGACAAGAACTTTCCGATCTGCTCCACCAGTTGCAAGCAAGCCTCCAGATGCATGACAAGCCATAGCCATCACCGGACCTTCATGGCCCTGCCCAAGAAAACATTAGCGTGTTAGCTATGCAGATTGATATTTATATAGACATGTACCGACAAAAAGTTAAATGCAAGCAACCGAAACTTGCATGTATTTCTACTAATTGTTCGGGCTACAACGGAACCAACTGATCAGATAAATTATCTCATCGACTCAATCAATTTCCAAGGGCACAGAGAATATGTAATCCTCCTGAAACTCCCTATTCTCCATATCCGCCACTTTCCCAGCAACGTTTTTTCACATCAATCAACCAACCCAAACAAAAACCACCTCCAACCCTGAATTTGACTCACCTTCCATGAGCGTACACACTTCATACTGTTCAAGTCCCAGACCCTAATCTGCCGGTTATGGTCTGCACAAAAGAGCAACTTGTCATCTGGGCTAAGGACTAAAGCCGTGACGGCCCCATCGATGGTGGCCCTGACAGCCGCGTTGGCCGATTCGACTATCTTGATGGAGTCACCACAACTGCAGGCTATGAAGGAGCCATTGGATGCCACAGCGAATGGGCCTCCAGAGTAGAACTGCTGTAGAGACGGTAAGCAACGGTAGCACTTCTTGAATTGTTGGGTAGGCATGGACATGTAGATTCACTGAAAAATTGATACTTTTACAAGATGCACCACCTCGAGCAGTCTCCCTAAAAGCTACCCTTATCCACACAAAGAGCCAACTGCGAACTAACGGCAAAAGCCTTCCTCCAAATAAGTACTAGCATAAAAGAATTTAAGATGCCTAGTTGATCTAAACAGATGCAAGATGAATTATCACTATACCAGTAGCGTATAAAAACCCTACTTACAAGAGAGACAGAGAGTGAACAGATGCATATATGTGAAGAAAAAGAAAACCCTATCACCGGATGTCACAGCCGTGAAGTGATTCAATTAATTTTATGCAATATAATAATAAATGATAAATAATACATTATAAAAAGTTAATAATTGTATATTAAAAAATAACAACGAATTTTTAATATATATGAAAGGACCAAAATAATTTGTTTACATGACTAATTCTTTACAATATCCTTATAATATGATTTAGACATTATAAATAAATTAAATTTATATAATAATTTCAAGAGGCATATCAATTGGTGAACGGTAAGGTAGATAGTATTTCTTTGCAAATGTACTAATAATAAATTATAATTTATAGACAATTGAAAATTATATACAAATTTTAGTGACTATGAAATTTTAATATGTATTAGAGGTCTGTTTCATAATAATTTTAAATATAATAATGTTTTAACATATATAACACACATTTATACTTATAAATTGTTAGTTTTTTTCTTTTTGAAAGGCAGAGAGCCAATATCATTAATAAATATAAAAGGATGAGATTACATCTGGAATCGTTTCCTAAATTACATAACGGAAAAAACGAATGGAAACACGGGCAAGAGAATGAGCGGCCCGATTTAAATGTCTTGTAATCCATTTTACTTCAATATTAGGCCTAGCATCAAGTAACAACTTGCAATTCTGGATAATTAAACCATACGCAGAGAAGTCCAACTTGGAAGAAGATAATGCTTGTACAAGTACCTGGTTGTCAGTGTAAACAACACCATTTCCCTCAAGGAATTGAGTGGCGTAGTTGATGGCATAACGACAGGTTATTGCTTCAGCCACAGCAGGGTCAAATACCCCTTCTTGAAACCCAGACACAGCTCCAATCCACCCTCCTTCTGCCGATTCTGCAACGCAACCGAAACCTGTTGCTCCTTCATTATGAAAAAGTGCAGCATCTGTGTATAAACTCCACCCCACATTTAACAAAAAGGATTGCTGACTCTCATCCATCTGAATAACATCTGCAGGCTGTCTATCATAATTATTCAGTGAGGAAC
>JANIJF010000002.1:66554662-66575791 GCA_024520955.1 Erythroxylum bequaertii | reverse complement strand
ACATAATCAAGACATCAAATCTCAATTTAGTCATAATTCTAGCTTAATTTAACCATACCCATGACATTTAAAGCATACCTAATTTTACCAGTTCATTTTTATTTTCAAATTTATATACTTTTTATTCCATCATAATTCTTTTCTCATTATACATTTCAAAATTTAAATATTAATAATCTTATCACAAAATTTAAAATTATACTTAATTTATTAATTTTGATATAATTACTAGTAATTAGAATATAATAACTTAATTGCTTTATTAAAATATATTTTATTTATAAATTAATCATTAAGTTTATTAGGTTATAAATTATACATTTCAAAATTTAAATATTTATAATTTTATTACAAATTTTTATATTACCTAATATTTATTTATACATCAAAATTATATAATTATATAATATATTACAATAAATAATAATAAAATTAAATTAAGTGGGCATTATATTGCTGTGTATTTACGCATAATGTATATGCTATATGCATAAAGGAGTGTGACGGCACCTACGAAACTTTCGTGCTTGTCCAAGGTGGAATCATATATACGTGCTCTTTGTGCCTGACTTTTTTTGTTTAAATAAAGGGAAGCTAAATTGAAATTACACAGTTAGACGAGGGAAACAAATTTATGAAGAATCCTCTAATAGGATCATGTGGCACCCGATAGGTGTAGTGTTAAAGTAAGTGATGCCAATATTAAAATGACCTGCATACTTAGAAAGCCAGTCAGTGCATCTGTTGTTCTCTCAATATATGTGGTGATAAACAACAGTCCAATTTTTAGTAAACAGTTCATTAATACCCAGGACTATAAAATTGTGGGAGCTGGCTTGGTGCTTTGAGGAGGAAAGGATGTCAATCACCTCTGTGAAAATGTCACGTCGTTCCATCACTTCTCAATTAATGCTTAGGTCATTTGACAACCGAGTCTCGTTAATTAAATTTGAAGAAATTTATTGTTTAATAAGATGCTAAAGTAGATGATACGTCTCCTTTCACACTAGAAATAATCGTATCGTAGGGAATCTTTTAATAACACAAATTTTTATTTCTTAATGATATCTCGCGATTAAATCAATTGGTTGAATCTTTCTTCATAATAATTATGATGAAAAAAATACTAAGTCAAATTAAATAGATTCAAACGCTACATAAATGAGGATTAAGACTAATAACAGTCCAAGACTGAACAAGTCAAATTTTTACGTGTATATTAAATGGCATAATCTAAATTTCATTTATTTGTATAACTAAATAGTTCATCAAAACAAAAGCTTACATTCTCTCATTTGCATACTTAACATGTCCTATAAAACAAGATCCTATGGTATTTTGGAGAAACGTAATAATTATTTTCTTAAGTTTTTCTTACATAGAAATATATTCTTATTCTTGTCGTTTATTAATCTTGATATTATTAAATTTTCTAATAAAAACTAGCATGTGAATAGATGATAACTCCGTTACTTTTAGTCCTAAATTTAATGTGAAACCAATCTTGAAGATTTCCTTATTGTCTTGCTTGACATGTGCCTTACCATTTTTCCTAATTTTGGACTCATTTACGGATACTTTGTCAAGGCATTTATTATCAATTTGGAAGTGTTCAAATTTTCTTAAAGTAAAAGACAACCAATTTTAATTTATCACATAATATATCATAACAGTATTTATTGTCTTGCTTGATATGTGCCTTATCATTTTTCCTAAATTTGGACTCATTTACGGATACTTTGTCAAGGCATTTATTATCAATTTGGAAGTTTTCAAATTTTCTCAAAGTAAAAGACAACCAATATTAGAGCTTCTGTTATGATATAAATTTATCACATAATATAAGATTTTTAAAGAATATTTTAAAATAATATTTAAAATTTAATGCTTTTATATAAAAAGGACACTAAATTAATTTAGAATAATTTGATAGTTAATATCACTTTTACACGATTATCCCGACATAATATTAAATTTCTTGTTTAAGAAGCATGCTTGATAAAAACTCCCTTTAAAATTGTTATCTCAATTTTTTTTATATTTTGTCTTGTTAAACATATGAACAAATATTAAATTTTAATTATAATTGTAATTGTAATCAATCGGATTTCCATTTTTTCCTAGAAAGGAAGGAAAAACCTTTGTGAAAAGGGCTTTAATCATTTATAGTGGTTGAAACTGAATTAAATTTGTAAAAATACCACTTTATAAAAGAAAAAACCAAGTTAATCATATGCATTTTTCTTATAATAGTGATTGAAAAAATATTTAAAGTTTTGACTTAATAGCACAATTTATTAAAATTAATATAAAATATTTTATTTTTAAATATTAATATTAAAATATACTGTAACGGTGTAACCTCTAACGCATGCACCAAAACGTGATAGTTAGAAAAAGGTGCAGAACTTCCATCTGTAAACTTAAAAAGGCATAATACATAAATTAACTCTTAATTTTTGTGAAAATTTATGTGGATTCTTAACTTTTTAAGTTTATAAATTAATCCTTAAATTTAATATTTATTGTTAAGATATAGGTGATTATATCTTATTATTTAATTTTAGACATTATTTAATAATTTGATCTAATTGTATTTATGTGAGACTCTTTCAATATATGATTTAATGAATAACTTATTTTGGAGATAATGATTATCTAAGGTAACATATTTTTTTGGAGATATGACTTGATAATTGCAGCTAGATTATTGGTGTGATTAAACAACAATTCTTGTTTGACTTGGATTAAGACCCAATCTTGAAAAAAATATGGGCGTGCATCACGTGACTATCGGGGTATCCTGTACGACAGATGACGTCAAATGAAAACAAATAGATGCTTTGGCCATGTCATATTTTCAATTTGGTCTATCGAATGATATCTTGCAAGGTGTAGAGGAAAAGAAAATAGCCAAGGAGATATGAGATCATCTCACAAAGTTATATTGAGCTAAGGCAAGAGAAACAACATATCATCGCTTCGACTAATACACCATCCAAAAGACAAAAGTTTATCTTGTGCGATTCTGAGGTATAACAATTGCACTTTCTTCCTTTTGCATTTTGTCAACTTACCTATCCATAATTCCTTGATAACTAACAGGGATCGCAAGTTGAGGGTATCACATTCAACAATGATATCCAAAGAATCGGCAACATCTTACAGCCGTGTGAGAAGTATATCATTTCTAATGCGATTGTCAAATCGATCCCGCCTCAATATCGAACCAAAAATTTGGAAATACAGTGGATTATTACAAGCCGGACTGTCATCGAGCCTGTGACAGAGAAGGATGCAGTCATCCCTGTCAAATTCAACTTCACACCTTTCACAAATCTTATGGATTATGTTGACGACAAGCAGAAATCAGTTGGTCAGATGCCTAATATATTTCTTGATACACTGTTGAAAAAACATTTCCATAACTAATTACATTAATTTCTGACACATGATAGATATTTTAACCGTCGTTGTAGAAATGTTGGATAAAAAAGAAATCATCAAAGATGCAAAAGCTTCAATTGCGCAAAAATTTGTTATCATGCACAAAGAGTAATTCTCACTCTCTGTCTTCCTTAATATTTTCCGTGAAAGTGAACAAAAAAATCCCCACCATTCTCATTCTTCACTATATTCATTCTCATTCCAATTACCATTCCTCTATACGAACCAGCCACCCCCTGTCTACATTGTCTAATAAATAAGCTATTTATTTATTTTATTATAAAGTTTATTGCAAAATGTAACCACTAAACTCTTTGATGTTTCTTATTTTCATGTTATAATTAAATCTTTATTCATTTTTTCTTTACGTGTTGACTATCTACCTATGTATCTTAATGACATAATTGATGGTTAATTTATTAGAAACAGTCTCTCTATTAAGTAAGAGTAAGGTTGTATACTATAATAATCCTTTATTATTAAAAACTAATAGTTAATCAATCAGTTTCATAAATTAATTAGTTTTATAAATTAAAATAAATTAAATAATTTTTATTTAAACTTCAAAGTAAGAGTAAGGTTGTGTAATTTAATAATCCTTTATTATTAAAAACTAATAGTTAACCAATCGGTTTCATATATTAATCAATTTTATAAATTAAAATAAATTACATAATTTTTATTTAAACTTTAGATTTTCTAATAGATAATAAAAGTCACTTTTTAATTATATTTAATTTTCAACCAATTTTAATACCAATTATATTTTTTTAAATATAAATTTTTTGTTTTACCAATTTGACTTTTGTTCAATCTTTAAAATCTTGGTAAGAAGCCAAGGGTTTGGTGGACGAAGAGTAGAGCTGAGGAGGCTGTCGTCTAAGAGTGTGGTAGGTGAAGATATGGTTGAAAGATACTACACATAATTTGCTACCAATTTAATATTAAGTGATGTCAACCACACCTCTTCATGATGTAGATACTTCTATAGATTTTAGATTTGGGTATTAATTTTAAAGTAAAAGTGATCAATTTTTATTTTTAACTTATAAATAACTTTTTTAAAAACATTAATTAGACCCTAAAAACATATTTTATTTTGAGTAATTAAAAATTATAATTAGGTCTCTTCCTTGATGTTATTGTAACTTAGAGAGTTGGTCCAATATATATAATTGTATGGTAAGTATAGTTATTCATCATCTATAATAAACTTTGGTTGTTGTAACATAACATTCAACAATATGAACACGTCCTTGAAGAATTGTGGATCCCCACGTGCATAAGGGAATTAGATATCTACATTTTCAACAAAATTCCTATGGCTTGTTCAAGCAATTTAATCGAAAGTGTCTATCTAATCCACATTTCGTGTGACTCGGAAACAATTTGACTGTGAAGAAGCAAATTCAATTTCATGTAATGTGAACAAGTACCAGTTGCCAAGAAAATTGCCAAATGCAATGGCTTTTGATTTCTTGACCAGATTAGCATTTCACCAAACTTTTGATAGATACGGGTGAGCTAAAGCTCTTTGACTTTTTTTACAAACTTGAGTTGACCATTTCTCTTTGGTTCTCGTTCGTATGTTTCCACACAGGTTCCCGCGAGTTTTCTTTTTTAATTTACAAGGAAAGCAACTAAAATAATCAAACCCTGAAATACAGCACACCGGGCGCATCTCTGCGGAGTAGTTTCTGGATACCAACTGGCGGCTCCTAAAGGATGTAAAAGCCCGGACGTCGAATGATTGTGGTTGGGTCGGCTGTGTTAGGCCCAGGATCATCTCCGCATGACCACGGCCCGTTAGGCGTTAGTCTCCCATGCAAACACAAAGATCTGCGTAAAGACTTAAACCTAGCATCCACGTCATATATAAGGTACTATTCTTCCATGATACAGGTACGAGAATACAACCCTAGTTTTTTCTTCATTCTCTTCGACCGATTTCCTCTCAAAAGACTAACTTGAGCGTCGGAGGGGCCTTCCGGGAAACAACCCCCGGCGAGCCTTTACTTGTTTTGCAGGTGTTCGACAACCAAAGCAATCCAGAATCATGGATCCAAACAATAATGTTCAGCTCCAGCAAAATCCGACTGAACCAGAATCCATTATTGTAAGCCAATTTACTTTGTATATAAAGTTCCTTGCTTTACGATGATACAACTTTTCATTTGTAATTTTTTTTGTAAAAAATGTTATTTGCGTTAGTCGAATATGTAAACTTATGGTGGCAGAAGAGTGCTGTGATATAAAAAGGATGAGAAATAACATGAACATCGAGACCTGAAAATGGAAAATGAGTAGGGTATAATATCGAACAATGCAGAAATTAAAAACTCTAATAATGAAGAGAAAGGTCACAACTGCAATTAAAAAAAAAAAAGAGGAGGCAGATTTTTGAGTAATAAATGCATAAACCAGACATGCCTCCGCTGGCATGTGAATATAGTAATTAACATTACATTTGAAAATTAAAATCATAAGCTGCGGTAATAAATTGAAATGGACATCTTTTCCAACACAAGACCTTCTTGGAAGTCGAAAAGTTTTCAATTTTTAACGCATGCTTCGAAGGATCTATCATCTATCGGTCCTTCCGAAGCCGAATAGAGGCTCACTAAAAACAAGACAAGGGATGCTTCAATAATTGCAGAGTTGAATCATGTAATC
Organism: Erythroxylum bequaertii; assembly: GCA_024520955.1. Lineage (NCBI taxonomy): Eukaryota > Viridiplantae > Streptophyta > Magnoliopsida > Malpighiales > Erythroxylaceae > Erythroxylum > Erythroxylum bequaertii. Next base: position 66,569,671 of record JANIJF010000002.1, on the reverse strand, counting down.
TCTGTTTTCTTTTTCCTTTTGGTAAAATCTGTACTAAATTTAGAGCACGCGCATTTTATTTATAATTTTTTTCTATTTTAACATAGATTATTATTAAATATTTGTCAAATTATTTTAACATAAATTGTTAATTAGGTTTTGTTATAATCAAATCGGAAATATAGTAGTTTTTATTGAAAAATTTAAAAGTTTATTTATTATAATTTTAATCTCATAAAATATTTATAATATAATAAAATTAATTAAAAATTCAACTAATCTTATATCTTTTATCTTAAAATTTACCAGTTCCAATCTTAATTTGTTTAGTTATAAGCAAAAGTAAGTATGCTTTTTTTTCCGCTCTTTTTGTTTTCATAATAGCCACCGTTATTTCACTCTCCAAGCTAACCTAATACTATGACATTTGCTCTTTAGTATTTTATTGGCTTTAATAAGCATTTAATGGGAGAGCTGTCCAAGGAAGCTTTTGACTACACCATGAATACTAGTAAGTATAATGCAACTAACTACCACTTGCTGTGTCAGAAGTTGAATCAACCAAATTAAGGCAAACCAAGTTTAGTCTATAAATTAGTTATATGAGGGGATGTATTTTATTCTAGTAATCGGAGGGACATGCTCCGAGACATTGTGTACACAAAGAGGAATAATGTCTATTCTTTTGCTCTCTGTCTTTCTCCTATTAGGCGCGCCTTGATTCAGAATTTGGTCATGGCTGACGTAACCCTAATTGTTGATTAACGATTATATTAAATCAACACATCTGCAATTAGTCAATAAAGATTAAGGACTGATGGAAAAAAAAAAAGTCTTCATATTACCTCAGAAATCGATGTACGAGTCTCCTTTTGTTTGGATATGTTTGGTAAGATATTGTAAGTTATGTCTGCAAAAAGCCTCCTATTTATTTAAGAAATCTTGCTCACGTAAGTTATTTGCAAGGGATCTAGTCCAAAGATGGCCGAAATGGTAGCTCAGCTACAAAATGGTTATCAAACAAAAGAAGAAAAATGTAGAATATTGAATTATTATCCCTTTTTTTTAATCTTGGAAATTGCATGTGAATGGAGATTTATAAATTTAAACCTAGCAATCGAGTAAAGAAAGCTTGAAAAGATGAAAGAATCTAAAGAATATGTTTTAAATCTCAAAAGAAATTCTTATCAAGTTCTATGCATAAAAAGAAAATCTGGGGAACAGAGATTGTGGATCCAGCATGCATGTAAAGCTGATGTGTTTTAGGCCAAGACAGACAAAGGAACCCCACCACCACCTCATCATGTGCTTGTAGACTACAATATAAATATCGAAACTCAACATTATCCTTTATGAAATGAGGAAGGCACATGGCTCTTACCATTTGTTTACTCAGGAAATTTGCGACTATCCTAACCTCTCCTGATGCGAGATGAGGAGCAGTGATATTGTCATTTGATGTCTCAGACACCATAAACTGGCTCTTACCATTTTCAACCTTTAGGTGTTTTTGTGTTTGTACTAGTCTGTTTTTGGTAATGGCACATGGTAGCTGGTGTTACTACAAAAGCCAACTTACCTTTTTCTCTTTTTTTTTTAAAACCAACTCGTAACGGTTGCATAGATAGATGTTTTCACGACTTTTACCATGTTACTTGATCTGAGATCACTGTGGCATGGGCTGGGAATGAGAGAAGTGCTCTATTCTTGCAAAAAAATGTCAGAGAACTCATAATCTTCTGATATCAGATGGGCAAGGACTGACAGAAAACCAGTCTTTCAATATTGCATACTCATATGCCGGGAGAAGAAATACACACCATTTATTTCTGTCCGCATAGGATTGTCAGTTTTTGCTGATAGTGTCTGTTGTCTAGATAGTCGTGTCGGTCAAACCAAGGCGGTGGTTTACAATCTTCAATTCAGCCGCAGAAAATACAGAAACACAGAGAAGTAGCATAAAATTATTGTGAAGGTAGTTGAAGGAAAAACTTTTGCCATACTTGAATTCAAGACCATATTACGTTCATAATAATGATTGCCGAGGAAGCAGGAGAACACTATTTATGTCATTATTGCTGACGACAGTAAGTAACCAGTACTTCAGGAAACAATGTAGCTATTAACAGAGAGATGTGCTCTTGAAAATTTCATCTACCATTGATGATATAGATCGATGTACACGGTGTATATACAAATTACTGACTCGCAAAGAACCCTAAACCACTCTCAACCTCCGATCAGCTTTAGCTTACCGGGTTGACGTATCCCACGTACATGAAATTAGTAAATTTTCAGTTTTACACTTAAGACTCAAATATTTGTCTCACAAAACTTGCCATCCATTCGATTTTGAACAGCTTTAACAGCAGCAACCCTAGCTGCGGTGGCAGATCTATTTGCTGCTTGAATTGTTCGGTTTACTTGTTCATCGACACGACGAAGATGAATAGCATTTTCTGCTGTTTTTCTAGCAGCCTGCGATTCAGAGGCAAGAAGAATTAAATGAAGCAGATGTTTGAAATGCTATGTGAAAGCCTATTAATTAGAATTTTATGACTTGAGAGTCACAATTAAAGTACCTGAACCGCTCTTAGAACAACATCGGCCAGTGGAGGCAGAGGGGTCTTAAGGATTCCATCGTCCCACTCTCCACATCTTGTCTCGCCACTTCTGAACGTGTATACGCCATAACCCTGCTTCCGACCTTCATGCCATGACCCTTCATAGCAGTGGCCATTGGCAAAGTGATAGACACCAAACCCGTGGATCTTGTCACCAAAATACTCTCCAGCGTATCTATCGCCATTTCTGCATACCAGATAACTTCCATCATCACTTCTAGGTTCCACATAGAACTTACATGTATCTTCCGAATAAAAAAGGGCATTAAGGATAATATAGATTACAACATCAAAACGATATATGAAAATTCTCCTCAAACATATGCCAATAAGGAGCAACCAAATTCAGTCCTTCATAGGAAAAAAGACATGCAATTAATTGATAAAGGTCCAAATGATTTTCTCTTAAAATTTCCTATTTTACCAAATTCAAGGAGTCATTAATCAGCAGAGACATAAAACCCTATATTGACCAATTCCCAGCTTCTTATAAATCAGTTATAAACGGAAATTGTTAAATCCCACGCTAAAAGCATAGCAAGCTTGGGCAGAAACTATTCAGTCAAATACAAATAGAGCATAGATTAAAAGAATAAAAACAAGGAAAAAGAAAAGCCTCTGGAAAAGGTTTCTCATTTCTACTAATCACATATCCAAGATGCAAACTTTTTAGATCAATAACTTCTAAGTGCCAAAAGGATTTAAAAAACTATTAAAAAAACAGAGTCCTTAACTGGACCTTGTAGAAAAGATGATAAGAAAATTAAAACAGTCCAAGATAATCACCTGAAATGGTAAACACCAAGGCCATGTTTAACCCCGCATTTGAATTCACCAATATAACAGCTTCCATCAGAACAAGTCCGCACACCAACCCCGTGACTCTGACCATTACACCATTCCCCTGCATAAGAATCCCCCGTGTAGAATCTGTATACCCCAATTCCATGCCTTAAACCCTGTCTATACTGACCTCTATATCTACTACCTCTAGCCCAACTCTCTATTCCATAACCATCATATCTTCCATCAACCCAATCACCTTCATATCTTCCATTCACAAAGTAGTTATATACCCCACTTCCATTGCACTTCCCTTTGTGAAACTCTCCTTCATAGAAATCTCCATTACTATAGAACTCCACTCCTTCCCTAATAATCCTCTTATCTTTTCGCATTTTCTTGTTGTCATGATCATTTGAGTCGCCGATAAACCACTGCACAGGCTTTGATTTTGTCCTTGACGTGCAAAAACAGAGTCTTACAGCGTTGTCTTCCCATAACTGCTTGACTACTGCGAAATTCTGATTGAATAAGGTCTTGTTCTTGCTTGCAAAGAAAAGAGTTATTGCAATGAAAATCAGAGCTAACAGAAGGTTCTCTGATGTTGGTATCTCTTTTCTTTTCAAATAGAAGAAGAAAAAGAAGGAGATTGAGAAAAGGCTAAACAAAGTTATGGAAACCATCGCCAGAGCAGGCACGAACCGGGTCGAACCGCTACGTCGAGGGGTTGAACCACATCGGTTCGGTTTCTTTCTCTCTTCTCTCAACTTCCCTTCCAAGTCTTGATGTTGTTGTTGTTGCAGTTGCAGTTGTTGCGGTTTGACGAGTTCCTCCTCGGCGACGGACGTTAGGCTCTGGATGGCTGATCGAGCGGTGGGGGATGACCGTAGAAGTGAGGAGTGAGTTCTGGTGAGCTTGGCTTGGCTTTTTTGGCCGTCCATTTCTGAGCGTTGGTCCCTAGGAGATTGGATTTTCACCTTTTGATCACAACCCTTCTAGTGGGCTCTCCTGTACCGCGAATCGTCGAAGGTATTATGGCCGCCGGCAACATATCTCAGACAGCACACGTTGAGCAGTGGCTAAGTGCGCAAATTAGCCCACACACATACAGACTAACACAAAGTGAGAAAATATAGAACTCGAAATTTGAAAAAGTCCCAACCTTTAGATAGAGAGAGAGAGAGAAAAGCACACAGTATGGACCGGGTTGGCTTAAGTATTTATGGTGTAAAAGGTTTAGATGCGGAGATTGAATCCGATCCGTTCGTATCAATCCAACGATATGATTTAGAGGTAAGAGTATTAGCCGTTGGATGGGATCGAAAAGGAGGATCCGGTCCTGACGGGCAAATAGATGTGGTCGTCGGATCTAGATTCGGTCTTTTTTCGCTTTACTGTGGCAGGCCGGCACGTGCCACCACATTTTTAGAAGAAAAGCATTCCATGTTTCGCAGGTTCATTGCAGCAAACATTCCCCACCGTTGATCGCCTGCTTAAATCAATTTTAGTTGGGGTCGATGGGCTGCCATGATAAGTAGGTAATATTGGTTTAACATATCCTTTGGTTTGATTTGAAAAAGCGGGAAGCTGGTGGCCTCGTCACCGTTGATGATCTCGGAAAGCCAATGTGTGGTCAGTGATATAACAACGAGTTGGCATGGTGACGATAAGGGTGGGCCAGATTTTCATTGGGCGGAGAAGATTGTGTTACGTCAAATAATCTTCTTCAAGAGTAATAATCATTTCACCTTGATGTGAAATGATCAATTAATTTAATTGAAAGCGTACTAAAACCCAACCATTCACAAAATTGACTTTTCTATTAAGATTTTAGCTACATGTTTATATTCTTCATAGCATATCTTATTTACTCATTCGATTCTCAATAGTAAAATTTTTTAGTTTGATTTATTTTTATAATTTTTAAAAATAGATTTGTTGTTTGTGTATATGAATTTATTTATTTTTCCGGTTAATGATATAAAAAATGGAAAAGGACGTTAAAGTGTGAGTATTTATGTGAAATAAAAATATAAACACGGTAGAATTTAATATACTATTTTGAAATAAAATAACAGGAAAACATTTACGCAATAGTCGAGGGTTACTTCAAAAGGTTAACAAAAAGTATAATGGCACCAACTTACCATATTGGTCGGTACATTGAATACAATTGGTCTATTGAATTATTAACCAAAGCTACTTTTTTTTTATCTTTGTCGGATACAATTAGTAGATGATTAGTTGTCAACATTTGCAGGCGATATGATCAATGATGATCAGAGGTAGAAATTAACTCAAAACATTACGCTTAATGTCAATCAAAATATGCGAGTCAGTTTGACCATATATTCTCAATCAGTTTATGCTATCATATTTATTTCCCTTATGGGTTGGTTAAAGTAACCAAACTAATTTCTCTTCCCACCACTACCACTCAATGAACGTACATATACGTATCAAGATCAAAAAGGAAACTAATACGCGTTCTCTTGGACTCTTCTACACGTCAATATTATTGAATAATACCAAGTTTTGATATCTCGTGTATGCTGTGGCTTGCCTGTTGCATGTTGAACATATTGTACATGCATCCAACACATCTTATCTGCTCATCTTACAATAACTTTCAGAGCTAGACAAGATCCGGATGACCTTAAACACTCGAGCACTTGGTTAATCATGATTACATCCCTTCTTTTTCTTTTTCCTCTCGCGTATCAGAAAACTTAATAAGAGTTTCAAAGGTTTTACACCTACCGCTAGGTTATATACTACGACATCGAATTACTATTGAAGTTTTTCAAAAACCTCTAATGCAATACAAACATATAAGATCATAACGTATTGCATATTGAACTCTACCTTGGAATTATGACGATAATGATTATACAGTATAAGAATCTGCTTGTCAAATCCAATAAACAATCACCCCTATTTATGAAGAAAACATATTAATTAATTCAAACTAAGATAAATGAAATTCCACTAATGACAAATTAGGTCATTTATGTTAAATTATATTTAAACTTAAATTTATTTTATTTAAATTCAAATCTTAAATAATTCATGTGGTTGCAACCCTATTTAAATGTACAAACAGGCATGTGTAATAATTCTATAAAAGCTGACTGCGGATAATCCTTGATATACCTTAATTAGTAGCCACAAACAACGTTGCTTTTTATCCCCTTGTAGCAGTACCTGATACCTTCCCCTAGACGTCATGTCTATCTTCATCAATCGACTCCTTCATTTCCCAGTCATTTCCTGATTGCTTAAGCTCCACTAAACGTATACTTCAAGCTCGACACTTCTCGCAGGCATACACGCCTCTGTCCTTTTCTACTCATAAATATGGATGGGATGTTTATTTGCAATTTTTTGAGGGTCAGGCAGTCAAAGCCAAATTTTTATTTGTTGTTACTTGCTTGTTACCTTCATTGTCACGATAAAAAGTAACACAACCTTCACGAGGACGAGGCATCAAGGTTTCTTCGGCTATTGCCTTACTAAAACAGTGATGTCTCCGGCCATATACGGCGTGATTTATGAGCAACGGATTATCTAGCTAGTTGAATTAATCATCTTGTGATAAATCAACTCTAGAACATCTAATGATTTAATGTTCGAGTCTATGTATTTTATATGCTTCTCGCATATGTTTCTTTATTTTAATGAATTGCCTAGTGACAGACCAAACTTAGGATATCTCATTTTGATGAGTCTATTTATCCTATTTTTTCCTCACGTTATGTTAATACTAGATCATTGGCGAAGATGTTAATATAGATATTATTTTGTTTTTATAGAAGTTTTAATTATCAAAATTTAAATCGATAAGATAAGAGATGTAATGTTTAAAAGGTTTAACTGATATTAGATTGTCGTAAAATTGGTTAAAGATATAATAAAATTAAATAATTTAAAATAAAATTAAAAGAGATTGTCCTTAATTTATAATTTAATTAAAAATATATCAAATAAAAATTAATTACTTTGTTTTGATTTTTAAAAGATTAATTATTTTATAAATATTAAATGAAAAATTGTAGTTTTCAAAAATCATTTTTAGAATACAACTTCAAGCGATACCAAAGGCAAAGAAAGACATGTAGGTTCTATCTGGAAGTACAGCAATCCGCATCCGCTTTGAAACAGAAAGCCAGGATATATGACAACACAAGATTGCGAGGTGCTATTAGATTCCCTTGCAAATCCTGAAAGCATGGTAAAATCTGATTACCAGATCAGACCACAAATCTCTCTGCCTTGGCTGGATTACTACACAGGAAACTACAATCGTTTGTGAGGTCTAAAGTGCTCTTGTTCTGTACCCAAAAAAGGATTACATAATCTGGGTATGCCTTGAAATCCACTACCTTCTTCAATATCTTACATTGTATCTTTTTTTTAAGCAAAGTTCCAACATCAATCTCGTGGAAGGAAATCAACTCCACTTGTAATTCCATCAAATAAGAGCCAAAGTGGATTTGGCTCTTCTGCTTGTTAAGCGAGGCATCGGATCAATGTGTCCTCATTTGATATCGCAATTTGGACTAATATTAATGACTTGGAAAATAAGAGTTCAAACTTCAAAAAGTGAAATACCTTAAATATAAATACTAATTAGTTTAATTTTTGTCACTTTATCCTAAATTAATTTGTTAAATAATTATTTATACGATATCATTAGTATATTTAATGATGTATTTAGTATTCAGTGCATACTTCTATATATGTACACACATATGTATGAAGTCCTCACTCTATCTGTTCTTGAGCTTTAGACATACTGCGTGCAATGTATCGGGCTCTAAAATAGCATAAGCCTGTTATCTTGAATGTATGCTTTAATTATCCTAAAACTGTGTTGAGCTAGATAGAGATGGGTCTGAATGTTTTAATTATCTTAAAACTGTGTTGAGCTAGATAGAGATGGGCCTGAATGTACTTAGGGTTGGTGGTGTTGAGCTGCAGTCTCCTTTATTTCCAGTTTTATTATATTTTAAATTCGAAAACATAAAGGAGCATTTTTTATTGGAAAGGTTACATCAAAATATAGAAAAAGAATTTTTAAATTTTCAATAAATTTTTAAGACCTACTCTTAAAACGATTCTTTTATGACCTTAACTAGACTATATCCACTAGTGAAAACATTACTAGAGTTGGAAATTGGTTCGATATTCATATTGTAGGAATTAATCAAGTACTTCCCATAATTGGATGAACTCTTTACTTATGCTTAGGTAGATCTTATGAACAATAATATGTTCTCTAATTTTGAGCAAAGTGCTACTTATCAGGCTGCGAATACTTTGATTTGATCCTCGAAACACCCTAGTATTCCTTTCCTTTCATCAAGCATAGATTCCTCAACTTACTAGCAACTTGAAGCTAATGGAGTCTCCATGATAGGTGAACTTCACTTTCACTACCATTCTATAAATGAGTTCCAAGTGGATGGCAAGAAGTTAAGTTTATAGAGCATCAAAGATTTACACCAAAATTCCATTTCATAATCATATGAATGGAGAACATGATCAATGCTTTCTAGAACTTAATTGCAGAGTAGATCGAGCATGCTAGGACAATTTTGTCTAATATTATCTTTGGTTGTTGATCTATTATAAATTGTTAACCAAAGTATGAAGGATGTCTTAGGAGATCTCTTAGGAAACAAAAGCAATTTCTACCATGATGTGTACTTTTGAATATATCAAAGCAATACCTGTTAGGAAACATTCTACAGTTGTGGTGAACCTCTACAGGTTTGTCATCCTAAATGGACCAAAGTGGATAAGATGGAGTGTGATTCATAACACGATTCCATTCTCCTTCCAATATCACTCTATTTACTTTTGACTGGGAGGAATAATTAACTTTAGGTGATCTAGATGCATGATGTTGTGTAACGAACCTATCATTCCAAAAGTCGTACCAAAACTAAGTTTTTGATCCATTTCCTGCCTTGATTTTAATAACAGAATTCATATCCTTTCTTAGCTTCAGAATTTGATTAAAGCACTAAGAAAAGGATTGGTTTACCTTGATGATCCAGAAGCTCTATTATTTTGTTATGTAAATATGAACCCATTTGACCTAGTTTAATTGAGCATTTGCTAATAGTTTTTAAATTCTTTTAGCCTGCAACATTTGTTAGTATCCCTCATAAAGGATAATCCAAAACCTCCCTCAATAATTGGTGCACAAACATTAGACCATCAACCTTACATCTTGATGTTTTTTTGTCTTCAACATTTTTTCTATCTTTGACAAGCTTTTGAGGAAGAAACAAGTGTGAGCTCCAATGGATATGAAGGTTATTCAAGACTAATAAAATTAGTTGTAGCTTGCCGACATAGAAGAGGAAACAGTTGCTCCAGTAGCGGATCATTTTTCTGATTGCATCGACAAAAGGCTCACATTTAGAGTAGGAAATCATTAATTTTATCTAAGAATGGGGTGCCCAAGTACTTAGATGTCATATTATAAAGAGGTAGTCCCGATATTATAGAGAGTTAAGAAGCAACACATAATGTATCTACAAAAATATATAAGGTGCTTTTCTATAGATTCACAATAAGTCTTAATAATACACTAAAATCATGCAGGGATTTTATAAGCAAAGTAATAGAACTAAAGTTAGCTCTACTAAACAGTAGCAAATCATTCGTAAATGTTAAGTTAAGCAACTTCAATTTATCAAAATGGTAGTAATACTTGAAGCTACTAACATGTTCTATTCTACATGAGATTAATCTTAACAATACCTCTATACCAAAAAAAAAAGGTGAGAGAGGATCTCCCTGACATAGCCACTTAAACCCTCAGAATACCTGTATAGGTTCACCATTCACTAAAATTGAGAACGATTTAATGTAAATACAACCTTGAATCTAAGTTGAGAATTGGTTAGGAAAGCCAAAGGTTGCTAATGAGTCCAAGGTAAACTTCCAATTCACTAAGTCAAAGGCATTCTTAAAATCAATTTTCTAGTTGCAACTCTTTTATTGATTTCTTACTATTATACCCCTTAAGTCATTCTTGAACCAGGAGTAGATTGTCTCCAATATTCTTATCCTTCACAAAAGCTCCCTGGCTCCCATTGATTATGCATTTTAGAAGAATATTAAGCCTATTCGCTATCAATTTTGCAATAATTTTGTAAACTACATAACAATAAGTTATGGGCCTGTAGTCATTCAAATGCTTAGGATTGCACTTCTTGGGAATGAGATTCACAAGGTTTTTCTTTAAACACTTTGAGTATGTAGCTTGAAGAAAAGAAATTTGGGAATGTAATGGAAATTATGTTATTTGTCAAGTGCTAAGTTCATTGGAAAAGGAAGGCGTTAACCGTCTAGTCTTGGGGCCTTTATGGTTTTATAGAGAAAAGTGCTTGTTTGACATCTTGTTCATCGAAAGGTTTCAACAGAGATTCTTTTTGCTAATTGGAAATGGAGGTGTGGATAAATCCATTAAGTTTTAATAAGGTGGAATCATTTTGGGTGGGAGGTCCCAGTAACTACTTAAGTGGTTAAACAGTATAGATTTTATCTTATATTGCTTGTCAATAATGAAGCCTTTATCAATTTTCCAAAAGAAAAAAATGAAGCCTTTATTAGTCCTTAAGGAAAGGATTTTTTTTGACATTTCTCCTAAAGAGAATAGAATTGTAGAAATATTTGGAAATTTTATCAACATTCATTAACTAGTTTATTCTTACTTTTTGCTTAAGTAAGCAATGGTGATTATCAAGAGTTGTTATGTACTTATCCATAGCTTGCTTCTCCTTGAATTTAAGAGATGTATCATTAGGGTCCAGATAATCTTTCTGTTGTAGAGTCATAAGAGCCCCTTTAGCTTTCGAGATAGCCATAGTGGTGTTCTCTACTTTAGAAGAGTTCAGTTTCTTCAATTCCAATATAATATTTAGAAGTTTCTTCATAAATATGAAAGAGTCAATACCTCTAACGTGGAGGTTTAATCCTTTTTCCACAGCTTCCTCGATTCTTTCCAGTTTGACAAGTTAGTTGTTAAATCAAAATGGATGCCTCACAAGCCAAAGTTAACTTCTATAAAAACCTCTATAGAAGTATGATTAGAGAAAAGGGGTTGGTTGAAAAAAGCATCAGTTGTTTTTAAATGTGCAAGTCATTTTGGATTGACTAAGTCACGACCTAGTTTCCTCTTAATTAAGATATTACTTCCTTACCTATAACTCTATGTATAGTATGCTCTTTCATAACTCAGGTATGAGAGAGAAGAAGAGTTTAAGCAATCCAACAGATTTTTATTGTTCTTCTTGCATTTTTCCTCTTTAGATTCCTAATATAAAATGGTAGAGTTAAAGTCTCTAACAACTAGCCAAGGTTTATTGATTGAGCCCCCTATTGCCCTCAAATCATTTCAAAGAGATCTCCTTTGGAACTTAAGATTAGAAGCATAGATGAAGATGACTTCTAGTCATTTCGAGTCCATCATGATTACCAGATGAACATATTGGTATAAGATTACTTGTTGAGTGATGTTGACTCTGAGATGGTAAAATCCCACAAAAATCTTGCCCAAGTAATGGCACTGGTGGTTTAATAATAACTCTCAGTTTTTACCCAAAACTCCTCTATATAATTGTAACTTTTCTTTCTTGACCTTTGTTTCTAAAAGTCCTATTAAGGCACACTTCTTAGTGACTAGATAATTGTTAATCATTTTTCTTTTGTTAGGACAATTCATGCCCCTCATGTTCCAAGATAATATCATAAGATTAAGAGAGAAAATAAAAGACCTTTCTTCTTAGATTTTCTACCATGTTTTCTCTTTGATGTTGCCACTGTTCTGGATTAAGAATAGACTCTGGATCTAACAAACTTTTTTTAATACTTTTTTTTTCTTCTGAACTTAGTGACTTTGGAGAGCTTGGAGGTGCGGCCATTTTCTCCTCACTATGCTTCAACCTTCTAGAGCTTTCATCTATTTCAGAGTGTATCTTTAGAATACCCATTTCTTTAAATTCTGGATTGATGTGGTTTGAAGATTAAAAAGCTCATTTGAAAATCAAGTCAGGAATCTCCTTTCAGTTCCGCTCTCTATGTTCTTTTTTGAGGTTAAAGATTAGGGTTCCACTCATAACTAACCTCAATGAAGTCTTCCACCAGTTCACTATTATTATCTAGCCTCATAATAAGTGGAGAAACAAGAAGTTCAGAATTCATTTCAAGCCAACCCTTTTTATAGTTGCAGTCATTTCATTCGAGTAAAGAGGTCTCTCGATGGCATTAGCTAAATGACTTAGACCAGTGGTTGTCCAATACTCAAGCGAAACCTTATAAAATCTTATCCAAAGGGGTATATGCTTGAGTTTCATATTCCTTAAGTTTATCCTTAGCCTCCACTTTAATAACATTGTTCAAGATCCTTGGACATGTCAAGGTCATATTTCTAAGATCTCATGCACACTAATTGTATCTATAAATCTGAATAGAAACAACTCTTCCTCATTTAGTAAGACACTCTCCATCAACTAGAAGTTTTTTGCCTATCGGTAAACTATAGGAAAAACCAAGCTCTTTCGGGAGAAAAATTCACTAGTGTGTCTACCCATTTTGTTGCTCCTTGTTGTAAGATTTCTAACAGGGGAAAACCACCGAGTACTAATTAAAGTTCATATTCAATATGTGTTAGAAGGTACCTTAGTTTATCAAAAGCTGCAAAACCTTCCATCACTTGGCTCCAAGTGCATTTTGGGCTTAAATTGGATTCACAATGTGGATCCATTTCATCTTCTCTCGCTCGCTTTAATAGACAGCTGTTTTCTTATCTTTTTAAGAAGATTAATTGTTACTTTTTATAGTTAATATTTAGGATAAAAACACATATTATTTGTGATTTGATTTATTTTATGAAATAGTTCAATATTTGTTTTTTTAAAATACATATTTTATTAATTAGATCATATATTTGTTTTATTAATTTTTTTTGGTTAAAATTGTTCAGTAAGAAAAGTTGACATAAGAGATATATGTTCATTTAGAACAGTATTGTAGTTTTTTCTACAAATATTACACCATATGCCTTGTTTGGTTGGCATGAATTCTTGTTTGGGAAAGTAATCTTTTTCCTAAAATTTATATTATCACGTTTGGTTCATAAAGTAGTAGCACTTTACTTGGATTCTAAATCCCAACACTCCCTTGGTATTTATATTACTTTCTTTAGAAATTTAATCTAAAAAATACGCTAGTTAATTCAACCACTCCTTCTCTCTCAACTCTGCGACAACTCTTTCATAAAACCTTACCTCCTCTTTAACTATTCTTATTGTTTTCCCGTTAGTATGATTTTGGATATTTTTGCTTAGAAGTTTCAATCGACAATCTTCAGGTTCATATTTTTTCCTTCTTACTTAACTTTTGTGTAGTTTTTGTTTGATATATGAAAGCAATTATGTTATTGCTTTTGTTATTTTTTTCAATCAGTAGCACTTTAGACTAAATTATGGTGTTTTTGTACTCCGAATGCCTTGATTGGAAGTAATCATATTACTTGTTAAACAAAGATGCAAATTTTCTCCCATTATAATTTTGTTGTCGTCTTCATCTTTGTCAGATTATTTCTAATCCTAAATTCCCAAATTCTCACTAAATATATTCAGTTCAATGAGGACCTATATAACTTTCATAGTTTTTATCAATTAATTAAAATATTATTTTTTTTCCTGTCTCTCATTATACGATATACTTCTGCACATAATAGTCTTGATAATGTTAGGACATAGCATTTGTCGTTTCCATCTTCATATTGCGGCAGTTTCCTCGAGTATAATTAATTTATTATGTTGCAAATTTTGATATTCATGTGTATTTGTAGTATCTTACTTGTAGTGTCTTCTTATTCTATTCAATAAAGTTTACTTTTTTATTTTAAAAATTGTTGATTAACTGATAGGTGATAAAGAATGGCTGGAATGGATTTGGCTGCAAAGAAAAAATTATTTTATTTATTAATGGATATGCAAAAGAAATTATTAGACATGTTAAGAGTCATATTACATATCCTTTCAGTGGTAGTATTGCATTATGGAAAATATTGTTTGAAAGCTCCATACTCTGTTGATGAATACGATCGATCCTGATACCTTCATAGGTTGATATATGCTAGTGATTCAACATGTCGTTCTAAGTTGTGTATGGATAGATTCACATTTAGAAGATTAGTAAATATGCTTTAGAAATATTGGTCGATTAACAAATACTAGGAACACAGCTGTAGATGAACAAGTAGCAATGTTTCTGTACATTCTTGTACATCACGAGAAAAATCGTATGATAAAAATTGACTTCTTACACTCAGGAGAAATAGTTAGTAGGCATTTTAATCGAGTATTAAATTCAATTTTTAGACTTCAAGGACAATTGCTTAAAGTGCCTGAACTTGTACCTCAGAATTCCATAGATGAGAAATAGAAATGATTTAAGGTAAATATTTAATATTTAATATATCAATCGATATATTTACTTCTTAATTATATGATATAAGTATGCATGGAATTTGATTTTGTAGAATTGTTTAGGAGCTCTAGACGGTACTTATATAGAAGTGAGGGTACCTGAAGCTGAT
>JANIJF010000002.1:66351163-66362803 GCA_024520955.1 Erythroxylum bequaertii | reverse complement strand
CTATTGGTTCAAGAATCACTTCATTTGGAGGTAGGATGAGGAAGTTATGACCAAAAGAATCATGGACAAGAGTGTGGTACGATCATATTATACAAAGTTACTCACTATAAGGAAAGTCAAGGGTGGATGTCAAAAGAAGTGAAAAATAACTATGTAAATATAAAAATGTGTTTAATATTTAAGTTTATTTATTTATGTAGTACTAACTAATAATATTTGTATTAAATATTGGTTTTGTTTTTTAATTGTATAATAAGATGCAAGAGTTGTTATATAAATCAATGTTTGAGGAGAATGAGATCAATATAGAATACATTTGCAATACCATGCTTTGTACACATTCTGGTTATATCAAAGGTTTTGCCTTTGACCCTAAGCCAAATATTTCAGCCTTATCAAGATCCACATATATTCAACAACTTCAAAGGGATAAGACGCTTAAGGTTTAATTAGAACATACTCAAAAAAAAGTTAGCCAAGCATGATATGTACCTCATAAAAATACTTGGATTAGATTATAATAGTAGTGAAGATGAAAGTGAGCGATATTAACTACATCTGTTATGCTTTTTCTTTTAATTCTTGTTTGTATTATAATTTAAATTTGATACCTTTTTCTTGGATTACATAATTAAAGAAGATGCTATGGTTGAGCGATTATGTCGTGAATAGTAAAGTTTTGTGATGTTTACTTTAATTATGCAATATTGTTTCAATAATCACAATATTTTAACTAAGCTTTTTAAATTATTACAGATTCATGGACATGTTGTAATTGTTTTTATAATCTCAACATTTATAATTTATAAACTACTCTCTATATTTATTAATTTGTATATATGAAATTCTCTGTATTTATTAATTTGTATATATGAATTATTGAAATTGTAATTAAAATCTTATATACGAAGAAATTTAATGATATTTTATTTTTTATATACAATATTTCAAATTATTAATTATTTTTGTACATTTTTGTATAATAAATTAACAATAAAAATATATCGATACATTATATACAATAATATGGAATAAAAATGTAATAAATAATTTATTCCAAAATAGTATAACATTTCGTTAAAATGTATACAAAACGTAGCTAAAAAATTTGGTTACATTTTCATAAACGTAGATAAAAACATTTGGCTACACTTTTGCCAATGTAGCTATAAACAATTGGTTACGGTTTTTGAAATGTAACTAAAAATATTTGATTACGTTTTTATAAACGTAACTAAAATCTTTTGGCTACATTTCTAGAAACTTAGATAATAGTTTTTAGTTATGAAAAGTAAGTGTAGACAAATCTATTGGCAACCATTCTCCAAAACGTCGATAATAGTTTTCTGCTACGAAATAAAATGTAGTTAAAAACAATTAGCGACGATAAGCACAAAATGTCACCTATAATTTTCAGCTACAGGAATTTTATGATGTTTTGGGTGACAAAACTAAATCGTCGCCGATTATTATTAGTGATGATTTTTGTTCCTTTAGTTCAACTTTGTTGTGATGTTAAGATTATTAAAGGGTAAAGAGAAACAGATGTTAGTTGGTGTCAAGTGTTTGGGCTCAATCTTCTCAGAATTTTCAAATTTGAGGTAGCAGTAGATGATATCCACGATGTTTCAGGTTGCCGCTTCATGCAGTCTTTGGAAGTAATGGGTTGGGATGAACGCGTTACTCAATTAATTGTCGCTGCTAATAAGATAACTGTACCTAGACTTCCATAACATATTGAACCAAACATAAAAGAAGAGAAAATATTATGTCAAGCAAGGGATTAGCAAACAAGTTTGTGCAAATGTTACAGAATCTAGATGCATTTACTAAAGATACATAGAAGAAATTCACTCGGAAACATATTCATAAGTCTTAACTTGTTCTACATAGCTAATGCATAGAGGGGAGAATACTAGGCTCTCCACTCAGGCAAAGCTAACTTTTGCTGCTAAGATTTTATTCTCCTTTTTCTAGCGTACTTGCAACTTTCATTGACGAAACACCAGATAGTTTGCACAAAGAGCTAAATTGAAAACCATATGGTCCCTTTGACACATATCAACTGCAGAACACAGAAAAACTATTAGATGTTAATTGTTGAAGACCTTGAAATTAGGTGCCGAACATACCTCACCAGTTAGATTGGTACGCACCTATGAATATTTCAATAAATATAGAGACACAGTTGGAAAGAATCACATCTTATTGATTATTTCTGTCACATTAAGAACCACAAAGTGTTCTAAGCTAAAATATATATCCAGATTGACTCGTAAGATGCATAGTTTGTTACTTGAAGTCGTTAGAAGAGATGGGAGCTAGAAGCATTTTATCCCACTAAAATTTAGCTTTTTTGCTCGCCTAAGATCAAATAATTAAGATCATTCCTACACTAATCATCGTTGGAAGACATGGCCTTATCCTTCAAATGTAATGAAATTATATGCGCTACTTGTGTAAGAATTTATTTAGAATTTACTTCAAGGGATTGATATTATGTTTCAAGGTTTAGAAATTTCAGGCTTGCTTCCATGATCGTCAAGATTATTCATATGTTTGCCAAGCATTGTGCAGAATCTGATCTGCCAACCAATAGGTACGAATACTTGATCAAACAGATACTGAAGAAAGACGTGTTCACATTATGGACAATCTGGGACGCAAATAACAACCTGATCTGCAAACATCTTAGATTTGCGTAAGTTGCTTGATTTGTTTTAACCAAGAAGAACTACTTGGCTAAGCTCACAAGAACTTGTTTTTGAACTTATTTTTGTTAACTGAGTTCTTCTTGGTGATTTTCACGGACATAGTCGGAGCTAAATGATGTCTACAAGAATATGTTTATAGACTTTAACTACTTAACTCATACAAAGATCACAAGAATACTAAGGTAAATGTTGAAATTGGTGCATGATGCTTTGTCATTTAACAGGAAAGAAAAAGAATCTTACTTTAATTGAAGGGCCATCTGGTCCTGGTGCTGATAATGGGTAGTGGGTTGTAATGCGCTCACTTGAAAATAGTTTCGAGAGTCAAATGCCTGAGGCTGCAAGATCTCGTAGCCACTCCCTCCTGGCATTAAATTCATGTTGTTATGCTTTCTCTCTGTTTCAGCAATCTGCATGTTTATGAAAGACTCGTAATTAGTGACAGGTTTTTTATTCCTCCCCTTTTTGAATGAACAGAGAAGCAGACCTTTTGACGGAGAAGCTGATTATTGTTGTGCAAATCAATTTCCTGCGGTGACCATTTTCAGTCAAAAACAGTTAGCAATGTCAAATCCAATTATTGATACTTATCAATCGCATTTCTTCCACATATTACGGGAAAAAATAGAGCAAAAGGAAAGGATTAGGAAAAACAAGTATTGGACGTTGCATGAATGAGAAACCATTAGTGGCTAGTGATTATAAAGTGTGAAGGGTATAAGTTTGCCTTGGTATATTTCAGAAGATCTTGTGCAATTAAAAGAAAGATGAAAGTGTTAGGATTGTGAAAACCGAAAATCAACCCCCCTGAATAGATGAATTTGATAAGTCCAGAGGTCAAGTCTTTTGATTCAGAGTTTCCTAGTGTGATTGGCTTCTCTGGCACATGATAATTGATTGAAGAGTAAAACCATTTTCTACAAGAAACGAGTACCTTCTTCTGCATATACTCAATTTCGGCGAACAAAAGCTCATTCTGTGTAGATTGAGAAAAAAGGAGAAACAAGAAGGAACTTGTCAACGATAATACAATCAATTGCACAAAGTTACGTAAAAAAAAAAAAAGGATATTTCATGAAAAGGTTACCTTTTTGGAGCGGATTCTACTAATACCTTTCTCCAATTTTATTTCCAGGTTCTTTAGATCCTTGACATTCAAGGTATCCAGTGACTCGCCAAGATAATGCCTGCAAAGACAAACTTTCATCGATTTGATGTTCCAAACCAGATTTCATGTAAAGAAAAAGACCAACACATCTTATGATTTGCCTGTTTTGGTTCTGCAGACTTCCAATCTGTGAACGCAATTTTGCTGCCTCTTGTTGATAGTACTGCAATACAAATCAATAAACGCAATGACTCGTTGATTTGTACAATACTGATACTTTTTTTCTTATATAACGTAAAAGCCTCTCTTCTGCAATTTTGCATGGCCAACATTCAAGATCCACCAATAGCATCCCATCTTTAAAACTTTAGGCATAAAAGTTGTAGATTTTAAAGTGAAATAAACTACAAAAAAGAACGTTTTGAAATAGAGAAGACTTGTGTGGACATAGAAACAATACGTAGGATATGCAACCAGATGGTCAGATGATTGAACGAGTCAACAAATATTGGTCAACCTTGTTCTAGAGATAATCAGTCTTACTTGGAGTTGGAGCTAATATCATTCAACACCTTAGACATTAATTATAAGTATGACCATAAACATGCATGCATTCACCAAATCGTTTTGTGGATAAACTGTACCTGAGCATTAGCTTCGGAAACGGATCCGGAATTGGAGGAATCTGCACAAGCCTTCTTGTACCTTTCAATAGTTGATTTAACACTGCAAAGACACAACACAATTATCATTAGTTGGCAAAAGAAGGGCATTTACTGCTGGTGAAGTATTCGCGATAATGAGATGACACACTTAAACACACATACACATAGATTAGAATCATAAAGAGTCACAATAATTAACTTGTGCTAGTAATAAGATCTATATAGATAGTATACACTTACGGGCAAATTAACTAGTAATTTGGCGGTTCTACATATATCCTAAGACCTAAAAGCACCTTCCCTCTTTATCTTGCTTTATCGAGGTTCTAACAATAACTCGGTAAAAATCTCGCTAATATACGAGATTCGGAGAGCTTAGTAAACGTAATCTTATCTCTAATTAGTAAAAAGACTTATTTTGAATTTATCGAGATTCTAATCGACATTTTATTATTCATTTTTCTTTCTTGAAGAAATATTTATGGTGACTATTTTTTAGGAAAATAATGATTAAATAGCATAATGTTGACTTACATTCACATGTCTTAGTGCACGCTATTGTGATGATTTTATACTTTTGTGGCTGAAATAGTATTTTCCAGAAAATACTTCATAAATTGATTATTCTATAGTTTAATATTTTATAAATTCAATCAAAATACTTCATAAATTGATTATTCTATAGTTTAATATTTTATAAATTCAATAAACATTTAAAAAATTAAGTATGTACCAATTGTCAAAGTAAGTATCGGTTAAAACTGCGTATTAATGGACTTCTCCAAAATTTACACTCGAGATTATCATTGGGTGTTGTTTAAGTTTAAACCACATTTTTCATGTTTTCTCCTTTTTCTAGATCATAGGACAAATTAAGGCATGGACATTAAAGAAGGCTAGTTTTGTTTACGGAAAGAAAAATATTTTGTTATTCCAACAGTTAAGACACACAAAGATTTACAATCCTAAAAGCATTTTTTGACAAGCCAATTGACTAAATTTCCTCTTAAACTTTGCTAATTATGTAAACTTCCATTTAAAATAAGCAGAAACATGATCAAGTTCTTAGCTGATTTTTCTTCAACATTGGCTTAAGAGGTATAATATATATATGCACATAACATATATGATACATATCATATCTTAAATCTATGTACACATGTTTGGACATACGACTAACCCTAATGTAAATCATGTATGATGAAAATAAAACAATTTATGAAGATAAGAACAATCTCATGGGAGTTTATGAAGTGAATGTACTGCCTTAACTATTAAGTGATGGTGGTTTTATTAGTTTCATGTTAAGATGGACTTGACTGGAAGAAGGATCATACCAAAATGACGTCTATGTACCTATCTTATGAACAATAGATTGTAATTATGAACAATCACATCATGCTCTAATTCAGAGGAATGAAAAGCATATCATGCTCTAATTCTGCCTATAAGTTTCTCTCTTCCCGTGAGGTTAACTTGATTAATTCTCAATGCTCTGCTGAAGGTATTCATGATTTAAAAATATAAAAATATTTTCATGTGTTTTTATCATTTGTTCATATATCCTAAGGTTTAAGATTTTTTATTTTCAACTTTTAAAATATTTCCAAAATATTATGCCTCTCAAGTGAAAGGAACAGAAGTTATCTGCAAAACAGAAAAGATCAATTAGTCATTGTTTATGTGAAAAGCACATCCTATTTGGGTGGCATAGTATTATTATATAAGGTATAGTAAAGAATGTTAACATAATTGGATTTGTCTAAAACAGCAGCAGAAGTAGATACACAGGAACATGCTATAGCCTGACTAATGGCAAAAAGTGGAAGAAAATGAAGAAGAGAAGCATGAGAAGAATCTTTTACACTAGCACACTCTCTCATATATATATATATATATATATATATAGAACATTAGAAGCATTCTAAATAGCTAAAACAATAGAAAATGAAACAAACGAAAGAAGAACAATGAATAGTCATATATGTAAAGATGGAGGACACGAATGTAACCGATGACTCCATCAAACAATTGTATGCTCTCTCGGCCAAAATTCTGTGCCCATCATAACCTTAGACCTACGTACATTATAATGAAACCTAGTCGGGTCTCCATTTTTGCCAAGTGAAATCAACCAACTCTCTCAGTTAACTGATCCTATTACGAAACCATGTCGTGGAAAGCAAACTTGCTTGAGTCAGACTGATTTTGAGACTTTAATGTGACAGGGAGATGTGATCAAACAGAAGCCTTTCAATAATTATGAAAAGACCCACTTTTTTCTCGTATCTGCTGATACCTTAACTTCGTCGAGCAACTGATTGGTTTTCTCTGCCACGATGGCACTATGTCCTATACTATGATTGGTGGAGCTATATCCACGCATAGATTTGACCCACGTGGCACAAACCCATTACTCATTGGATAATCCCCTAAGTCACAGTGTATTATCCACCTCGATTAAGTCCAAACATTTATGAGGACCTCCATATTCTATTTCAGGCTACAGAGCTTTAGTGGTAAAGCAATAATATAAAATGAGTTAATCAGACCTTTAGCTGTCTGAAACTGAGACTCTGAGTGGATCAGAGCCGTCCAATGGCAGCGGGCTAGACTTCTTTCCCATTGCATGAAATAAAGCCAAAAGGATCAGAACTCTCCCATTGGCTCCCAGTTGTCGTACATTTGTCTCTCTCCGCCAACTTCCCTTTCCCTCTTCAGAACCTCTCTCTCTTCTTCCAAAGGAAAGTTGAAATTTTGATCTTGCACCCGCTTCAGAAAACCCAAGAGTGGCATCATCATGTAGCCTTAATTGTTGAGTGAACCATTTATCGTTGGCCCATCTCTCTAATTGTATAGAGAGAGAGAGCATAAAGAGAGACTTTAGGTTAAAACGGCAAGATTAAAGGTTGCAATTTTTCAACCATTCGAAGACCAAAATTAGGTTAAGTTTCAGGAATCATGACATAAACCCTTCTGTCAGTAGTCAAGAACTGAAAAATCGTGTGTGACGTGACCAAAGATTCTGTTCTCAGCCCTAAAACTACACAACAGCGACCTGATCTTTGAACCCTAACCATTTGCTAGTACTCAACAAGGTTTGAACTTTAAAAGAACTTCCAAAAGACTCTACAGATAATCAAACGGGACTCTTGATTGGTTGTGGCCTGTGCAAGGATCTTCTTACTTGATCTACAGGGTTGCCCAAATAAAGTCAAGGACAAGCTTGTAACCTCACATGGTTACTTCCAAACCCTAATTTTGGGTTATGTTTGACCATGAAGAAGGTTTCAACTTTTCCCACGTGGGTACAGAATGAGTCTTTGGAAAATTCTTCTGGATTAGGAAAATAAACCCTAATTTGAAGACATCAAATACCATTATATTTGGTTTGAAGAGGGATTTTAGAAAGTACTCCAAGAGAAACCCTTGTTTAATTAGGGTTTGTTTGGAAACCCTAATTTGATTTCCCTTTGGGGTTTCCTGACCATCTTCCAGTTTTCCTTTTTATGTAACTCCTAAAACATACTCTACCTTTGGTCTCACTGATGTGTAACTGACGTGCTATTAAGGATCCATCAAGAGATTGGTAAGTTTTGGACTAATTGGAAGATCACAGCTTCTGCGATAGGGCCTTTCTCTTTAGCTCAAAGATGACATCCCCAAATACTGTTGTATGTTCGGAGAGGGAGAGAGAAGAGAGAGAGATGGAAAGAGGAAGAGGAATATAATAGAAGTTGAAAAGGGAAAGAAGACACCAAATTTAACAATGGAGGATAGAGAGGCTGATCTCACATGTCTGCGTACATTCCAAAACCTATACTTGCATCTCATACTACTATTACTACACACATATTGCTTCCCATATCTTTCTATTATAACCAGATCTGTGTATCTACCAAACCAATGAACCAGATCTGTGTATCAACCAAACCAGGGACTTAAAATTACCTGTTTATCAGAAAAAGGAAATGAATGAAAACTATAAAGCTTGATACAAGGGTAAAAAAGCAAAAGAAAAGAAAGACGAAAAGAATCTTAGTTTGGGAGAAACTCAATCTAAACTGAACACGAAAAATGATTATGTTCTTTACTTCAAATCTTGACAAATTTGTGGTTCTGAAGCCTTTGGAAATGAAAAGGAAGCACGCAGAAAGCCTTTTCATTTCCCTAACCAAAGAATTGACCACCATTCAAAGAAATGATTGATCAATAAACAAAACACAGATAAATAAAAAGGGACAAGCCCTTTAGACAAGAAATTCAGAAGCTGGGGAAGATGCTAAGTGAAGACCTACACAAAGTTGAGGGTTAAAAAGAAGTTAAGGTGAAGAAGAGGTGAGGGTAGTTGCTGTATATACCTATTGTTAGCATACTCATAGAGGCGGCCACGGCTAGAGAAGACTATGAGAGCAACTTCAGCGTCACAAAGAACAGACAATTCATAGGCTTTCTTGAGCAAACCATTGCGCCTTTTGCAGAAGGTAACCTGGCGATTAGTAGTGTTTTCGATCCGCTTGATCTCGATCTTTCCTCTTCCCATTTTTCTCTGTGGTGACGATTCTCGGGATTCACTTTGATGAGCCATAGCTGCACTTAAATGTATATAGCGCAAGGAGAGGGTTATAAGAAACAAAACAAAGTAGCAGTAAAAATGAATAGAACTTGCATGAGTGGAACTCCTTAAGCACATATTCATTCATATCACAAAGAAATTTAAGAAAAAAGAAAAAAAAAGTTGTTCAGAAGAATCAGAACCATAACTACATGTCCTGAGTTCCTCTATTCCATCTATGGTGGATTTCAGCGATCAGGAAGGTTTCAATCTTGTGTTCATATGGAAAAACAAAAATAAAAGGAGTGTTTTAGAAACCAAATTCTTCTAATGGAATTTCAAATTGGATTTCTTTCACATATCAGAATAGAGAGTTCCCTTGATTCTGAAATGCAAAAGAAAAGATTGATTAAGTCCCCCCAAAAAAGAGAAGCAAAGTAAAAAGCTTTGGGACTATTGTCTCAAATTTTTGGTAAATAATTTACCTTTGGAGATTGGGAAAGAAAGTCGAACAAAAGTTGATGTTGTATGTGATGATTACGGAGAGAATTTATTTGGATGTTGAGTTTCTCTCTTCTTTGGCTTCTTCAAATCTGAGTAGGAGATCAGGTGCTGAAAATGAAAGGAAGGTAGTGGCAAGAGGAGGGTATTTATAAAGTGAAAAACTACCCCTCATCAAGTAGCCAGGATTTATCGACAGAGTGACTAAGCAATACTTTCTACTAATTAGTCCACTATTCATGTCTGGTAAGCTAAGCGAAAATATGTTTCTGTCCTTTCACATCTTCTGTTTCTGTGGGTGCCAATTTCCTGATTTAAGCATTTGAAGAGAGTGGAGTTTAATGGAGAAGAAGCAAAAGAAGAGGCTAAAGTTGGGAATCAGCCAATAGATATAGAGAGTCCAACAACCATCCATTTTATTTCCCACTCTTTTTATCTTCCATGTGAATGATGGAATAGAGCATTGGGTAGAGAGATGGAGGTATAGGGGGAGGGAGTGGAAAGAGGCTTTATGAAAGTGAATATTAATGGAGATGAATGAGACGTTGGCATTGAGCTCAATTGCACTACAACTCTTATTAGGTTAAAATCGTTCCACAATACCAAGGTGCTTGAAAATAGGACCTACCTTTGTCCCTTTAATTTCAATAATTTCAAGTTCTTAGAATGATCTTCTTCTTTTTTTTCCTTTGTGAAATAAATTCACAGTAGTATATAGGTTTTGCTTTCGATTTAGCAATTAAGTGATGTTGGAACTATTCTTAAACTAGCATTCTTAAAACTAAAGAGAGGGGCAAAAAGAGGGGAAAACTCTCCGTTCTTGATTTTTCTGTAACTGGATCCTCTGGAACTACAAAAATCCTTAGTAAAAATGTGATTCTAACTCAGCACTTTCTGAGAAGAGTTGCTCTTCATACTTTGTTAATTAACTGCTTTAAGACATTTAAAGGTTGACATTTACATTAAACCTAAAAAATTGAGAAGAATTAACTTTTTCTATGCAGTGGTGCTTAAAAATTCAAATATAGTAAATTGATGTAGAATGTAAACTATAGAGAAGCGTATTAGGAAGTTTTGTGTGACAAAAGGATACCACTCAAGTTTAAAAATAAATTTTATCATTGAAAGATTAGGCTGGTCATGATCTATGGGGCAAAATGTGAGCCCATCAAACAAATGCATAATCAAAAGGTTATGATGGTGGAGATGAGAATGCTCCGTTACATGTACAACCTTACTAGAAAAGATAATGTTAGGATTATAATGGTAAGAAACAAGTTAAAGATAACTAATATTAATATTAAATGAAAAGAGACAAAACTTAAGTGGTTCGAACATATTAAGAGAAGATATCTTGACGCTCTAGTGAAAAGATGCCAGAAGATTGTACTTAAAGACTATAAGAGAAAAAAAAAAAGTCTAAGAAGAATTGAAGGAGGATGATTAAGAATGATATAACTTTGTTGGAACTTACCAAGAGCATGACTCTCAATAAAAAACTGTGACGAAGTAGGATATAGACAAAGGAACTAGAGTAGAGAAGTCTTTCTCGCTCTCATAAGTGTTTTTAAAAGTTTTCTTTCAGTCTTGTATCTTGTATTTAGCTTAATATCTAATATGTAGTATTTTTTTTCTAAGTTAGTTAGCTTAAATACTTCCCAACTTACCTCATATATATATATATTCTTGTAATGACTTGTTGGATTCGTTTAGTAACTTTTTTCTTTTTTATTTGAGTATTTATTTATTTGTTTTATCTTTTATTTTGATTCTTTACCTTATTTTATATTTATCGCAGTATTTATTTTATTTTATTTTTATTTTTACAAATTTATTTATTAATTACTTTCCTACGTAGCCTAAATATTTTATTGTAATAACTTGTTGGATTTATTTATTAACCTTTTTTCTTTCCTTTTTGTGTCTTTATTTAGTTGTTTCATCTTTTATCTTGAATCTTTACCTTGTTTTATATTTATTGTATTACTTATTTTTATATTTTTATTTATAGAAATTTATTTATATTTTACTACTACTACTACTACTACTACTACTATTATTATTATTATTATTATTATTATTATTATTATTATTATT
>JANIJF010000002.1:66302123-66314475 GCA_024520955.1 Erythroxylum bequaertii | reverse complement strand
GAAAGCATGGTTGATGTAAACAGTAAACTAGTAAAGTATACAATACAACTGTATAATATACCAATATGGACTATTTTATAATTTTTAAAAATTTTAGAGACTATTTTACAAATTTTAAAAAATTTCCCGAAATGATACCTGGTACCAACCTGCATCAGTACAGTTTCGTTCCAGAACTCAATCCGGAGCTCGGTACGATATTCATAACATTAATTAATATAAGCAGAGGCATAAGAAGTATATGAACAAGTTGCACAATTTTCTCAAACTTTGTGCTTAAGATGGACTAGCAAGCTCTCGACTAGTTCATTTATGGACATAATTTCCCTTTTACCATCTTTCTTTGTTTTTACATTCCAATCGAGAAGATTTCATGTTCATTGAGCTCTCTCCTGCTAATGTTTTGTGTTATATTTAATTTCCTTGACTCATACGGCTTTTATGTAGATAATTTAACAAGGCATCTTGACGTCTTGCACATAAGTGACTTTCTAAATAGAGCAAATCACATTGGACCAGTTTAGTCTGGTCAGATAAGAAACTCTAATATAGGTCTTATCTTTTCATGAATGGAGATGAATCCCATGAACTTAGGAGCCACTTACACATGCTATCATACGTTGCTCCTCTTTCCAGTTTTGAAGTGAAAACACTTTATGAATACCCAAGCAAGTTTGTTTCCAGTAGTGATATTGATGTTCCAACGGTTGACTTTAGTGTTTCTAAATCTGAAAGTCCTGAATTCGATTCAAATTAACACATGAATTCTTCAGCTATCTGCAAAAACTAGAGTTTGCGTATTCCTTCATTATAGAGAAAAATGTATACATTGATGGTACAATGGTGGTCGTGCAACAACTAACACGAAACCAACTTCTATGACACAGTTAGCTTCCTGCTTACCTGTTTGGCCCAACAAATAAATCTTATGCCACATTGGCATTCAATTGTTGGCATAAAAGAGCCTCAGTTTCTGTTGAATATGTATTGCTGGCTTAGAAACTGCAGAGTTAACAAATTGGGACCAGTACCTCTTGCAATACCAAGTAAACTATGGATCCATTTTCCACTAAATCATTCACAATTATCTAATAATGAGAGAATGTTTTTTGGAGATGAACTAGATCGTCCAGGCCTGCTGAGTTGTTGCAGCGAAGGAGACAAGTCATGAACATGTCCAACTTCAACAATAATAATAACTGCGAAGGTGCAATTATTTTCTGCAGTTTCTCTTTTGATGATTCACTTCGTTTCCAAGTTGTTGTCAGTCTTAAGTTCTTCCTCTTTCTGGTAGTTTTCCATATCATAATTGGACCCACGAAGCACAGTAGTCACTGCTCCTCCCTGTGTTTCCCCGCTTTTTTCACCCCTTCTCTTTTTAGGAGTTTATGAGATGCTCAATTCTCATGTCATTAAGCAATTCATTTGAATGACCTCAAGTGCGAAGCGTTCGACTGTTAGAATTGTCATCGTCTGATTTCATGGGAATCTAGACATGCATGATTTTATGCCAAAGACTTTTTTTTTTAACGGAAGAAATCATAATTATTACTCTTTAGATGCGCGTCGGATAAATTTCTAAATTGACACAATAATTTTCAAATTATATCAATCGAGTACTCCACATCAGAAAAGTCCTGTACGACAACTTAAATAAGAAAACAATTTTTTTAATTTAGTATATAATATTTATTAACAAATACTCATAAAAATGTTATATTTATTAAGTAAAATTAATTTATAAATTAATGTTTATTTGATACTATATATTTTAATTATTAAAACCAATTTTTATTATTTAGAATTCAGATACTTGATATTTAAATATTAATTTATAAAGTTTTTAATTTTATAATAGAGTTACCTTAGTCATATTCTTTATTATTAATTAATTTTATGATTTTATAAATTATAAAAATTGAATTAAAAATTCAATCAAATAAAATTTAAATCTAAAAATTGCCCTACAGCTGTACAAACCCTCAATTTTCATATTATTAGCATCGTTTAGAATACCTTTCCCTACTAACTATAGTAGCAAAAAATCGGTATCAAACAAGAAAATTTTATATAGGATTTTGGTACTCGTCAGCAGCTCGATAATTTTGTATATGATTATGGTACAATCGATACCGACTCTTTGGGTTGGTACCAGTCGATAATTAGAATACCTATCAAATATTCATTAGAATTATAAATTTAAAAAAATTAGGACTAAAATAAAAAATTAAAAATTTCCTATATAAAATAATTAATAAATAATACAAATACAAATAAAAATGTGTTAAATAAAATAAAATAAAATATTATATTTACGTATTTCAAAAATTATTATACTATTTTTTATACTTATTTATTAAAAGTAAATATATTATCAATATAAAATATAAATGTATTAAGCTAATATATTTACCAATATTATAATATGGCATTGATTATTAGCATTGTTCTTATTAATCCTGTGGTCAATGTCTCCTGGTCACAACTGAAATTGATGGATAAAGTATAAGCAGGTTGAAATGAAGGTGACGTATGACATGTCAGGATCATGTGAGATAGAGGGCCTGAATCGTCAGTTTCCATGAAAATGACGGCCATGAAAACCTGCAAAGCTTTCTTGCCCTTCAATTGTGCACTTTCCCAGTTTGCCTATAGGCCTTTACTACTCTAGACGGCAACTGATATCCACTCAGCTCAGAACCCAAGAGCAGAGGTCAATGGTCGAAACGACTTAGGAGTAACTTCATTTCATTACCCATTTAGACGAAGAATTTGAGCCATGATGGGCCTGAAAATTCAGTCCCAAAGGAATATCAATGCTGGCTTTGCTTAGGAGAGTCTAATTGGACTTGGGCTACCTATAGCTCGAGTTTGATCCAAAACTTTTAATAGTGACTTAAGCCTAGTTCGAGACTCTATCAAACCCGAATCTCACAATTTGAAGCAAATTGAATTGGATTGCAAGCAACTCAAATCAAATTTGAAATTAGGAGTCCAATCTCTAATTCAATTGGGCTTGTCTAAGTTTGGGGCTCAATCAATTCGAATCAAGTCTAATTGTTATAGATTAGATTTGAAAATCGGAAAATATTTTAATTTTCATTTAAAAATTGTAATCATAAGCCAACAAAGATTGTCCAAAATAATTATGTCTTATGATCTAAATTTGAATTCCACACAATAAACCTAAGTAAGTAGAAAACATATTTTGACCAAAAGCATTGTTTAAACCGTAACGTCTACACCAAAATTTAAGTTAAATCTTAACATTTTGAAATGTTTAAATTGAATCTCAATTTTTACAAAACCTTCAAAATAGACCTTGTAAGGACGGAAGTTGCCCTCTGTTACTAAAATTATGCATATTAGTAAGATTTACCTTTTGTTGACGAGGCATTCTTATTTTTAAACCTATCTGACGGTTTTCTGTTGCCAACTAACAAAACCTATCTAACCAAGCTTATTGACGCTAAACCCCACTTCATGGCTCAGATTGATTATCTCCATCGTTGTCAAAATCGCTCAATCGACATAAATGCTCATAAGGA
Organism: Erythroxylum bequaertii; assembly: GCA_024520955.1. NCBI lineage: Eukaryota > Viridiplantae > Streptophyta > Magnoliopsida > Malpighiales > Erythroxylaceae > Erythroxylum > Erythroxylum bequaertii. The sequence goes on along the minus strand of JANIJF010000002.1, from coordinate 66,310,927 downwards.
TTCCATTAATTGGATCCTCAAGCTATAAATATACTTTCCCATTTAAGTAGTTATGTAAAAAAATGAATCTTTTAGTTTGTGGATATCATTTTTCTAACTAAACTGTTGTTTTCTTTCTAAAATGTTGAAGATGTCATCTTTTTCGTGAAGAACTTCAAATTTTACAGGAAGGTGAAAGTCTTTGGTTCAGAAAATGTTATCTTATTTTGTTAGTGTCGTTCTTGTTGGTAGTTGGTAAAATTCTAACATTATAGGACAATTGCAAGTCAATGGGTGGCCATTTCAGCTACTTTCGATGGCTTGCTTATCTTTAACTGCGAAAATGAAGGAAACCCACGTCCCTAATCTCCTGTTTATCTATCTATTTATTGGTTGTGTGGCATTTCTTTGTTTCTTTAGGCATGTATAAGAGGTTGGGTGTGCTTATCCTTGTTTCATAGTGTGGTGTGTCTTCTCTTTGTTTCACAATGTTGTGCGACTCAGTCACTAAGTTTCTACAGTTTGTTTATGTTAAAGAATGCTATATTGTTGTAATTTTAAATAACGAATCTATTTATATAGGTAGGAAATAGGTGTAGTAAACCGTGGATCCATTTTACCTATTGTGGTAGATTGGAGGTAATATATGATCCAGACAACTTACTTTTCTTTGTCAATATTTTCAATATTATATCCTTAATATCCTTTGATATATATTACCTTAGCAAAACATCTTTCCCCGGAATCAGCATAAGTTAAGGATCGAGAGTGAAAATCCATTTGAGGAGAGTGTTAGGTCTAGTATTATGATTGTAACTTCAGTTGGATTATAAAAACTTCGTACATAATTGATGAGGTCCTGTTTCCAATCAATTTCATAAATGTTCAATTCGAACTTGATCTAAATTCTGTGAGTTCTCTACTCCATATCTAAAATTAGCAAGACCTAATAAAGATGAGCCAATTATATTCAAAAAAAAATTTGATTCAATAAAAAATTTTGCAAGTAAAACCATGAGTTTTACTTATAAGCTATGGCTTATGTGTTATGACAACTCTATACTCATGTTTTATAAGTATAGAGTTTTCCAATGCTAAAGAATTTAAAGATATTGTTGTTGATTATTCAATAGCAACAAGGTTTAATGTCCAATAGAAAAAAAATGATTTTAGGAAAATTAGAGTTAGATGCATTGAAGGAGGAATTATATGCAAGCAATAATAGGAATGACAAATGTTTCAAAACAAAAACATATAGGTTGAATATTCATGTTTTATAATAAACAAATCTAAGATGGCATTAGCAAATTTTATGGCTAGACAATTCCAAGATTGAATTCTAGAGAAGTCTAGCATTACCACTATAAAGATGATTGAAGAATGCATAGAAAAAATGATCATTTTTTTGAATTCCATTATAGGTAGGGTTACTAATAGGAAATTAAGGAAGGAGCAAGCATTAGACTGTGCTCATGGATATTCCAAGCTATAAGGTTACATCCAAGAGTTGAAACATAGAAATCCCAGGTCAACGATGGAACTACAATTGTCAAAGAATAGAAAACACTTTTAGATTCACTTGCTTTGAGTCTTGATATCATATAGAACATCCTTAACACTTTGACTAGAGTTCTGACTGATTGTCCATTCGCTTTAAAAAGTAGGATCAAATCATAATGTAAGATTAGATATGTTCAATCTTTTACATTTTGAGTGGAATTTGAATGATTTGCTATCCTTGGTTTTTTTCAGGAGTATGTTGACGACCTCCATCATTAGAGAAAACATGCAAGGAGATAGATGTAGAATCTCCTTGCCTAATCCCTTTTGAGATCTTAACAGTTTTAATGGGTTTCCCATTTATCAGTACATGAAAGGTAGGAGTTAAGAAACATTGAAACATCCATTCGGTAAAGTTTTCTTAAAAAATCCATGGCTTTCATAGTGTTCGAAAGGAATTCCCAATCTATATTATCATAAGTTTTTCTCATAGCCACTTTAATTATGCAATCTTTACCACAATAAGCTTTTACAAGTTCCTATAGCAGAGTAATGTTATCCCCTATGCTTCTACCACATATGTAGGCAATTTGAGATGTGTCAATATGCTTGCCCAATACTCTTTTTGAGCCTTTTTAGTAAGAACCTTGGAGATAATTTTGTAGATGAAATTACAAAAAATTATAAGCCTGTAATCCCCTAGCCCTCTTTGCTCATTGCCTTATGGGATTAAAGAGATATAGGTTTTTGTTTATCGCTACGGATAGTATTTTGTTCATAAAAATATCCCATTATGGCCTCCAAGGCTGTATCTTTGATCACAGGCCACATTTTCACAAAGAAGTTGATATTAAGCCCATCAAGCTCAGGGGCTTTGCATGGATTCCATAGTCTTAGAGCCCTTTCAATCTCTCGAATTGATACCGTAGGCATTGGTACGAGTATTCATCACCTGTGAGAAATGTCTTTGTTGCGTTCTCTGTACGGAGATCATTGCTCCATATTTCTCTACAGACACAATTCTATGGCATCTCTTGGAAAATAAACAGTGCTTTTGTCTCCTTCCTTCAACCATCGTAGCTTATATTTTTGTTTCAATAAGGAATATTCCAATAGAAGAGCTTTGGTTAGATTGTCTCTAGCTACTTTCTCACATTTTTATAAATCTACAAAGGATTAGCTACTTTATTACCGATTAGCATTAGGCACATGAAGGACTATGATTATAAACAGAAAATTGCAACCGACCCCATAATACCAAGCAAACCAACCACCTGTCATAAGGCAATCCTTATTAACTGCACTAGTTACAACCTTTCATACACTGTAGGACTAGCCAGAATACAATTGATGAAAGGAAGTATAATGGCTAGTACGAACATCATGTAAATCAACATTGAAAATCTTTGTTGGGTTAAGTAATCAGTCTCAACCCCACAAATTCAATGAGAGAGAGAGAGACTTACAGGAGGCACAAATTGATATCTCAAGGGGAACTAAACATGGACGAAAACTGCTCCTGCCTCCAAGCAAATACAAGAATCCATTATCCAACAGTTCAGAGAAATGAAATTTGTATAAAGTGATTGCACAGTAAATCCTTGGCAGTTCATATACTGTTTGTAGACCGTGAAGAACTACTTCGGCGACTTAGACTAAGATCTTTCTTCAGCATGGCCTCCAAATTCTGAAAGCATTTCAACGGTCGAACCTAAAATAGTCACAATGATAGAAAATCAATCAGTTAGTCGTAATAAGGAATGCTTTTGAGCCTCTTGAAGCAGCAAGTTTTATGCTCATCCTATTACTCACTAAGGACAAAAATCATCATATAATGTTTGACAAACCCTTTTTGATGCCATGACTAGAGATTAGAATTAATGAAACATTAGAAATGGCCATTGTAAATATACAACTTCAAGCTAGTCAGATGTCTGTTACATCAAGCAACATGCATCAACTAGATTCCACGAAGAAGAAAATATTTGATCAAAGCAAAATGAGAAAACAGGTATCAATTTGCTCAGGTAATTGGAAGCATGCACTGCACGCACAGAGACATGTACACAAAAGAAGATAGAAACAAAGAGCTGACCTTCCAATGCTTCTTATGACCAATTTTGGGATAAATGGTCTCCAGTTTTGTTAATATTTGCCTGAATGTTGGTCGCTTAGCTGGATTCTCATTCCAGCACTCTTCAATCAACCTGTTGGCAGACGCCAACATCAATGAGCTTATTCAAAAGGTAATCTTTATTTGCCTAAAATAAATGTCAATGACCTTAACAACAATTGAGCTTTATCAGAGACGAATGGATAGACAAACAATGACATATATTCAGATAGGGATTGAGGAAGTAGGAACTGAGAAGGGATTTTTCAGATCAAGATCCCACAGGCCATGAAACATAAAAATTTGGTTTGTTGTTCAAACAAAAAGGTGCAAGGTGTATAACTTGTATACTCATTGCACTATCGATTATCTTGGCCCAGCACTATCAGCTGCTGTAATGCATTTTCTTAGAGAAATAAAAATAGTCAAGTGTTTTTGGGTATTTAATGCATCCATGGTTGAGGAGAGGGAAAAAAACAAAGGGAAGTTATGACATAGGCACTAAAACATGGTGGGAAGATATGTCACAATACTGATGTTGCCTAGGCTGATATACAGCACAGAATTATGGCTACAGTTGTCAGATATTGGATACTCCTATTCTAGAAAACATACAAATAAAAGTAGCAAGCTTCAACCACTTCCAGAAAATGTAAACATAAAATGAACAAACAACTACTTTAGAGCAAGATGGGCCATACTCTTTAAGTCCATGACCATATAGCTTTGCTGGAGCTCTGAAAGGCGGCCGCTCTTTTGAAGCATATGCTTTAGGAGCTTCATGCTCTTGCTTTCCATGAAATGGTGGATATCCTTCAATCATCTAATATATAGTATGTTATAATATCAGTCAAATATCATAATCAACTTAACAAGTTAGGAGAGTCGAAAGCATAATCAGGCTATATATGTATCCGTTCTTCAACTGCATTAGAAGTTCCATGTATAGATACCAACAAAATCAACCTGAGACATTCTCAAATATGCCAAGATACATATACCAACATGAAATATGTTACATTTCAGATGTACTCATACTAATTGGGATTGAAATTCAGAAATCTTTACCTCCTGAAGAATTAAAGCAAAGGAAAAGACATCTACTTTGGTATCATAATCTCCCTTTGTAAAAACTTCTGGAGCCACATATCGATCTGTTGATGAGAAGCAAAAGAATTCCCATGAGATTCATCCATGATGGCTACTGCACATGTAGAATAAAGAAGTTGCAAGCAAGGTCTGTAAGAGACACTATCTTTTGCAACCTCCATCTGAAAAGAAAATTAGAGTGATGATAAGCAAGCTCACAAGAAGCTTCTTGATGGCTTAGAGGTCTGTCTTCTTTAACAGTCAACAATTTGCTAACTCCAAAGTCTGCAACTTTCAAGTGCCCCGAATCATCCCGCAATATATTTCTGTTATCTTGCTCATAAGCAACATAAAAATATGCTGACAAGTTCAGAAAATTGAGAGAGCCAGTGAATTTTAATAAAAGCTTATTATAGTCTTAGCATCTCTAAATAAGATGTTGCAGTCAAAAGGGCAAAGAAGAAAAAGAAAACTCACGAAGGCTCAAGATCACGGTGAATTATAGGTGCTGGCTTATTCTCATGCAAATAACTCATTCCCCTGCAGAGTTCTCAGATTCATCAATTGTCTACCAAATTCTTATAACATTTAATGCAGATAAATATCTTGCAAATTATGATCTAACCATTCTTCAAACAATGACACACTGCAATCTTCCCTATTAAAACAATGTCCAAAATGCAAATAAACAGAGTTCTCTTTCTCTAGCTAACACGGAAATAGAGGCAGACCTTGCAATATCAAGTGCACATCTGACAGCTGTGGCTGGTTTCAAGGGTCCTTTTCTTTTTAAAAAGGCACATAGATCCCCCTGAAATTCCAACAGAATAAATATGGATTCAAATTTGAACTCCAAATACATAAGCTTCAATAGAAATCTAAAGAAGTATTTCTACCCAGCTTTTAATTTGGACCAATCATCTAAAAGATGGCAACATAAAATTCTACATATTCCAGATGTGTTATTGCAGCTAGGAGAGCAGAGATCTAATTTTTCATGTAGCTATATAGAATGCTTGATCCAAATTTCGAATTTTCAGTATTAGAATACAGGTGCTAAGAGCATATATGGGAATTAACAAAATACGAATGATAACAATTTTGTGAACATTGAAGCAGGCTGGTGAAAATTATCTCTTGTTGGAACAGAAAGAAAAATGCTAAATTCATTCAAGTATCAACAAAGAGATTATTTTGGGGGAAGAAAACAAAAAATTTGAGTAATCACATTATCTCAGGTTGCACAAAAGCAACTTCACTTTATGGAAGATCCTTGGGGGATTACAACCACCAACATCAGCCTCAATAAATCATCATTCATCAATTATTAACCAAGAAATGTCTAGAATAGCAAGTGAGATCATATATATATATATAAGCACATATAACATAATTAATGGCAAATAAAACATCATCAACAAACAGTGATAATTGGAAACCTCAATGATCCAGCAAACAGCAACAATTGAAGGGTACTAATTCAATAATTACTTTTGGCAAGTATTCTGTTACAATCATCATTGGGCTACTTTGAGTAACTGCACCCAGAAATTGGACCACATTTGGATGACGTATCTTCTGAAGCAACGCAAGCTCATCCCTGAATGCCTTCCTGTATGGAACTAATCATTTTTAAAAACACTGAAACAGAAAAAAGAAACAGAACAAAATAACATTTGAATGGATAAAGGCGTACACTTTATCTTCGTCAGACAGAACTTCCTCCCTAAGCTTCTTCACAGCTACTTGAATTCCACGCCACATAGCTGTACAGAAGGTTCCCTGTGACATGGAAAGCATTTTAACAATCCAACAAGTTCGGAAAAAATTTTCCCAGTTGTTTGGCTCAAATAACAGGTATTGGAACAAATTTGGAAAACAAAAAGTAAACATCTTCCAGGGGTAGAACTATTGTTTATGCTCAAATATCAACTTTCCTTTTTATGGCCATAGAATTTGACCTAACAGAAAATAAAAATCAAGAAGTACCAAAAGAAAATTTAGAGACAATAATGGGAAGTTTCTGGTCTGCAAGATTCTTTACGATTTGAATATTAATTCCACTGCAGCTATTAGAACAAATTAAATACACAAACAAGAACTTTTCTGTATATCCAAAGATAAAGAAGAATAAATTACCTTAGTAATTTCCACACTGTCAGTAAAATCAAGCTCACTTGGATTGATCTCATACTCTGGGACTTCCCGAGCATGGTTGACATGCATGGGTGCCGTCTAAGAGATTATCATCAGATCACATTAAATGAGGTGAAATAGGATAAAGAAACAAAAGAATGGCATCAGAACAAGCAAAATTGAAGCATACCAGACGTTTTGCCCCATGTTTCTCTAAAAGTTTGATCACCTCATGATTTTTATAATATATGGCATCAGAAAGAGGCTGTTAAAACAAGTATTAGATTGCATTCAAAATGACATAGATCTGAAATGGTTAGAGCAAAAAAATTGAATGCTTAGCTACACAACAAATTCTATTCCTATCTCGGAGGAGATAGAAAGAGAGAACATAACAATGGGATGAAGCATAAGATTAGCGCCGTGGTTAGGTGTCCATTGTTCATAATTATACTTCTGCATAATCTGTGGGATCAAATCCTCTGTTCCAGTTAACCAATTCCAACCCTATTCTATTAAATCTTATTCACACATTTACATGAGATCCACACAAATGTGTGGACCAGATTAAAAGGAACAGGATTGGAACAACCTATCACTTGCTCCAACCCATAATCTATTGCCTTAATGGGATTAACCGCGCAAGTCTTTATACATATAGTGATTGTACGTTCAATTTATATGAACAGACTTATAGTGATTGTACGTTAACTTTCTATATACAGAACTGACACCAAAATTACATCTCAACGTCTCGCTTCACCCTTCTGTTCCCAAGAAATCAAAACGATATACTTGCCATTGCCAACACAGATTCCCTTTCTCATTTCACAACTTCTTGTACTTGAGAGGAAGTCAATTACATTACCACTCGACATAACCACATACACATGGTTAAAACTCGCAAAAATATCAAGAAGACAATTGATACCATATCTATTACAATCACAATCACAGTGTAAAAATAAATAGTAGTGAAAACTTACCGTGCTACCCCACCGATCTTTGGGGTCAATCTCAGCCCCTTTATCGAGCAATAAAGCGACGACGGCCGTCAACCCCTGGCAGGCCGCAATATGGAGCGCAGTCCTGTCATCAATATCCCTAAAATTGACATCAACACCCGAATCCAACAGCTCTCGAATTCCATCCAAATCCCCCTCATTGGTTAAGTACATTAAACGCACACCCGGAACAACCTCCCCCGATTCATCATGCTCCAGACCCACATCGTCCCTGTTCCTCTCCGGCGCTAAAGACGATTGCTTTAATAAAGTGAACCTAACAGGGTTCTTGGTTTCCATTTCAACAAAACCCCACCCACCAAATAAAAGTGAAGAAAGCTTAAAAATTTACAGGAAGCTTATTCTTTCTGGACTATAACCAAACGAAATAAAGCTTCATGTTGAATTCTTTGTTTATGCAACGCGAGAGGAAAAATAAAGCTTAAACCCTAGTCTGGAAAGACTTAATCTTGACACCAAAAACACCCAACAGCTAGCTGCTTCAAAGGACTGGCTTTCAGTTCAACTTAGAAATGTAAATACTCAAAAATCAAATTCGAAGACCAACAACTCAAGAATTAGGCGATCCAGAGGCGGGTTTGTAAAGGATTGAAGAATTGAAACTATAGAAAATATCTTTACCATGAGAATAATAGAATGGAACGGAATAAAATATATTTCTTAAGAATATTAGGGTTTAGATATTAATTGATAGAATGAAATATAATTTCGTGAAATAAAATATAATAATTTATAATAAAATGTGACGTAATATAACGAAAAAGTACTTTAAAAGGTTTTTGCAATAACACGTAGGAAAATATAATTTAGAAGATGTATGTAATAAAATGTAATTTATAATAAATAATTATTATATTTTTTATAATAAAATAGTTATTAAAAGAGATTTAACCTTAAAATTTTAAAACAGAAATTATGTTTAATTAAAAAATGGCACTTCTAACTTTTTCATGTCATAATTG
>JANIJF010000002.1:66197933-66211871 GCA_024520955.1 Erythroxylum bequaertii | reverse complement strand
TTAGTCCCTCTAACATTACTAGCACATCTTTAGTGCTATTTCGATTCCAAAGTCCCATAGTTGTGCTCACATCATCCCCTTCATTTTCAAAAGGATTCGTCCTTGAATCTGAATCAAAGTCAAAAAGAGATAAGTCAGAAACATTAAAAGTAACACTAATATTATACGCACCTGGTAAGTCTATCTTGTATGTATTTTCATTGATGCGTTCCAACACTTGGAATAGCCCATCACTCCTTGCATTAAGTTTTGACTTTCTTTGCTGTGAAAACCTTTCTTTTCGCATATTCACCCAAAACCCAATCACCCTACAACATGGTCACAAACACACTGGGCAAATTGGGGTCAAGTTCAGTGTTAGTAAACAAAGTTTCCTTAAACCGAATCAAAATTAAAGTTCTCTTGCCTAAGTATGCACTCTTTAACTCTCTCTCTTTTGCTTACAAATATGGTTGTCTTAACTTTTGCACTCCTCTCAATTTCTCTTTGCTCACTTTTCACGTTCTTTTCTTTCTTTTCACTCACTTACTTTTTCTCTCCTACACATCCCACTTTCTTTTCCTCACTTATGTTGTCACCTACCATTGGGCCTTTAATTTTATTCTTTTCTCTCTTCTTTCTTTTTACCTCACTACCTGAATCCCCACTTGATGATTGTTGAATTTTCAATTGCTCAAGGTATGTTTCTTTAGGTGATAAAGGAACAAGGGTAACTTTCCGCCTATTATACATAAAAGAATACCTATTCATATACTTATCATGCATAAAACGCCTATCAAATTGCCATAGCCTACCCAACAATATATGACCAGCTTGTATAGGCATAACATCGCTCACAACTTCATCCCTATATCTACCAATAGAGTATGCAACAACAACTTGCTTAGTAACTTTAACTTCACCACTTTCATTCAACTATTGTAGTCTATATGGATAAGGGTGTTTATCACATTTCAACCCCAACTTCTCTACCACAATAGTACTAGTCACATTAGTGCAACTACCCCCGTCTATAATCATGCTACAAGCTTTCCCACCTACTAAGCATCTTGTGTAAAATATGTTCTCCCTTTGTTCTAGACTATCTTCCTTCACATTCAAGTTCAATATACGTCCACCAACTATGTGTAAAAGCTACTAAAGTCACTCCAACTTGTTTATGCAGATGTTTATAGTCACATCAATCCTTCATCTTTTAATAAAAGCTCTTACTTTATTCTTTTCATTGATGATTATAGTAGACAGAAATGGCTAAAATTTTTGAAATACAAGTTTGAAGCTTTTAAAAAGTTTAGAGCTTTAGTTAAAAAAGAAAATATTTTTAAGATTAAAGCTTTAAGAACTAATATAGAGGTGAAGAATTTGCTTATAATAAATTTAAATGCTTTTATGAGCTCATGGAATTTGCATTCCTCTTATAGTGTTGAGAACTCCCTAATAAAATAGAATGGTCAAAAGAAAGAATTAAACAATCCTCAATATGAAAAGAACCATATTGAAAAGTAAGACGAAGCTTAAAGAGTTTTGGGCTGAAGCGGTTGCATATGCAATTTATATTGTAGTCTTACAAAGAGTTTGAAATATTCACTCCATAAGAAGCATGGAGTGGAATGAAGCCTTCTGTATTTCAGTTAAGAGTGTTTGGCTTGATTATATAAGTTTATATTTTAGAGTAAGAAAGTTTCAAACTTGATGATCGAAGTAAGAAGTTTGTTTTTATTGGATATAATAAGACTCAAAAGCTACATGTTGTTCAACCTAAAAAATGGAAAGATTGCTATTAGTAGAGATGCTAAATTTAATGAAGAAGCACCTTGGGGTTGGAGCTTTCAAATGGAGGGATCTTATGATTTCTTTTTATATTTTAAAGATGACTAAAGAAAGGAAGTTTTTCAAGAAGCTGAAATGATTTTTGTCTACTAACCTCACCAACCCCTTCATTTGAAGCATCATCATCCACATCATTTCCAATAAGGATGGGACCTTAAGATATCGAAGACTTGGGAAATTTTATTATAATTGTAACTAGTTTTGTCTACTTAGATATATTGAGTCTTTAAATTTTGAAGATGCTACCAAGAAAGAGAAGTGGATTTATAAAATGAATAAAGAAATTCAAGCCATTGAAATGAATGACATATGGGAACTTATTTCTCATCCAAGGGTCATCATGCCATTAGAGTAAAATGGGTCTACAATATCAAGAAAAATGCCAAAGCTGAAGTAGAGACAAACAAGCAAAACAAGGCAAGGCTTGTTTTCAAAGTGTACAAGCAAAAGTAAAGCATACACGATGAAGAGGAATTTAGCCTTGTTACTTGCCGAGGAATAATTCATTTATTAATATGATTGGTTGTCTAAAATCATTAGAGAATTCATCAATTAGATGTCAAAGTCCAATTTGTACAAGGATTATCTAGAGGAAGAAGTTTATATTAAGCAAACAATATGATATGTGGTTGAAGGCCAAAAAGATAATGTGTTGAAGTTAAAGAAGGTGGTATGTAAACTTAATAAAGTGACAAAAGCTTGGAATAACTAAATTGACAATTATTTTAAAGAGAATAGTTTCACTATATGCTTACATAAATGTGATCTCTATGTTAAAAAAGGATAAACTTATTTTGTTACTTGTTTGTACCCATATAGATGATCTTATCTTCATAGGCAACAATCAAAAGATGTTTAAAAAGTTCAAATATTTTATAAAGTGTGACAAGGGATTGATGTCTTACTACTTGGGAATCTAGGTGAAGCAAATAATGAATGGAATTTTCATCACTCAGAAAGGTTATGCAAAAGAGATGCTTAAGAAATTCAAGATATTAGACCAGTTAACACTCCAATAAAGTGTGGAATAAATCTATCCTAGTCTGATGGAAAAGAGAGGGTAGAACCAAACTTTATTCAAAAGTCTTACGGGAAACTTGAGGTACTTGACTTATACATGACTAGATATCTTATTTGCATTTGGAATTGCTAGCTAGTAAATTTATGGAGACACCATCTAAAGTTCATTTAAAGGCATCTAAGAGAATTCTTCGATATATTAAAGATACAATTGACTATAGTATGTTTTGCTCATCTTCCAAAAACTTTAACTTAATAGATTGTTGTGATAGTGATTTTATTGAAGATCTTGATAACATAAGGTTTGTTCTCTTTTGGGGATACAATGCAATCTCTTGGTGTTTAAAGACAAAACTCATAATCACCCTCTCTACATGTGAATCGAAGTATGTTGGAACTACTTCCTATACTTGTCAATATAAGTTGTTGAAAGAGCTTCATTTAGAAGCAAATTAAACCTATGAAGATCATGGTTAACAATAAATCCGCTCAAGCCTTATAAAAGAATTTAGTATTCTATGATATAAGCAAGTATATTAACACAAGGTTTTATTTTATTTAAGAATACATTGTTAAGAAGGATATTAATTTGGAGTACGTAAAGTTCTTTGATCAAGTTGCTGAAAATTTTACTAAGCCCCTCATGTAAAAGATAATAATTGGGATGTACAAAAATCAATCTATCATGATTTTTGGGATTTTAAAGCAAGTTTGAAAGAATAGTTGAATGGTCAAATCTTAATCAATTCATGTAATTTAAGATTCTTTTTAAGCATTATGTATCTAGATCATTTGGATAAATCTTAATCATTTAAAGTTATCTAAAAAAATTATAATAAAAATAAAAATAGACTTATCAAATTTTAATTATAGAAATTTTATTATGTCATTGAAAATATTTTCCTTTCTGTGTTTTAGCATCAAGTGACTTTAAGTTGATTAGTTTAGAAATATAAATAGTTACATAATTAATGTTTCATCTTACAAAATGAGAGGAAAGAACAAATTTTTTATTGCAAAGATAGTCTTGTTTTATTATTTTTATTACTGTAAGATAGTCCTTTTTCAGGGTGTAAACAACTCTTTCTTATATAATGAACACATCTGAAACATGGTTTTTCAACAGTCAAACAGTAGCTTGATTAGGATGAGGGTAACAAGTACACGAAATTAGAAAAAGGATCTTAGTCTTCGTTCCTCATCAGTTCTTTGTCTTCTTCGGGTAGAATGCTTCTTGTTCTCCGGTTTAAGCCTGACCCTTAGTTTCATTCGAGTCCACAAAATCCTTAGGCCTGTAATTGTATCTGTTAGCAACAAACACATAGATACAGAAGTTGATGAAACTCATTAAGGCTAGCAACCAGAAGAACAGATTCAGATGATTCCTGTTAAGGTTGTTCCCTGCTAACCAGCCTCCACTTCTAGTAATTCCTCTGGTGGCGCTGTTCACTATATTAACAACTATGCTACTAAAAAGGTATCCAAGTGCCATTGAAGTCCACAGGAAGCAAGTAGAAAGGGATTTGAAAGCTTTTGGTGCTTCTTCATAGAAGAACTCTAGAAGACCTACGTAGGTGAACATATCTGCAACTCCAAACATAAAGTATTGAATCGCTAGCCAGTGTATTTTCATGGGCAGTTGCTGAAATCCAGGCACAGCGTCGAGCATGTTGTGGTCTCTGGCGACTCCTTTTCTTTTCACTTCCACTAGAGCAGCTGTGGCCATGGATAAACAAGAAAGAACTAGGCCAACCCCTATGCGCTGAAGGTGAGTTACGCCAGTGGGAATGCCTGTGATGTTTCGTAGAAGTGGGACGATTATTCGGTCGTACATGGGGATCAAGATGACAAGGAAAAGTACTGGGATTATTGGTATAGAGGCTGGTGGTAGGTCAAAATGTTTGCTGATGCTGTTGTCCATGGTTCGACCTTGATAGATTGAGAAGGTTTGGAGTTGTGCTAGGCAAAGGGTCATAATAATTGTGCAGCAGAAAATTGGTAGAACGGAAAGTAAGATTTTTGCGTTTTCGACTTGTGTAACCCTGCATAATTTCCATGGACGTTGAGTTTCAGGCCTACCAGTTTGCTCCGCAGATGCTGTTAGTATGGCGGCTTTGTCCATCCACCTGAAAACAATTTTCAATTGGTGAGATGCATACTTTTATCCCAATGATGCGTTAGTAATTAAGAGGGAGATAACCTTAAAGTATCGGTATGAGGTAGAAACTCCATATCCATTGCCTCTTCCTTGTTACTAATCTCGTAGAGCTCTGAAGGGTCGTCAGGAAGTTGCAATTTTCTGTTGAGGAATGATGCAACATAAACCTGAAGGGATCAGAAACAAAGAATGAGCAGCAGAATTATCAGTTTCTTATCCACATCTTCCATAATTATTACACCTTGTAGATCGACTGGTAGAGACGGCATACCTGTATAATTTCCAGAAGCACGCTTGATCCTCGAACGACTTGTATGCGATACATTGGCAGTCCAGCTAGAAGTGTGGTTACTCCCAAGAACAAGGCAAGAGCACAGATTGCAAATCCCCAGTCCCATCCCTTGTGATCTTGAACCCAAACAAGGAGGGTTAATCCAACAACACCGCCACAGCACAACGCAAACAAGACATAGTTAAAATAGCTGGACATCTGCTGGTCCTCTTTTGGGTCTTTCTCATCAAATTGATCAGCTCCATGTGCAGGGACCGCAGCCTTGATTCCAGAACTGCCAAGAGCAAGCAGGTATAGGCTAACAAAAAATAGTGCAGCTTTTCCACCTTCAACATGCTTGCAGTGAACTGCTGGATTATACATATCGCAAGCAGGCGGCCGCAATTTGGAGTAATAAGCTTGAACTGCTAGCAATACAAGTCCCTGCCTCAAAGTTACATCATACGTTAGAAGTTGAGAACTATATATTTACGCTACTCCATGAACCTTGAGCATGCACGCACTGTTTATTGTTCATTACCATCCCCATTATCACAAAATATGTTTTGTTTGTAGGATAGTGGACATGATTGATTGTATGTAAAGTTACATGCTTACAACGAACTCGAGACATCCTGAAAGTATCCCAATTTTCAATCTGCCAACGTAAGCGTCTGCCAGGAGAGCCATCAGAATAGAGAGGATGTAGGAAACACCCATGAAGTTGGTTAGCTCATTAGCTGAATCTAGTAAGTCAAAGTGCATTGTGCCATAGATGTAAGTCACCAAGTTTACTGCCAGTGCTACACCCGACATGTTTTCCAATGCAAAGGTGGCTGCAAAAGAGAAAGAAAACAACAAAAACAGCCATAAAAACCTCTTACTGAAATTTGTATCGCCAGAGATTAAGCCTTGTTCAATAAACTATATTTAGACATATGCCTAATGGGAGAATAGCAGTTCTTGGTCCTCCATGTCTGTGCCTCAATGCTTGCCTTCCCTTCCAGTCCACCTTTCCTATAACAACATCGTTTTTCTCCTGTAAACCGGTAAAAAAAGGATCATTCATGAGCACTGAAAACTTTAAATACGTAGCTAGAGATTGCAATTGTACAAGATTGTACAGAATTGCTAGTACCATGGCACAGCACAAGGTTGCTAAGGTTCCAACCTCAGAAAGTGTAAAGACGGAGATCAAATTTGTGGCATAATAAAGGATGAAGCTATTGTTATATAGGTGTTCCTTGCGTTATTCGACCGTTTGTAAACTTTTTTTTTCCATTTTTGTACATCTTTTCCTACCTAAACAATTGAGAAGCTTAGACAATTGAGAAGCTTCAAGCATATGCAAGGTCGTTAGACAATGACTTGCATCCTGAAAAACCAATAAGTTATTTGCATGTCACATCTAGAGTAGAACACTGTATAAGCCATTTCTAACTTAATTTTGTCCTCCTCCTATGATTTTTAGGACTCAAACATCTATCTCGAAGCAGAGGAAAAGATTTAATCGAGTAACATTTTCTGATAATTCCAAGTGCTAACTAATTCCAGTGAGTCAGTGTCAACAATTTCCCATTATTTTGTCACTTGAAAGTGAAACCTGGTTAGAAATATGAAATGCTACACAAGGGTAGTAGTTGATAACAGACATTCTTCATTTGCATATATACAGCATTAAGTATAACCTTACTTCTCATTTCGCCGGCACTTAGATTGTGACAGATTGATTCAAAGGCTGATTTCTTAAGCATATTGAAGCACTAAAGTCTATGTAAGCGTTTCAGAACTTACTGACTCTATTTTCAAAGAAAAGGTTTTATAAAAATGTAGATGATGGCCATTTTCTTTGTTGTAAATATCATGGTTTTAAATAATGTTTAACTGTATTAGATTTAGATCATTATTGAATAAAACTACAAACAATAACAATAATACTGACTTTACCACCTTGTACATGAAGTCAGAACTTGGTTGAACTTTACCACTTTCCAAATTTTTAAAGAATGCCTTTTAACCTTTTTTTTTGCATATGCATTCTATTAGAATTATTGTCTATAATCGCATCATCTTGTTGATAGAGACAATCAGTAGAATACCAGCAAGTATGACATAAAAATACTAAGACTTTCAATGCTTTAGCCGATCTTTCTCTCTTAAATATCCTTCACTTCCTGGACATAATTGTCTGGTTCCAGGTCAACTGAAAGACTATTTTGGCCAAACTGAACATTTCTTATGCTAAATGGAGTGGGTTGATACAGATTGAAAGCTCTAATATTACCTATTGTAATATACAAGTCGTACAGACAGCCCTACATTTTCCAAGTAATATTGATACTGTAATGATATAATACTGGGTGGTTTAGAAGGAGCTTTGTTCTTATGAAGGAAAACCTGAAAACGGAACAGCCAAAACTTGATTTTGACATAACAAAAAAAGTAAATAGTATGATTAAATTGCTCCAGTTAGGCCCAAAGGGATTGGCCACAAGCAAGCAAGAATGCAGAGAAGGGTTTTGGAAAAGAATAAAATTCTACAACATCAACCTGTATACTAACAAGAAGGAACAGTATACAATGCCTCCATTCTAGAAGCTCACATCATGTTGAAAGAATGACTACTTTCAGCTAAAATAGATGAATCTGCTGGACAGGATAGTCCAGTCCTTTAGCAAAAAAATTCTTAAAAGAAATCAAATGAAAATAAGATTATGATATTTAATGTAACTATTAACTATGGAAACACAAACCAAACAGCCACAATGTACAGAACAAAAGAAGGAAGGATTTTTATGCAAAGAATGTTTGAGTATGCCTCACGTGCGGAAAAGCTGACAGCAAGAACTTGCAGAAATACTTGCTCAGTAATTCAATAAAGAATACTTCAATCGCAAAACAATTTTCCCTTTGTCCACCCCAAGCTTAGCTCCTGTTACCAACCAATGACCTGGAGTATCCTGGGGTCCCTTCAACATTTCGCTTGTGTCAACAATTTTAACTAATTTTCCTATGTTGCTTGAACTATCTTCCTTCTTCTCAAAGGCAATTCTTTCACTTGAAGTCGATGAAGATGCTCCATTGGGCCGAGGTGCAGATGAGTTTGAAGGGCTATGATCCCACACAGACCGCCTTATTGTACATCCTGGGACTTTTGAGAAGAGGAGCTTGAGGTGTAAGACATTCTTGGCACCAAAATCCCAAACACCAAGCTGAGCTCCTGTAACGATGTGAACACCAGAGAGGTCTCCGATGGAAGTGTCTGTGTACTCTATCGGTGCAGTGCTTACATGGGAGAAGTTTTTCCATTTGATAGGCTCGAACCAACGGCTATCCTGCTCCTCAGGACCTTGCCACTTGGGTGCACCTATGGCCATATGCACATCCCAATGTGGTTGAAGGATTTTTGGAAGGGACACAAGATGCTGCAAATGGATGGAGAGTCGGTTTTGCTTGCTGCCCTCTAGACTAAGTCTAAGACCAGTAACTGGTCTACGGCCAATTGTCACCTGCATACCATACATATTTTGGCATTAGAAGAATTACATTCATGTTCACAATTCTTAAGAAAAGGAAAGACATTATCCTAAAGAAGACAGTCCAATCATGAGGTAAATGGGGAAAATTAAGAGCTCTATATACATTGAGAACAGTTGTGAAGAACATATTTCAGGTTCACTAGGAGAAATTTTTAGGCCTGAGAAGTGAGAATCGCAAAAAGAGGTAAGTCTACAAGCTGATTTATTATCTAGCTTAACTCTATGGAACTAGAGGCTGACATTTCATATTCCAGGGTCAATATTTCAGAGATGTAGCCCCTCTGTACTCAAGTAGCACCACATTTGATGTGATTTTACTCCTAAAGATTCCCAAAATGGATGTATCTTACTGATACTAGTCATCAGGTTCTGACATAAGTAGCAACTTAAATTGCCCGAGTTTTCTGCATAGCTGATTGCTTGCAGTTTACATTGCACTTAAAAAGTCCAAAAGCTTCTCTCTAAATGCTGGATCGTGGTTATCTTTAGTTAGGCTCTTCTTAGGATACTGGTTTCCATCAGCGTGTCAATTGGAGATTTCATAAGCATCCATTCAGGAAAACAAATCCAGGAATCTCTAGCAGGTGAAAGCAATGCCTTCCAACACTAGTATCACAAAAAAGAAACCTAGGTGTTGATTGAACTCAGATGCTGTTTTCATCATCTTTCAGCATACATTGCACCAACTCCCATTTCCCCCTTTTTCTAATTTAAAAGGGAAACTCTTGTAAACAGAACGATCCTATTGACATTAACTTGTATCACAACAATAATGGCTACAAAACAATCACCTGATCTGGGCTGATATAAAGCTTGGGCCCCATCAAGCTGAACTGAAGTGACGGGCAAACAGGCTCCTTTCTTTGAAGGTTATTCTGTTCTGGAGCCCAAACTCGAGCAATTTGGAAATCCAGAAAGTATTGCAGATCCTCAATAGGAGGCTTGTCTGGTAGATATTGCAATTGGATTATTAGTGTTCAGGCCGAAAACAGAACATGAAAGCAGATTATCAAATGTGGCAGCAGCAGCTACATGTGAAATATAAATCTTACTATAATGAATACACAATATTCTAGGTTATTCTTCATTATCAAAGACATGAAAAGGTTGTTCTATCTGCTGCTGAATTTGTTAGCCTAAGGTCTTTGCAAGAAGACAGCAAAACTGGTGGCAGCAACAGAACCAGATACATTTACATTTTCCATGTGACCGTGTACCACATTATATATAAGTTCCCAACAAAATGAAAAATGTATATTTCACCTTAATGGCTACCAAAGTTTTTCTCAATTTAGACTCTTATTATTGAATCTAAATTTATACTCTTGATTATTGAATAAAAAGGTTAAACAGCCAAAGTATTATATTTCTTGGAAAAATGATTAAAAATCATTAAGAAATATGTTTGTGTGTGTTCAACATTGCCCCACTAGAACAGAAAAAAGATAGAAAATGTGTCAAGTCGAGATTTCAAAATCAGAGAATGAACTTGAAAGTTTTGCATACAAACTTACACTCCAAGTACAGCTCAATTGCCCGAGCCAGATGTTTTATACCAGGCACTCCTTCAAGCAGTGAAACAATAGGTGTAAATGTCATGTTTATCACATCTGGTGCCATCTGTATATTATTTGCCCACTTGGAATGACTTTGCTCAAGATCATCACCTCCTCTTCTCCTAAAAATGACAGTTACGTCCTGCAGAAAGCAGTAAAATTTTAAGACTTTTCACACTTTGACTCTTCAGAGAATGCACTTTAATTAGTTACAAGTTTTTCACATCAGCATGTTCTTATGATAACCTTGTCTTTGTACTTCAAAGCACCTGCACTTGAATGACTTTTGGAGTCCTGAAACCTCTGGTCCGCAATGTCTGTCACATAGCTTTCAATGTCTGACACTGGCAAAGGAGACGACTGATGCTGCCTAATGTAAACAACATCTCTTCCACCAATAGTTGCAGACGTGACAATATGAGTACCGTAACTTTCGATAAAACTGCAATAAGAAAATTCAATAAAAGAAAGAAAACTTCTGTCAATCAAAATTCAAGGTTGTGAAAACTTTATCTAGACATTTTGGTGTACAGTTTTCTCCACGTATAAATGATTAAAAGTTAATATTAACAAGGATAAAGAATTTGCAACAATATCTGATATTCATGGAAAAGATTTCAATGAACTAAGAACTTTCAGGATCTTGCATTTTATAAGTAAAAAGATGGACACAGGTTTGCCCTTCCCAAATCAAAGCATTTTCTGTAAAAACTAATTATATCGAATAATTAGGTTCTGATTTCTTTTCTTTTTTCCTTCATCAGAAGTTTCACGTCACAAATTGAAATATCAAAAGAAACTTAAAGCAGAAGTGCAACTAGGTTATTACTATTTACCTTGCCAAGGATGCCGGATCCCAGGAGTAAGGAACAGCACGCTTAATTTCCTCGTGCAATAGTAAAGACATATTTGCTAATTGGACCTTATACAAGGGAATGAAATGCCCAACCATGGCAAGGGATTTTGTGGCTGCTGCATCAAGTTGCCAAGAACCAGTGAAATTGAACATGCTATTGAAGCTTCCAAGCGGACTACCAATTGATATTCCTGATTTCTCATTAAATCTCGCTGCCATCTGAAAACAAAAGGCATTAAATTTCACAAATATTCTTAACAATGCATTCATGTAAAGGCCAAAAGATCCATGACTAAAATTGCTTGAAAGATACGAAAAGTTTGTCCATTTCCCAGTTTTGATTACATTTAAGCAATAGTACCATTGCTGCCATCATCTTTTCGTGTGGAATGGCTACTCTAAATTATTGAAACATATACTCTTTATTGGTTAACCCTAAGAATTAAACCAATATCAAGAATTATACCAATATCCAAGTAGGAGTAACAACTAAAATAAAATGAAGACATGCACGCACACACAAGCAAAAGAGAGAACAAAAAAGAGATCTAATCAGTTTCAGTCAATGTTCTTTCTATAATACTCTATTTGACCTTGTTACAATAGAATAAAAAATTTGTGGTATCCTCACTCCATTGCAGGAGTAGGGAGTCTGGCAGCAATGAGCAATTTAGGGTCATTTTCAACATGGTCTTCAAATATTAATGAATAGCAGACAGGCCAAAAATCCATAATAACAAAAAAGTTACTTCAGTTTCCTTTTTAAGGCCATTTCAGTCATATATGATAGTCATAGAATTCCACAAAACTTGGACTTGAGCACTCCTGAAAATGAAGTGAAAATTAACTAAAAATAGTTCAAATACACCCATTAGTTTTGGAAAATTTTAAATATTTCAACGATATGTTGTTTATTCCAAGGTAATGTGTCCTGTAATTGCACTCAAATAGGTCAAGACGTACTCCCTTGCGATGAGTCACTCAAGCCTCGTGTCTCAACAATCTTGAACAAAATTTGACACTTAAGTGACTGAACGATCAAAATGATATTGCCATCCACTAAATGAAATTAATTGATAATGTCAAAAGAAATGCATACACTACTCTCTACTTCTTTAAACATGAACCAATCTTTTGAACACTGTAAATGAACCACATCCAAAACTTGAATACCAAGAGAAAAGTCCCCTGCTCTTGTTGTATATGGATGCAAACATAAAGTAACTAAAATTAGACAATTAGCTGTTTTATTTTCACAAATCCTTTAGCGACAGAAAAGTCTATCAGCAATTACTATTAGCCTCTAATAGCATTAGAATTTGGAATACGAAGCTATGGTAAAGAGTTATGGTAGTCGTGACACTGCATTACCACGAACGAAACCTTACCAATTATCATCAACTAAATCACAACCACAACAAGAATGGGACTGTATTCAGCAAACAATCCAGCTTTAGAAGATTCAGTATACCATCAGAAAATAGGGAATTCAAGCATTCCCAAATAAAAGAATAGAAAAACATACCAAAAGACAAACCAAAAAAAGAGAAGGAGAAAGAATCACCTCGTGGAAGCTGCAAACTGGGATTCTTTCGATGCTCCTTTTGCCTGCAGAGCATTCGATATCAGTAGAAACATTTGACACAACAACCCCAGGACAGACATCAAGATCCCTTGTATGTTTTTCATCCAAAAGCACTAATCTTGACCCCGGAGCTCCTTTGCAGTACAAAAGCCTTATATCAGATGTGACATCAAACCCACGTCCCAAAGCTTGGATTGAGTTGCTGAGGGTGGCGGTCAAAGCATCTGAGGAACCGGAGCTCAAGCTCATCTTCCCCTTTTCTTCTCTTTTTCTTTGCTTTTCATTAAATGGTGAGAGAAATGAGTTTTCTTTTTTCTGTGGGCAAATTTGTTTTTAATTTACTTTCATTTTTTGACCAACTTTTTTCATGATGTAAATTAAAAGCTATCCTATCGTAGTTGGGGTTGGGAGGTAGTTTTGGAATTAAAGACTTGAACTTTGTTGCTTTTAGATTGTGATTTTATTCGGTGTTTTGGTTCATGTGCCCTAATGGTAGAGGATGATGTTGTTGACTGCAATAATGGAGTTTTCCCAGTTGACTGGTTCTTTTCTCGGTTGTTCATTAATCTTTGCAATGCAGCCACATCCAATTACTTTCCGACAACTACTTTGACTTTTTAGCATTTCCCCATAAAACTGAGAAAAAATATACAAGTATTGTCTTTCGCCGGGCCTGAGTCTACTTCGGCTGGACAAGGCTCGATAAAAAGTATTTTTCGACGGGAGCTTAAGGCGTGTGTGGTTAAGGAGTTAGAAATGTAACCCAATATTTCGAAATACACTTCTATCTTTTAGTTGGGAGTTTTATAATAGAATAGAACAGAATGGAATAAAAGCGGATGATTTCATGTTACGTCCCATTTTATCTTAAACAGTAAAAATAAGAAACTACCAATTAAGAAGATTTGGGATGTAACATAAATTAATAAATACTTACTACTTAATATATTATTAATAATTTTTTTAATACCAATTATTTCTTCTAACCCTAACCCCCTTTTCTCATACTCGTTTATTACCAGCCGCAAAAATTGTATATAATTAATAATATTTTATATTATTTCTCCGTACCCTAATAATAATATTTTATATTATTAATAATAAATTGTATATAATTAATAAT
>JANIJF010000002.1:66173631-66191376 GCA_024520955.1 Erythroxylum bequaertii | reverse complement strand
TCTAAGCTTCACTTTTCCATCTAAAACGGCAAGTGGCCTACGCAATCTAAACCTAAAAATTAGATTGAAAAACGTCAGCATTCAACTTTTTCCAACATTGAAAATAACAATCTTTATTCTTCATCTTGTCGATTTAGTTTAGACAAACCACTACTAAAGATATTATAAGTGAAAATTTTTCTTCGAAAGCTTAGCCTAGCTAAAACTGACTTATAATGATGTCCTATAAAACCGGTTCTGAATCTTTATCCAATTTGACTCTTATTGAAGGTGGTCTCTGAAAAAATGAAGGTGGTCTCCGAAGCTAGCAGCAGTGAAGACATCAGTATTAAATCCTCTTTTCTCATTACATCATCACTGTAAAGTCTCATCTATGATCTCTTCAATGCAATATCCTTCAATAAGCAAATTAAACATTTGATTAACGTATGTCATTCACCAAAATTTCAACAGCTTTCACTTTCTCAACATTGTAAATATCAATATCAATCAAAACTTTATAGGGGCAAACATTAGCAGCAATACCTTTTTCAGTCGTTTCATTAAATAACATAAATGTCATTCTCAAAGTTTCTAGCCTTGCAATTCCAGCAAATAATTGAAGTATAACATGAATATCTGGTTCTACTTTCCTTTCATGTATTTTTCTCACTTGAGCAAATTTTACGTTACATCCATTTACTTCCAAATGCTGCTTATTGCCTAAACCTTACAATATACGTAAAACGCATGAGCATATCATCAAAACAAAAATTCTTCCTATTGAATAGTACAACTTTAAAAAATTATAAACAAAAATGAAAAATAAAAGCTTGAAATATCATATCATTGAATCATGTAAACATGCATTTGAATTGGATTTTATGGAAAATGAAGAGTTGGAAATCAATTTTATCTGCAAGTAAACTCAACACACTTTATCTAAAAGAATAATCACATAGTTTTCAATATAATTGGATTAAAACCTAAAGAATAAATAACAAAGAAAAAGAAGAAAAAAAGATAAATTTCAAAAAAATTAAGAAGAAACAACTCTCCCAACTAATTTGATCCGATTTTTAAAGATTTTAAAAAATTAATAGCTTGCGTCTTAATCAAGCAATTCAAAGATTTAAAGATTTCTACATATAACTAGATTGGTGGTTTGTTCTCAATTAATCCGGTTAAATAACTAATCAATATGATCTAATTTTTAATTCATTAGATAGAAAATGACAACGGGATCATAAAAATATATTTAAAACGTATTTCCTTTATAGAGAACATGGAAATTTCTTTATGAAAAGGATTTTTATTAATTATTTCAGTAGATTAAAATTTTATTTTGTAAAAATTAAAATTAGTAAGAGGAAAGATCACAAAAAGCATAAAATGATGAACAAGAATTATGAAAACTATCTTATTATGAAAGTTGTTAGGTATGAAACTACAATACAATAAAGTTGAATTTTGGATTAAAAAAACATTGCTAATTGTCTTAAAAATGTCACCTATAGTTATTTATTACGTTCCCATTTTGTTGCACAAAATGTCTTCAAATTCTTGTAGTTGAAAACTATAGGAGACATTTTAAAAAATCGTAGACAAAAACTATTAACTATGAAAATTTTTCTTAGCTAAAGCATTAACAAAACTTTTCAAAAAGTCGAATCTTGGTAGAAAATTTTTTTTGCGCCAAGTGACTGACAACGAAAATAAAATGTAGCCAATATTTTTTATCTACGTTTTTATCTTTATAGCTAAATACTTTTAGCTACATTTTTTTGTAACGTAGCTAAATATAATGTAGCCAAATATTTTTAGCTATATTTTTCATAACTTAGCAAAATATTATTGGCTACGTTTTATGTAATGGAGCCAAATGATTTTAGCTACTTTTTTAGAAACGTAGTCAAATGTTTTTAGCTATATTTTTCACAATGTATTTAAATATTATTTGCTAAGTTTTTCACAATATAGCCAAATGTTATTTGCTATGTTTTTAATAATGTTGCGATATGTTATTTTTACTTTTTTAATCCATAATATTAAACAGTATGTTTTGTACATAATATATCAATATATTTTTATTATGAATTTATTATAAAATTAAATCATATAAAATATTATTAATTCAAAATATCGAGTATTGTATACTTAAAGTAAAATTATATAAATATCATTAAATTATACTTAACAGAAAGAATTTAACATTAAAAGATGGTCACTTCATGTTATACAAGATATTAATGATACTTTTAACAATTCTTATATACAAACAATAAATAAGAGATCAGTTTATAAATTATAAATACTCAAATACAAAAATATTAAAGCATAACTCGAACAACTACATAGTTTTTTCCATGTCGATGAACCTATAATCTTCTAAAAAGCTTAAAATCAACTAAAAATATTATGAGTATTGATACAATAAGTATTTGGTTCGAATTAAAGTAAACATCACATAACTTTACCATTCATAACATAATCACTTATCAATTGCATCTTCATCCATTCTATAATATGAGAAAAAAAGTATTAAATTTAAATTATAGTACATAGAGGAATAGAAAGAAAAATTATAAGTGATAAAAATAATACCCTTTACTTTCCTCTTTCTATCATAATCTGAGCCAAGCAATCTTTTGAATAACATATCATGTTTTTCTAAATTTACTCGAGTTTCTTGTCCCTTGATTACTTTAGGTTGTAATGTAGCCTTAAGCTTGTTGTTTTCCTCTTGAAGGTGTTCAATGATTGTTTTATATGATGAGGTTGAAACATTTAGCTTAGGGCCAAAGCAAGACGTTTCACATAGCCAGAACATGTACTAAAACTATACCACAACTGTCTTTTGAACTGAGTTCATTCCCTTCAGACATAGATTTCTCTAATAACTCGTACATATTATTCTAAAATTTAAAAAATCAATATCGATCCAAAAATTACTATTTACTACTACATTAATAAATGAACAAAAATATTGAACAAACTTCTATACTTACATAGTTGTTTTCTATTTCTTTGGACACCCCTCCTTTACTTTTCTTATACTTTTGTCCATGTAGTTCCTTCTTACTCTATCTTATGAACAAAAAAAATACAACGAACAATAAATAATGTAGTGTTTATTTATATAAATATAACTTGCAAACAAAGATCTTACATATTCATTTCAAACAACTATAAATGACTTTGACCCTTAATTATGAGGTGTTTTCATATTTTCTCTACTAATTTTTGCCTTCTCATAATTTTCCTAAATCAAGAAATAAAGATAACTTAGTCATTAAATCATCTAACAAGATTAATGGAAACAAATGTAAAGGCAAAGAAAACAAACTTGAACTTATGGTTTAGCTTAATAATCACGCAAAATATTCCAATTTTCTTTAGACATTTGTTCAAGAACATGTCTTCGTGTCTCCACATCAAAAGGAAAAGATATATAATACTTATACAACTTGAAATAATGATCCTTGTTCCTTTGTTTCAATAATAAAGTAGCATAGTTTGAAATACACGGGTTCTCAATATCCACAATATTCAATTTCAACTATGAACAATAAGTAGAAGTATAATTAATCTTAAGACCATTGAAACAATATTGCATATAGCTAAATATTTTGAAAAGTTACCATAACTTTATCCAAAACATTTTCAAGAAAGTTTTCTTCCTTTAAGTCTTTAACATGTTTCAGACAAGGTAATATGATCTCACCGTAATCCCTACCTCACTTAACAATTTTGCAGATTGGACCTTGTCTACAGGACAACCTTGCTCAGTATCAATCTGTATTGATAACTTACAATTTATTACAACATTCATTCATTGCAATTCACAATCTCTAGTTTTACCTTTACTTCATTTTCTAAAACTAGCATTAAAAGCTGACAACAAATCAATAATGATAAGAAAATATTAGAATATATTATAAGTCTATTAGAAGGTGTTAAAGATTAACAAACCTGCACTAATTGCTTTATTATTGTTTGAGGCAGAATGAAGTTGTGTATGACTTGAAGACAGAATATTATTATTGCTTTATTGTGGCAATGTACTAGAACAAACTTTACTTCCTATAGTTAAAAAAATAATATGAAGGTATATAAATTTTAAACTTGCACGACTAATTTCTTTTTTTTTTAGGTAGAATGTTGTTATTGGCTAGGAATTGAATTTATGGTGCCAACTGATTAATCTAGTTAAAGTTACATATCCTTTTGTTCTACAATTTTGATAGTTGTCACCTTCTTCCCTTTGTTTCTATCAGGTGCCATTATGTTGGATAATTGTAAGAAAAAAATACATAAATGTTACTAACATTATGTTTAAGACAATATAAAAAGCACTTTCATAATACATTTAATCATCATAATCAAGATACTTTCAATCATCATAATGTAGATACATTCAATCGTCAACATTAGTCACATTAACAACATCTAATCATCAACATTTTGCATATTAACAAAGAGCATTTTTATGATACATTCAATCATCATAATCAAGATACATTCAATCATCAACATTAATCGCATTATCAACATTATGCACACTAATAACATAAATGTTACAAATATTACATTTGAGACAATAGAAAGAGCACTTTCATAATACATTCAATCATCATAATCAAGATACATTCGATCATCAACATTACGCACATTAACATCATAAATGTTACAAATATTACATTAGAGATAATAGAAAGAGCACTTCAATGATACATTCAATCATCATAATCAAGATACATTTAATCATCAACATTAATCACATTAACAACATTCAGTTATCAACATTACGCATTTTAACAACATACATCTTACCAACATTACGTTTGTGACAATAAAAAGATCATTTTCATGATACATTCAATCTTCATAACCAAGATACATTTAATCATCAACATTAATTGCATTAACAACATTCAGTCATCAACATTATGCACACATAACCTCTGTCCCAGCCATAATGTCTCATCTCAAAATTCAAATTCAGAGTTCGGATCTGCCTTTACTTTATCCATAAGCTTCACCATATTAGGATCCTTGCCCTGGACTCTCTTGATCCTGTCATGTAGCATCGGTCTAAGCTTCAAAGTGGCTATCAAAGCCCCATCCTGCTCCAGATTCAACTGCACATTCAAAGCTCTCAAATGTATCAAATTAGGCAACCTCAATACCTGAATCTGAGCTGCACTGATATGAG
This sequence comes from Erythroxylum bequaertii, assembly GCA_024520955.1. NCBI lineage: Eukaryota > Viridiplantae > Streptophyta > Magnoliopsida > Malpighiales > Erythroxylaceae > Erythroxylum > Erythroxylum bequaertii. The sequence continues at coordinate 66,186,182 of JANIJF010000002.1, read as the reverse complement.
ACTTCCTGCTCAAAGCATCTGCCACCACATTAGCCTTCCCTGGGTGGTACTCGATAGTACAATCATAATCCTTCAGCAGCTCAATCCATCTCCTCTGCCTCAAGTTCAACTCCCTCTGACTCAGTAAGTACCTCAAACTCTTATGATCAGTAAAGATCTGGAAAGTCTCACCATACAGATAATGTCTCCAAATTTTCAGGGCAAAGACAACTGCAGCTAACTCTAAATCATGCACTGGATAGTTTACCTCGTGAGACCTCAACTGTCGCGAGGCATAAGCAATCACTTTACCATGCTGCATCAAAACACACCCCAATCCTTGATGCAATGCATCACTATACACTTCATAACCTCCAGTCCCTGATGGAATACTTCTAATTCCTTTGAATTTAACTCTAGCTCTATGTGGTTCATTTATATTAAGAACACAATTCAGGTAACCCACAAGTAACCATGGCCTTCTCATTAACCTCTAAATTGAGTATAGGTCCTCAAACGACTTAGTCTTTTAGAATTCAAAGTTAGAGGTATAGATGATTCATATATCAAAAGAATTAGTAAATCTATTCCATTGACATGTAAGATGAAACATCTTATTAGCGCTTAAGATATTGGAGATCTTTACAAAATTAGTATTGTAAGAAAAAACATTTCTTAATGGTTTATATAATTAGAACCTATACTCTAATTGTGTCCTACAAACTTCATAGTATCTTAGAACTTAGGAGCCTTTACTTTGGTTTCTAGCAAACTTATAATCACTGGTTTTTTCTCCAAAAAGACTTCTCTAATAGTGTGACATTTTATAGGGTCATTCATCCACTTAATAGTCCAAAACAACATAGATATGAGTGTTGAAACAAGGTAGAGATTACCAACCTTTAGCCTTGACTTTATCTTTTTTCCTTCCAGATTTTCTCTTAGAGGACAAGCCAACATTAGTGAATATCTCCTCCATTGCTAGTAAATGATCCTGACTAGTAGAACCCCTTCCTTTTCTGTATTATTCTCTTCCTCACCCATATCTGACTTATTGAGGGTTTGAGACTTGTATAAGCTATTATCCTCCTTCAATTGTAAACTATTGTCCTCCCTCACTACTTCACTATTCTCCACTCCTTCGGCTGCACTTGTAGGTTCACTCAGATTCATCTCCTCATTCTTATTTTGAGAGATGATTAATTTGAGTAATATTGTCTTACTGAAGCAATGAAGTTATTGGACCTTCTAACTTATTGATTCCCATTACTTAAAAATAACTTCCAGTCATAAATACTCTTCCAATTGGCTTCCAAATTATAGTTTTTCATGCTTGATTTTCGGTTATAAAAGAGCTGAATTTTGGTCTTGATTAACTCACCTTTATGTTAAGTCTTATAAATAATATTGTTTCTAGTAACTCTTCTTTCATTTTAACTTCCACACATATTCTAACATAGTATATTATACCCATTCTTGCAGTAGAGGAGTCAAATAGATTGGTGTCCAATACTCTAGGGGTAGATTATCGAAAATTAATTCATAAAGGGAGCTTCAAATTCTAGATTTATCCAACTCTATACCTTATCTCTTTTTTTTACAAAACATATGTTAACTACCTATACGTCAAGACCCCAATTCTAGTATTTCAACGATGTTTGAATCATTTGAGAACCTAAATAAAAAGGTGTATTCATCAATCAACAGGGTTTTAACTAACCTTGTCTTTCCCCATATAACCATTGCCTAAGTATGGACTTATGGAAATGTTGGTCTTTTACTAATGACATACCCTACCAAAGTGGAAGACCAGGTCATAACACCACTTGAAACATCTCCAATGGTGGAGTGAACACTCTATCCACAACTATTTTCTAGACATAACTCATCTTAAAACTGGCAGATTCAACTACTATGATCCTACTCTTAGATCTACTAAAAGAGCCTTTATTCATGTTAGTTTTGCCCTTCATATTAAGAGTTTTATCCTGATCTATTTCCTTATGCTCAACATTCCTCCTCGTTAGAGTTTCATATTAAAGGAAACTCCTTATCGATTGAACTCCCTCTCTCTAGTGGCATAACATCTTATTGAATATTCAACACTTATCCTTGCTATGATGAGGAATTAGTGTTGCCCTCTAAGGAAACTTCCATAGGGGAAGACCCTAAAAATATTAAATTGAAGCGGTTGTGAGGGTATTAAAGTCAATTCCCTTTAAAGAAGCCAAAGAAAAATCCTATAAGTTAAAAAAGAAGCACGAGTTGATATTGATGTTTTCATATCAAAGCAACTTATATCTACAATTTTAAAATTTTGGATTCCTTCACACAACTCCTTTCAATTTTCTTTTGATCATGCTTTGATTTCATTGAAAGATGTTTTCTTTTAACTAAACTTCAGTAATTAGGGAAGATTTTGTTTATTTAATTGAAATGATCCCTAGTTTAGACTCTAGCGCTTTTAAATGTTCCACTTGTTATAGTTTGATAAATAGTTAAGCTTCTTCAAGAAATCATGTTTCTAAATAAGAACTTGTCAAGTTTATTTGGGTTTTTCTAAATCAATTTATCTTTTGTCCTATCAATAATGGTAGCTTCTAGTAAGTTTTTCACTTTAGGATTTGTTTACTTAGAGTTCCTTTATAGGAATTTAAGGATATGTCTTTCCAACCTCCACTTGCAATGGTTTAACCTATATATGTGGTTTTTCTAACTTTGGAGTTTTTCCTATTGCCTTGAACTTAGGGAAAGAGAAGACTTGCATTCTTTTAACCCTAGATTCCTTGATTTTCTCGGTCTTCATTTATCCATTAGTTTATATAATAAATCTTAAGGACATTTTTAGTGTTCTGCTATCTCTGAAGTATACGTCTATAGATCAACTGAATCCTTTTTAACACTTCTCTAAAATGCCTTGTTGGCTTATAATTTTCAAGACTTTTGAATCATCTTGCTTGGTCGTTTATCATAAACTTTTTCTAGCTTATAACAATCCTTGACTTTTCATTATTGGTGGTAATAAATCCTTAAAACACAGCCTTTTCACTACGGCCTTGGGTTTTGAAATGTACTTCACTTACCTCTGGAATAGGCAACTTAGCCTTTCTGTATGAATTCTTCCTATTATACATTTTTTGGACTACCCAGTAGTAGCTCCTTTTAAAGAAAGCAATATCAAAAAAAAATTCCTTTGATAAATTTACTACTAGTATAGTTGACATGGAGGCTTACCATTCTTGCTGGTTAAAAAGCTATGAGAGTTTAGTATCTCATCAAAATTTTGCCTTTCTTATAGTTATTCCCTCTAATTTGAACGTGCTTCGCTCCTTAAAATTTATTCCTAACTTTTATTATTTAAAATTTTAGAATCTTGGATGTTGACAACATAGAAGAATGCATGCCTTTCTCTCAAAAACAAGTGGCTCCTAATCCTCTCCCTAAATTAAGGCTTAAAGAGAAGTTCCCAACAAATTCTAGTTTAAAGAACATTAAAAATGCAATCCCAAAAAGTTTTATTAGGAAATCCACTTGTTCTTTGATCAAATTGCTTGAGGAAATTGAGACCATAAAGCCTATGGCTAAAGATACCCTTCCCATAGATGGGACTTCCTCTATATCTGAAAAGGTTGTTAAAGACATTAGCGATGGTATGAGACTTCCTTTTATAACTTTTACCTTTCTTTCCACAACAAATTCCATTGTTTATTTTCATTTTATAGATGACACAATGTCAAAACTTCCTACCCTTCCTTTCCTATTGAATTGAAATCTAAAAAAACAGGACTTCTCTTAAGTTGAAGATCATTAAAGTTACTTTACTAAAGGTAAAACAATAATTCCTTTATTCTACATACTAATATGTTAGCCTTATAACAAATTCTTTTATTTCTTGTAAAAAAAAGATGTCTAGACCACAACAACAAGTTTAGAAGAAGTCTTTGACCTAAGTTTCCTAGATCTCTCTTTCAACATTCCCTCTAGTACTACACCACCAACAATCAACTATAAGGAATTTTTAAAAGTAAATGAATCTTTAATACTCATTTGTAATAACAGTTGCAGTTTTTGATTGAAATTCAGTATAGTTCTTTTTTTAGTATGATTTCATATGTTGGCTTAATAACTTATTCATCTAATATTGGGGGATTTTTTTAGCAAAGGTGAAAAATTCTTCACTACCTTTAAAAAGTATTGTCATGATTAGGCTATGTATTCTAAGATTTAAGCCTCTCACACCAATGTCGAATGGATTATAATACAGAGAAGACTAAACGCAAGAATCTCTTAACAAAAATTCAGGAGTTGAAGAACAAATTTGATTTTTTAGAGAATGAGATTATGGAGTATGAACGAGTAATCAAGCTTATTAGAGAAAAGCAAGAAACCCCAAAAAATAGACAACAGCTTAATAAGGAGTTTTATAAAGTCAAGCAAATAATTAAGAAACTAGGGAAGTCATTAGTGTTGCAAAAAGTAGAAGTCAGCTTTTAAAAGCAGCAAGGCTAATAAACCAAAGAGGACAAGGTTTCATGTATTAACTAATTCAATCCTTCGACTTATACCAACTTTAAAATTTCCTTTTTTGTTTCCTTTAGCTAGTTTTAAGTGGATTTTTTAGACTTTATTTCTGAATATTAATTTTGAACTAATGTTATTTGATTTTGAAAATTCACTTTTGTTCTTTTATCCCTAACCTTTCAAAAAAGGCAGTTACATAAGGATTTAAACACTTCTTATTGACAAAGTACTTGTGAAGTTAACCTTCTAAACTAGATAAATACGTTATAAATTATGAGTAGCCCTTCCTAATTTGGGGACCATTTACCTTATTCTTATCCTTTATTTCAGGAGGTAGGATCAACTTTCATAATAGATCACCATCTCAGAATTCTCGCTTATGAATTCTTTTTCCAAAGAATTTTTCCACCTTTTCATTCTAAATGATCATATTATTTAAAGCCTGAAGTCACACTTCATTTAAATCCTCTAATTCCATTAACATTGCTTCTAAAAACTTGAAATTTTCCAAAGCATTTTGTTTGGCTATTCTCAAGGATGGAACCATTACTTTCAGAGGAAGAATGACATCATATCCGTAAGTTAAATTGAATGGGATAGTTCTTATAGTAGTAGATTTAGAAGTGTAGTATGCCCAAAAGGTTTTAAGCAGAGTGTTGCCATCCTTTAGGATTCTCCTTTAACATTTTCTCCACGATCCCAATAATTATTTTTTTTTATGCTTCGCTTTGACCATTAGCCTGAAGATAATATAGAGTTGAATTCAACAACTTTATCCCATAGTCTTCAACAAAATCCCTAACTTCTTGGACCATAAACATGTTTTCTTAATCACTTGTTATCGATGAAGGAATTCTAAATTGATGAATAATATGTTCCTTGATGAACTTAACCACATCTATTTGATCAAGTTTCTTCAAAGGTTGAGATACCACCCATTTAGTAAAATAATATGTATCTAATACAATGAAATTATGGCCTTTAAAAGAAAGTGGATATATCTTTCTAATAAGGTCAATGGCCTATTCTTTAAACAAACATAGTTTAACTATATAATGTAACTCAAAAGTAAGAATTTGTTGAACTTTTTCATTTTTTGACAATATTTGTAGCCTCTAGCATATGATATACAAATCTTTCAAGATGGATAGCCAATAGTACCCATATTGACATATAAGCCATATCATCTTTATTTTAGATTGATGTGCTCCATAGTTAGTCTTTTGATGTTTTTTTTTCCAATGCTTCTTATGTTGCAGCTATATTGACAATCTAGTTTGTATATACTTGTTTTGATCAAACTTATTATACACTTGTTTCTTCATATTAACATATTTGTATTTTAAAAAAAGTTTCAAGAGAGAATATATAGAGAGAAGAAATTATAAAGAGAATTATAATTATATTATGATGCTCTTATTTATGAACACTATAAAAGGGAAAAATATATATAGCCATTGGAGTGGAACAATATATAAACAGTACCACTTATACTTAGCCATCTATTACTATAGTTTTTAATAGCTACGTCATTGTTTCATTTAAACAAATAAAGAATAAACAATGGGTTCATCTTTTTTTCAAGTTTATTCTTATTAATGTTTGTCTCTTTTAAAAGCCTTGTCCATAAGATTTAAAAGGGGGAAGCACTTATGTAGGTCAAATAAGAATTCCTATGTCATTAGTTACTTTTATTCGTTTGACCATTGCATTAATACTTTTATCACTGGTTTATTATGTATTTTGACCATTACGCTAACAATTGTGGTATTGTTTATTTCTTTTATCTATAAGCATGTCTTAAGGAAATTCCACTTTATAAGCTACATGTCTTATCCTATTTATTATGTTTAATAGTCTATAAAACATAATGGTAAGTGTAGTTTATACTATGATTTTATAGGTGTTTTAGTGTGTTTATAGGTGTTTATTAGATGATCGTTGCATGTATAGGCTTAGAATTATGTTATTGCTAGTGTTTATTTATATTCTAAGTGTTTGTGTGGTTTGAAGCATATTTTCATCCTTAATTATATGTTTTTTAAGGTGTTTGATGTGTTTGTTAGTGTTAGAAATCAAATAAATGAAGAACAAGAGAGTTGGACATGCATGGAGTTGCATAGGCAAGGTCAGGATCGTGACTCCCATGTCACGATCATGACAAATGAGAATTACTCAGAATCATGATCGTGACTCGATTGTTATGAGCTTCCCAATTTTAACTTTTTCCATCTATTTTAGGGTTCAGAGGCATTTTTTGAACTGATAAAAAGGGGAAAAACCTTAGTTATACCCCTAAGGCCTGATAATGATGTGAACCTCAAGGATGAGCCTTGAAACCCAATAAATCCATAATTAAAAGCAAAGAACCTAAGAAAGTTAAAAGCAGGTTTAGGATAGAAAAATCTTAACTCAATGTCTATAGAAGAGAAGAACCAAAGGTATAGGATAGGTTGTGAATGCCACAAGATAATAATCTTGATAAGTTCAAGGGTTCACGAAAGAACCAAACAGAAATTAATCTCACTCAATGAATTTTGAATTTTTCTTAAGTGTCTTAAACAAGACAATGGTCGCCTTTATATAGGCATTAAGGTAAGAGCTAATCAAGGTAAGAAATCATCCTAATAGAATAATTTGATGAAAATCATTATTTGATTGAGCTAATTAGGGTAAGAAATCACCCTAATTGAATGATTTGACCATTATCATTATTTGAATGAGCTAACTGAGGTAAGAAATCATTCCTAATTTGCTGGGATAGCTTGAACACGTTCTTGAATGTCTCCCACGAATCTTGGAATGCTTAGGACAGATTTGGAATAACTTAGACACTCATTAGGCTTCTTGACTTAGTTTGGATCATATTTATTAGGCCTTGAATACTTTCCAAGCTAGTTAAAGCTTGTTTAATCCATATCTCTTCAATAATCCCATTTATAACTTCCTATATCTTCTTGGCTCTAGCTCTTGTAATTGGGCCTCCTTGAATGCTTAATGGCTCCTTTAGAGCTTTACTTAGGCCAGCTTGGTTCTCATCACCCTAAGAGACTATTTAAAAACATTAAGAAGCCTAAACAATGCTACCACCATCTTACGAAAGTGGATCAAACAAGGAAGATCAAGAAGAACATCTGAAATTTCATTTTTCCATATCAAGCTCCAAACAAACTTTGTCTTTCTTTCTCTTTTGTTATTTTCATCATACTTGATATGTAAATTGAATTCTAAGATGTTTATTATATTCACGAGTTTCTAAATTTCCATATTAGGGTTTATTCTAAAGTTATTTTATGATTTTGATCTTTATTGATTCAATACAAAATTCTAGTGTTGTGATAATTGTGCATTTCATACTTTGACAATAAATTGAGAGAGTGAGTCAAAAATAATCTAATTAAATTGTGCAACAAAAGTAGGAAGTTTAATAAGTCACCCGATTATCAAATCAACTATCATTCGAAAAGAGATCTTGTATGAGAACTTGATTATTAATAGATAGCTTCAGAACTAATTGAAAACTTTAGGGAAAGAGTTGTGAATTGAGATATTACAATTTCGGAAGTTCCATATTCAATTAGGGATAATTGATGAAGTCTTGATGGAGAGTAATCAATCTCTTAAAAAATCTAAGATCAACACATAATTGGATCAATAGTGGTTAAAGTAACAAAATAATTAAAGAATAAATCCTAAGCATTCATCCTTGATCAACCTTAAATAAATTTGGTAGCTCAATTGTTATTTGCTTATTTTCTTGATGTTATTTGCTTGTTTAAATTTCTGTCATTATTTCACTCAACCCATATTTTAATACCTTGGATAAAGTTAGGTTTAGTTAGTATTATCTATTTCCTCGTGGGATTGATACCTTTCAATACTACAAGTTATGCTCTATATACCTGCAAATACTGAGAGTTTTATTAGATATAAAACTTGCACAGCATGTAGTAACTAGCTTCCAGTTACTTATTCTAACTGCAGACCCTTACCTATATGGTTGTAGCTTGATAAAGAGCAAGTCCCCAATTTTAAATTCTTTATCACTTCTCTTTGTGTTTGCTTATTACCTTATCCTAGATTGAGCTCTTTTATAAATAAAAACCATATTATTAGACAGTTTCCTCCCTATTCTAAAGAATTTGATCAGCTATTATAAGTTTGGAATATCCTGCAAAATAGAGCATATGAAGAGATGGTATATATCCATATAAAGCTTTAAATGAAAATGTGTTGATTGCTGAATGATGGATGAAGTTATATCGACATTCCACTAATGGCAACCACCGAAACTATTTATTGGGGAACTAGCCAGTCATGCATCTAAGCTAGGATTCTAGTGTCATATTAAGAACATCAGACTAATTGTAGACTGAATCATTGCAACAGATGACATTCTCCTTAAAATATGTTTAGGAATATCATATCCTTAAACATCCTATAAAAGCTAAACACATTAATTAAGTAGGCATTGGTAATAACTTATGTTGTATAAGGAAGCCTACTAGCTAGAAAGTGTGCATACTTATTAAATTAAACAGTTATCACCAATATTACAAAAAAATAATTTGAAAAGGGTAGGCTTTCTATGGAATCCTTATTAATGCCAACCTAACATTAACTTGAGATAAGGAGGGGTTGTAATAGAGCTGCCTTAGAAGAAGTTTTATACTTCTAATGTTAGTAAATGTGACATCTTTTAATGGAGTTCCTTACATCCCTCTAGAGGCCTTTTAAATGGAAAAAAGCTTGCAACTTTTTAAAGGTTCCTTAGACACCTGAGTGACTACCTATTAGGCTCTTATATATTAAGATATAATTTTGGCTCTTAGTTTCTTGTCATACGGTACATCTACCCTCCCTTTCCACTTAAGAATGTCATTCAATTATTAGGAGGGATGGAAGCTAAATCTCCTTATGTCAATTTGGCTATGATATCTTGGATTAAATAAACATCTTCCAACTTGCCTTAATTTCCTCCAGTAACTGTGTTTAAACTTTAGACAACATCATTGTATAAAGATCCATATTATGAAGTGGGTAAAGAGCATCAATTACAATGTTCTAGATCTCAAAGTCATATCATAAAAAAGTAGGAATGATGCTTGTTGGAAATGAATGTGCATGTTTTGTTCCAAAAATAATTTGAAAATTTTATGGTTTGTATTAATAAAAAAAAGTCTCTCACTCAAATAATGATGCCATTATTGAACACTATAATGACAATTGTTATTTGTTTGATATGTCAATAATTGTTGATGTTTAAGTGTGAATGACTTATCGTTAATCATTTCCATTGTTATCTTTTTCCTTTGGTAGACGTATTTCACTCCACTTCACTTTAGGAAAACCAAAACTTCCTTTTTAAGGTGCCCCAAAGATACTTCTTCATCAAGCTCTCCAAAGTTTTGATTAGAATTCTAGATAGGACAAAACAAAAGAGAGAGCTCCAATACATTCGTAGTGAATTGGTTATTGATTTGAGCATTTGTTGATGTATTGTTAACCAATGTGTCTACTGGTCGAACAAGCTTTCAATGTACACTGGTGAACTAATATATTGATAGTTAGTTAGTATACAAATGGCAAATTCCATCTGTCTTTCTAACTAACATTAGAACAGAAGAACATGAACTTGTTATTAACCTCAATTGAAATATTTTGAACTTGTTTTTCTATTAAGCTTGTTGAAAATAAACGTATGTGTGTGGTTATATGTTAAATTGGCTCAACCCCTTCTTTTAGATTAATGTGCTGATGTAATTTTCTTTTCGGTATAAGTTGATTTAGTTTTCCACAAACTCTTGTAATTGAACCTATATATTATGATCGATTCTTGGAGGTATGTCTTCCTTAGCCAATTGTATGCAAATTACAAATATGAAACTCTCTTGTTTCTTCTCTTTTGAGATTGTGACTAATGTAGTAGGGTAGATGGTTTAATTGTTAAGTCCCTTTACATTGAAGGCATTGGTTTCTCCATAAAAATTTCATTGTCCAATCATACTTCATCATACCCAACTATTGAAATCACTACACTCTTAAGACCATATCCAATCTAGTTCAAACCATCTTAAAGTCACCCAAAATCTTCTTCTAAATTCGGGGTATGGTTTTTGTTAGAATTATTTATATAGCTTTAATACCAGTGATAAGTCTAATCATTTGCTTTTACGGTTCCAATTTGAATGGTTGATATAGTCCACAACTCGATAACTAAAGCTTCTTGTTTCAACAATCAAGACAAATAGATATAGTTAACAACTTTTCAAATTTGGAGTCAATGGTTTATACTTTCTTTCACTCTTATTCAGCCTTGCATGGTTTTATATATGCACTATATGATACATAACAACTTTTTAACATTTCTCATCTAGACATACGATATTAATGGATTGTTCCCTCATGTTGATTTTATGGTTTATTAGGTACGTTAGAGACCTTCTTCTCAATCCTCCTCCATCTAAGATTGTCGCCACTATTCAAGGTAAAGTGACATACACCCATACAATCTGAGCTCTATCCCCCTAAACTGAATTTTCTATGTTTAGCTTTTGTGTGTAATATGGTTTTGCTTTTGTGTTCTGCCTATTGAAGGACTCTGAACTCTTTACTGATGAAGAGTTCAAGTTTGTTCCTCATTAAATAAATTTCTTGGGTCCTAACTTGAAATTAAACTTTCTTTGAGAAAACTATTTTATGTTTCTGGTGATTTGTTAAAGGTCAAGCTAATAGGTAAGAAATAGAAAAGTTTTTGATAGTTAATTGTTCTGTTGGAATTGCTAGAAATTTCACAGGCAAAGCTGAGACATAAACAATTGTCATAACTAGCAGAAGACTTTACAGAGTTGTTATATAAGTTGAGGACGAGTAAGTACCTAGGATGTCCATATCTGTCAAGGGACTTCTGCTGAAACTAGTAACTAATATGAAACACCTCCTCAGCCACAATAGAAGTCTAACCTCTCCAACTGGAACATTGCATTAGCATTGTACATAATAGGCCATAGTCCCCAGCTGTGTTTTCTACCAAATTCAACAAAGTTTCATAGCCTTTAAGACAAATCTACCTTTTAACATGGAACATAGAATTCAAGCTCTATAGTTCAACATCTAAGAGAATGGTCTTAACGGATGTGAAGTTCATTTGATATGAATATATTGCTTGCTTATTCATTTACCCCTTTATTAAATGTGTCAATATAAATGGTAAATGTTAGAAATAGTGTGTTGTACTAATACTCAAGTTGCCAGAATTCTAGTAAATCTTGTCTCTTTAAGAAAATTGTAAGACTAGTAAACCCTTATGTTATTCTAACTCATAAATCCTTACTTTCCTTATTCTTCAAACTTAAAATACCAAATCATAAGGCCTTATTTTTCTGTTTTGGTTAGTATATAACAATTCAAAGAAACCAAGAATAAGTTTGTGAATGTTATTACATAGGCATGAGTCACAATGCACAGAAGGTGAATTTAAACAAGACATATTATTAGATGATAGAAGCTTTGCTAAATTAATGTAAAAGGGTGATCGAACAATATAATGGATACAATATGCATTATAATGGAACAACTTAGAAGCTTTGCATGGTAAGTTATGTTGCATGCATACAATATGCCAATATTGTATGCATAGGATAAGCAGTATACAACAATATAATGGATATGCCCATAAATATACAATATGCCAATAATGTATGCAATGGAAAAGAAGTATGTTGCATATCTTCTATTTTGGTTTTACAAATCTTACTATTCTATACATATCTACAAAAGAAGTTAATGATCATGATATTGTTTTATGTTTGCAGACAGTTTTAGTTATCCAAATTTGGAGTGAATGGATCATGATCATATAATTAAGCGTCTGGCTTTGTTTGAGAATTTGCAAGGGCAATTGGATCTGATGAGAATGGTCATGTTCATATGCTTGTATATATACGCCAAGAAACGGCGTAGAAGTGAAAATGCGAGAGGTAGTAGGGCATTGACAGTACCAAATAGGGAAGCCAATATAGATAGGATTTTGCATGAGGGTGATAGGAATA
>JANIJF010000002.1:66119944-66130002 GCA_024520955.1 Erythroxylum bequaertii | reverse complement strand
ACGAGGCTACTGAATGGAAATTATTAGGTTTCATACTTACAACTGAATTAAATTATTCAAAAGAGAAATGTTGGATGGAATGGGTCCCTCTAGTCCACTTGCATGCATTTCTCTTCAATAATTAAGAGTTTTAATAGTATAATCAGTACCACAAAAATAGAATGGGTTATTATCTCTTTCACAACTCAAGTTCTGCAAGTTATAGATAAATAGGAAACTCACAATCTGCTGAGGTTTTTCAGATTCGTTAGGAAGTTGGGAATGCTTCCATTGAAGTTGTTATCACTTATCCTACTGCAGCGGCCAAAAAAATCTGTTAGTTTCACAAAAAAGAACGCAAGTTTCTAATTTAGAAAAGAATGCTATGAAACCTACAGATCTGTCAGATTCACAAAGCCTTGAAATGAACTTGGCAAGTTTCCAGTCAACTGATTGGAAGACAGAATCCTGGGAACAGAATTAGAAGGAAGGATCCTCAGAAGATATGTTTCTTCATACTTCAATTATACAAAATATCACTTAAATTAGAGTAAAACTCATCTCTTAAACCAACAAAAAAAAAGGAGGAATGAGGCATACAACGTTTGCAAGTTGATTAATTTCCCAAGCTCATGAGGAACAACTCCAGAGAATTGGTTTGCTTCAAGGCACCTGAACCAAAGCAGTCTAAATTGATAAAAATTTGATTGAAGATAAGAGTAGAAAGAAGTTATTGAGACAATTAAGGGAAATAACATAAATAACTAATAGCTTGTAGAATTGAAAGCACTAGCAACTTTATATAGTTTCCAAATGATCTTTATCAAAAAATAATTGTATCTGAAAAAGTGAAACAATAAATATTTCTATATGGGATACATGTAAAAAGCACATATGTAGGCGAGTATAAGTTCATCCAAAAATGTGAGCACAGTTAAACAAATGAAAATTGCAGCGCATACAGATAGGTAAGAGTTGAAATATTCCCCAATTCCTTTGGAATCTCTCCTGACAAGCGGTTCACAAGAACAGAGCTGCATTGGAAATCCAAATCAATTTTTTGTAAATCAGAAACTAAAAGTTTTGATTGCAGACATCAAAAAAGTCCTTACATCGAAGTCAATCGCAACAAAGCCCATTCCCGTGGTATAGTTCCATTCAAATAGTTGTAGGCCAAATCACTAAGGTTGGCATGAAAATCAACAAAGAAACAGTAAATTATATTCTATAGTAATTAACTTGATGTATAGCGTCTAAATCATAGATAGAACAAATGCACTTAAAAGGTTCTTACATCTCCTGGAGATAAGGAAGCTTCACGAGTTGAGGTGGAAGGACTCCAGGTAGGCTATAACCCTTGAGCTCTCTACACATCAGAAACACTTGGTAGTAAAATCAAGCAATAGATGTCAAGAAAATATAATTTTGAAAAGAAAGCAATATAAACAAAAGATTTGCATTTTTGAAAGAGCTCGACTAACGAGAAATATGACCACAAGTATTCAACAACACACATTAAGTACACAATAAAGGAGACAAAGATCATTGGTTATCAATGCCACTAGCTCTTCCCTCATTATTCTTCTCAGTGTAAAAGATACTACTCAGTTTCTATGCTAGTGGATTTCTTAACTAGTGATCTTAAGCAAACATATGTTGGGCAAGAAAGTAGAAATTTGGAAAAGTAACTATGGGATTCAAAATCATAAGGCCCAACTTAATCTGTAGAAAGATACCAAGAAAATTATTTGGTCAGAAGAGAATATACATCTTTACGACATGACAATCACTGATGTTCCCATTATTGCATCTGCATTCTATGTGGTTCTCTGCCCCTGCCGGAACAGGTGTTACACCGACAGCTTCAACTTCACAAGAGTCAGCATTAAATTTCCAATATGTTGAGCCCATGGTCTTAACAATATCTTCAAGAGCATCAACTGGTAATAAGCGCCATATGTCCAGTTTAGAACACAAATTCATAAGCAATAAATGCAACATATAAGATCATAAAATCAAATAATATTACAAAGTCAAGTTGACAAACACTAATAACAGCAAGTTGATGTTGTGAAAAGGAAATTACATTGAAATGTATCAGCATCCTACCTTAATGGCTTCAAGATACCAAGGTTAATTTATCATCTTATTTAAAGATCATTTTCATGAAAACAGAAGACTACAAATAGTTTTATGTTTGAGCACACTACTTGAATGTTTTATATTCACTTGTTTTTCCCTCCCTAGCATTACATGACACGGAATGATTTCATTAAATGACGCCATAGACTGTCCTTTGGACTTCATATCCAATTCCCTAATCATTCAACCAGTTGTTTCCAATTCCAGCGACATTAAGCAGCAACAAGGACTTAAAATACAGTACAAGGCTGCAGTCATTTGTTAATAGCTGATAGCTGACTGGAACGCAACGAGGTTATAAGATAGAAGGAAAAGGGCGTGACAATGGTTAAATCGTCATTCTGGTTTCACTGCTGAGAATATTCGCAGAAAGCAAGCACTTTTGAGACGCAATACAGATGAACAAAGAAATAATAAAAATTTTCCTAACCGATCCAAGTGACTATCTTTTCGGGAGATAATTTCACCCCAGAGAACTCAAAAAGAAGCAAAAACAATGATTCAAACAGGAACTCTGCTTCATTTTCCCAACGTTTTACATCCAAACTAGCAGAATGGCCATAATCCAAGATCAAAAATCTCATTCCATCATCAGTTCCCTGCGTCCTATTCACAACTAAGCAAGTAGCTCCTTCAGTAAATCCAAACTATAAAAACCAAACCCAGAACCTAAAGTTCCATCTTCATTCCTCTACTAAACAAAAATACCATCCTCCTTTTAGTTCCCACGTCTTCTCAGCAACCAAACATAAAATTAAAAATAAACTCTTACCTTCTTCCTGGACCAGCCTCGACTCAGCAAATCTATGCAACCTGAAACACCCCAGAGCAATAACGAAGAAAGTAGACAGCTTGTAAGCAAACATAATGAAAAAATGAGCTTTTGACCGAGATTTCAGCCTTGCTTTGTAACCAAGAGTGAAGGAGACAAAGCCCGGATGAAAAAGCTTCGATCTTTTCTAGCAGGAACTTATGAAGCTCGTAACCGTAACAGTGACAATGACAATGAGAACAAAACAGATTGGGTTGACAAGTAATACAACATTGTGAAAGTGGGACCGACTTTATGAATTCCTTCAGCTGATAGCAACAGTGATGATGTCCTGGATACCAGCATGTGTGACTACAAACACGCACTTGCATTTTTAGAATATCCGACAATTACTTCTATTTACGGACTTGTGCTGGATGTAACTGGTCAGCATATGCTGACAGAACCTAAGTAATTCAATGATGGGCCAAAACATAACAAGAGTAGAAATAATTTGTAGTAACAGGGTGACTCGTATTTCTTTATAGTCATAAATACAAAAAATGATCGAGTAAAAGTAAAAGCTTGTTCTGCATGCAAGGTAATTTAAAGTTTTTCAAAGACATAATGGTGATGTTGAAGGACAAGCCACCTACCAAATATGTTGTCCTAACACAAAAGTGTCAACCTTTACGTGTACTGGTCTGCTTCTTGTATTATTTGAATGGAGTACTGGTCTGCTTCTTGTATTATCTCTAACTAATAGAAAGGTCGTTTTCGAATAATACAAATTACGTAAGTAATTTTATGCGGTCGATACAAAAGGTATAATCGAATAGGATGGAAGTACTTGAAAATGTTATAGTACATGACTTCATAGAAATGTTTACTCTTCTCATTTTCAGGTTTTATTTAAATTACAATTAGCTTTAGAAGTTTAGATCGGCAACCATACATTGCATGCAGCTTATCATTTAGCAAATCTCGAAGCCTTGTATAAATGACGTTTGAAATACTTGTAACAAGACTAGAGATCAATGTACTAGCAGCCGCCGTTTGAAGGATGCCTTTTGAAGCTGAAGATTAAAGAAAGTAAAGTAGGAACCGGACGACAAGTTTGAAAAGGATTAACCAATAGCTAATTAAGTGGATTAATTTCTTGTTACCTTTTTAGCTCCTTGCATAGCAGCCGCCGTTTGAAGGATGCCTTTTGAAGCTGAAGATTAAAGAAGTAAAGTTGGAACCGGATGACAAGTTTGAAAAGGATTAACCAATAGCTAATTAAGTGGGCTAATTTCTTGTTAGCTTCCTAGTTCCTTGCAGGCTCAATAATTAATAACGTGTTTCGAAAGGAACGCAAGAATGGCTATTAGGCCTCATCGTCATTTCACTAGAATGGGTTTAAAAGTCAAACTATTTCCTCATTTAACCAAGAAAGAGATAATTATACAGATATATATGTTATTATATCTCATTATTTAATTTTGACATTTTTTATTATTAGATTTTCAAGATAATGCAAGTCTTAAAATTAATTCACATTAAAATGAGACATAACCATGTAATAGTTCTTTTTTGAATTGGATTCTTGAATAAGACTTGAAGCAAAAATAGAAGTCTATCTTTAATGAAGGTTGGTGTGGATTGTGTTAGTGGATGTATAGATATCGTGAGTGTCTTGTTGTGGGTTGATTGGAGGTGTATGAGCAGATAATGTTGGAGTGCAAAAAATTGAGAGATAGCGGTGCTCAATTAATTGTTAGATTAATTTAATGGCCTACATCATTTATAGAATTGAGTCCAATGAACAGAGCCCAAGATGATAGTTATTGGGTCCCAAAGCCTTAATCTCAAATGGATCTAAGACCCTTTCCCTCTCTCTTTTAAAATAAACCAACATGATGGTTGATGAAAGAATATGTAAGTTTTAGAAACTTATCAAAGTGTTACTGAACCATTGAAGAAACAACTCAAAGAAGAAAAGAAGAGAGAGAATCAATCCTTACAAACACTATCATGGATTCAGATATGATTTAATAAATTAATCAATAAATGTCTAACAATTGGTATCAGAGCAAGGTGTTGTATTATTTTGTATTTTTCATGGCATTGTTTTCTTCGTATACGAAACAGACACAAGAACACAGACATGAAACGAACCTTCGGTGTTGATATGTATGTGTTGCATTATTTGTTGTCTGCCATTATCAACGATTTGTTTCATTTTTTGTTTGTTTTATTTTTTGAACGGTTGTTTTCTGTATTTGAAATGGCACCATAAATAAGAACATAAACATGAAACAAACCTTCGATGTTGGTATGTATGGAATGGAAAAGTGATTTTCGGATGTTAATAGAATCAGTGTTCTAAGGACTTGAAACCCATTCGCACTTCTTAATCGACACATAATATCTATGGATGGACCGAAACAAAAAATAGAGGGATGGTTTAGAATGAGAAAATCCATGGCTTTGTGTCGTGTATTGACCACTGAAGAAGACAATGGTGGATGTCGTTATTGTTAGCTCAAGCCAAGAGAGGATTTTGGAAAGGAATTACAAGAAGAATCCATGAAATAAAGAAGATGTAAGAATTTTTATTAAAAAAAAAAAAGAGGAAACGAAACCAACATTCAGGGGTCGCTTTATATATATATTATTATTATTATTATTATTAATTTTAATAAAATAATTTTATGGGTTTGAATATTGGTCCTACTTAAGGTATTTTATTTTAGGTCATAACTCATAATTTATTAATTAATTGATAATTAGATTAATTAATGAAGTAACCAATTAATTAATTTAGGTTTATATGCATAAAAGTTGCGCATATGTTTGCTATGCATAACATAATTTTGTGTCATATTATGTTTTAATTGGTACTTTGACCATTTATATTATGCACTGCTTGGAATTACATTTTCTTATTATATGTTGAATGTACTACATGACATTATGGTACTTTAGAATAGTTTGTTAGTCACCAAAGTTACCAAACTAATTAAATTAAAATTTGTCATGTATGATAATTGTCCAATTAAATGTTTATTGCATGGAAAGCTTGTTAGTCACCAAAGTGACCTAGCTTGAAAATATTAGTCATTTAATTGTAAATGTTTCAATAGTTCATTTTGATATGACGCCAAAATGACATAAAGGTTGAATTGAATAATTGAGATTATTAATTATAACGTTAGAAAGTCACCCAAAGGTGAACCGTTGCTTATAATTAATGACATTAAAGGGACTTATTAACATTTTTTTGTTTAATATGATTGTATATCCAATAATAACATGCATCTTAACTAGAATATGATTGATTGTCCATTATAGTAAATTTTATTGGCATCATTATAAGTTACAACTAAGTATTTAAATATCACCCAAAGGAGAATTTAGATACAAAATCAAAGTTATTATTAGTTTGAATCCGTTTAAGTCTACTCAAAGTATTGATGTGTGGGTTATATGTTGTATTTGCAGCATCTACTAATTTGTTCGCTTTAGAAAATGACTTAATCAAGTTCAATGGTCTGAATTATCCTGATTGGTCTGAACAATTCCAGTTCCAACTGGGTGAAATGGATTTAGACTTGGCCAGAGTTTTAGACGCAAGTCTCGCAACCATAACTGAGACCAGTTCTAAAACTGACAAGTCTTATTATGAGGCTTGGGAACAGTCTAATAGGCTGAGCTTGAATTTGATGCGAATGATGATCAGTGAAAATGTAAAGTTGTCAATGCCTAAAACGGACAATGCAAAGGAGTTCATGTTGAAGCTTAAGGAATACTCCCAATCTGATATAGCTAACAAGTCCATAGTAAGGACTTTAATGAGTGAGCTGACAACTAAAAAGTTTACCTGGTCATAGCTTATTTATGAACATGTAACACATATGTCAAATCTAGCTACAAAGCTGAAATCCATGGATATGGATGTAAGTGAGTCCTCCTTATACAGTTCATTATCAACTCACTTCCTCTTGAGTTCAGCTAGTTCCAGGTGAATTATAACACCATTAAAGAAAAATGGAACCTTCAAGAGATTAAGGCCATGTTGGTTCAGGAGGAAGGGAGATTGAAAAAAATGAAGGAACACTCCGTTTATCTCACGTTTCATCAAGGAGTTAGTAGTAGCAAGAACATACTAGGAAAGAAAGGCAAAGATAAAGACAAAGCTCTCAACAAAGTTAATGAGGGTCGAATCCATAAAGATAAGAGGTGTCACTTCTGCAAAAAGCTTGGTCACTTTAAGAAGGATTGCCCTAAAAGAAAGGCTTTGTTTGAAAAGAGAGGTACATACTATGTCTCAGTATGTTTTGAATCAAATCTTATTAAAGTACCTAATAATACATGGTGGTTAGATTCTGATGCAACTACTCATATGTCACATGTTAAACAGAGATTCCTTTCAATCTAGCCCATAAATGGAATAGAAAAGTTCTTGTATATGGGGAATAAAATGAAGGTACGAATAGAGGGCATTGAGATGTACAAAAGCTGTCTTTATTTTCCTGACTGTGCTAGGAATTTAGTTTCTGTTGCAAAGTTGGATGATGATGGTTTTAACTTTAGGATTGAAAACCATGTGTTTTCTTTATATAAACATAAGTATTATTATGGTTCTGGTACTTTAATTGATTGTTTATATCGTTTCAATCTTGATGTTGATTTTGTTAAATCTCTGTTTCATGTTGACTATATTATAGGAAATAAACGTAGTACACATAAAGAATGTTCTGTTTTTTGTGCCATAAAAGATTAGGCCATATATCCAAGGGAAGGCTACAAAGGTTAGTGAAAAATGAAATCTTACCTCAATTGAATTTTGCTGACTGGGATATATGTGTGGATTGCATTAAAGGTAAGCAAACCAAACATATATCAAGGAATCCAGCCACAAGAAGTAGCGAATTAATTGAATTAATACACACTAACATATGTGGTCCTTTCAACGTTCCTTCTTGGGGTGGCGAAAAATATTTCATTACCTTTATTGATGACTTCTCATGATATGGTTATATTTATCTGTTACATGAGAAGTCTCAGTCTGTGGACATCCTAGAGGTGTTCGTTATGAGATAGAAAGGCAATTAGATAGAAAAGTAAAGATAGTGAGGTCTGATACAGGTGGTGAATACTATGGAAATTTTGATAAAAGTGGACAATGTCTAAGTCCATTTGCAAATTTTGTTGCAAGTCGAGGCATATGTGCACAATACATAATGCCTGGTATACCGCAATAAAATGGTGTAACTGAAAGGCGGAATCGTACTCTTATGGATATGGTTAGGAGTATGATAAGTTACAGTACTATACCTTCTTCATTGTGGATGCATGCATTAAAGACTGTTGCGTATCTGCTTAATAGGATTCCTAGTACAGCAGTTCCTAAGACACCTTATGAACTATGGACAGGAAGGAAACCTAGTTTATGAAACCTTCACATTTAGGATTGTCCAACAGAAGTAAGGTTGTATAATCTACATGAAAAGAAGCTTGATGAGAGAACCATTAGTGGTTATTTCATCGTCAATCCTAAAAAGTCGAAGGGGTATAGATTTTATTATCCTAATCATAGTACGAGAATAATTGATTTTGGTAATGCTCGGTTCATTGAGAATGATTCAATCAGTGGGAGTGGAGAACCGTGAAAAGTGGATATTCACGAGAGTCAAGTAGAAACTACTCCAAGTTGAGTAGAAACTACTATATCAAATATGATCCTACCGGTGGTTATTCCTCTTCTTGCATCTCAGATACGTAATATACTGGAACAACAAATTAATGTTCCAATTCCACAAATTGAACATATTAATGAAGAAATAGCTAATGATGTTCAAGTTACAAATGATCAAGTGATGCCACAAGAAGTAACATTATGAAGGGTCTGTAAGGCAAAGAAGATAAGCTATTTTGAGTGACTATGAAGTTTACTCACTTGAACATAAACGTGACTTGAGCATTGATTAGGATCCAGTCTCTTTCAAATAAACCATAGAATGTAGCAATTTTGCAAAATGGTTTAATGCTATGAAAGAAGAGTTAAAATCAATGGATTACAACAATGTCTGGGAATTAGTTAAGTTGTCGGAAGGTGCAAAGCAAGTGGGTTGTAAATAGGTCTTTAAGACCAAACGTGACTCATAAGGCAAAATTGAAAGGTATAAAGTCAAACTTGTTACCAAAGGTTACACTCAAAAGGATGGTATTGACTATAAAGAGACCTTCTCTCCAGTTTCAAAAAAGGACTCTTTAAGAATTGTTATGGCCCTGGTGACTCATTATGATTTAGAGCTTCACCAAATGGATGCAAAGACCACTTTTTCTAAATGGTGACTTGGAAGAAGAAGTTTATATGGATCAACCGAAAGGTTTCGTGACCACAGGAAAGGAACGATTAGTATGTAAATTAAAGAAGTCAATATATGGACTAAAGCAAGCTTCCCGACAATGGTATCTTAAGTTTAATGAGATCATTACGTCTTATGGTTAGTGGGAGCAAATTCATTATATTAGTCCTATATGTTGATGATATCCTCCTTACTGCTAATAATATGGTTTTGTTACATGATGTAAAGAATTTTCTCTCTAATAATTTCGAAATGAAAGATATGTGTGAGGCCTCCTATGTGATAGGAATTGAATTATTTCGTGATAGATCACAAGGATTGTTAGGATTGTCTCAGAAAGGTTATATAAAAAAATATTAGAAAGATTTCAAATGGATAAATGCTCCGCATGGATAGTTCCAATTCAGAGAGAGGACAAATTTAGTTAAATGCAATGTCCACGAAACAATTTGGAACATAAGAAAATGGAGTCTATTCCTTATGCGTCAGTAGTTGGGAGCTTAATGTATGCTTAAACATGCACTCGGCCATATATTAGTTTTGCTGTCGAAATGCTAGGCCGATATCAAAGCAATTCTGGAATGGACCACTGGAAAGATGCAAAGAAAGTTCTTAGATATTTACAAGGCACAAAGGACTATATGCTCAAATATAGAAAATCAACCCATCTCGAAGTGATAGGTTACTCAGATTCAGACTATGTCGATTGTGTAGACTCACGGAAATCTAAATTCGGTTATATGTTCCTAATAGCTGGAGGAGCAGTTTCGTGAAAAAGTGGAAAGCAGTCCATAATTGCTACTTCCACTATAGAGGCTGAATTTGTGGCG
>JANIJF010000002.1:66069445-66085154 GCA_024520955.1 Erythroxylum bequaertii | reverse complement strand
CAATACATGCAAAGGAATCTTTACCGATTTTACCGATTCCGATTATCTTGCCCTGCTGGTTGTCTCCAAAAGTTACCAATCCTCCCTTCTTATACTGAAGATCTAGGAACATAGACCTTCTTCCCATCATGTGTCGCGAGCATCCACTGTCTAAGTACCAATGGTGCTTGCTGCCTCTACCAAGGAAGGATATCTACAGGAGAT
Source organism: Erythroxylum bequaertii (assembly GCA_024520955.1). Lineage (NCBI taxonomy): Eukaryota > Viridiplantae > Streptophyta > Magnoliopsida > Malpighiales > Erythroxylaceae > Erythroxylum > Erythroxylum bequaertii. Next base: position 66,084,950 of record JANIJF010000002.1, on the reverse strand, counting down.
ATTATTTGCTTTTTAGGTACCCAAATTTTCTTGGATCCTTTGGGGTTAGTTCTAGTATATGTCATAGTATGATGATGATGCAACTGATGAGATTTCTGATGAAAATGTGACTAATGAATTTTCTTCTTATAAGGAATCGACTTCTTTTTCTGCTGAATATGGTTTCTAGTAAACCCTAATCCAGTTTTATCACTAGGGTGTCTACACTTCCCTAACATATCGTTCATTTTCCTTGTACTCTCAGCAAAAGTTGCTAGATCAGCTAAAAGGCTGTTAATCCTTAGCTTAGCTGATTGATCTCTTCAGATTTATCTACAACTCTCTTTTTCTTTATCTCGTCCACTTTCTTCTTTAAGCAGACGTTCTCTTTTCCTAATTCTTGTGTATTTTTTAGACTTTCTACGTACTTTTTCTTTAATAATTTGTACTGTTTCAAAATCGCATGAGAATCTTCTAGTGGTTTTGAGTATGCATCTTGTAAATCATTAAATTTTAAAGTTACCTCCTCATCACTTTCTTATTCGGCTACTAGGCATATATTCGCTTGTTTCGATGTCTTTGAGTCAGTATCTGATTCGGACGAATCTAGATCTTCCCAAGTTGCCATCATACTTTTCTTGCCTTCTCTACTCTTCTTTGTTTTTCTTTTCAATAATGTACATTTAGACTTGTAATGTCCCGATTTATTACACTCATAGCATATGACGGATGTCTTCTTAATCTTCCCAACATCTTTGCTATTCTTCTTGAAGGATGGATTTCCTTTTTTCTTCCACATACGTCTGATCTTTCTTGAGATGAAAGATAACTCATCATCTTCATCACTCGAATCCTGATCTGATTCACTAGAATCGTCATTCTTGGATTCTTCAATCTTCAGTGCTTTTAATGATGAATTCCTGTTTCTTTGAATCTTATGATTCTTCTGTCCGACCTTCAATGCTATTGATTTATCCCGTCTGAGCTTGTCTTCAGCATCGAGCTCAACTTCAAGTATTTTCAGAGATCTAAGCAATTCATCAAGCTTTAGCACGCTTAAATCCTTGGCTTCTTATACAGCTATAACTTTCAGTCTCCATCTCTTTGGTAGACTTCTTAAGATCTTACGAACATGATCTTGATTATCTTAAGTTCTTCCGAGAGCTTTAAGTCCATTGATGATTGTTTGAAATCTTCCAAACATCTGATCAATAGATTCTTCGTCTTTCATTTTGAACAGCTCATACTAATGTACAAGAATGCTTATCTTGGACTCCTTGACTTGATTTGTACCTTCATGTGCTATGGATAACGTATCCCACATCTTCTTCGCAGTATCGCATCCGTGGACTTTATCGTACTCACTTCTGCTTAAGGCACAACTCAAAAAGAACTTTGCCTTCAAGTTAAGTTGAAATCTCGCCTTTTGATCAGCAGTCCATCTGATCCGTGGAATAGGATTTCCTTCTTCATCTACAGGTGTGTATGGTCCATTCTCTATTATGTCCCAAAGGTCAATATAAGTAGATTTGATAAACAGCCGCATCCTATCTTTCCAATAGTGATAGTCTTCTTCGTTAAACGCCGGAGGTCTAGTGACTGAGGCACCTTCAGCAATGTATGTATGTGATTCCGCCATGAATCTTGATCCACACTTTGTTACAGTGATCCTTGGACACCAAGCTCTGATACCAATTGAAGTGAATCACACGTTAATACAAGACTTAATAAAGATATGTAGATGCACAAGAAGGCAGTTGAATTGTGAACCATTTTTGTTTAATCCCCTTCGTAAACGAACTAGTTAAATGAAACTTGTTCTTTTCACAAGAACTACTGAAAATCACAGTCGTAAAGAATTTTCGTAAGCTTGTGTATAACAGTAAAATCGAAAATTGAAAGATAAGAGAAATTGAGAGTAGAGGGTTAAGAGATTTCGACGCACTAATTTTTATACTGGTTCACCCCAAACCGTGGGCTATGTCCAGTCCTCAGATGTCTTTCTGAGTTTTTACTATCTCTAAAAAACTTTACAAGTATTCTTTGTTCCCGAGCCTCTTTAGGTCTCTTACAGTCAGTATTCTTTCACACTTAGCCTCTTAAGGCTATCTGCACTACTTTCAACTGAAAGGTGCTTCGAGCTTGTTACAGTAAAAATAGCTTTAGGTGTTTCGCACAATAATTTCTCACAAAAATTGCTAAGCTCTTGTAACTTTTTCTGACTATGCAATCTTCGACTCCGACTCATATTTATAGCCTTCGTCTTTAACTGCTTCTTGAAAACTGCTTCTTGATTCTTTAAAGAAACGGTTATTCAGTTAAGTTCTGTAACTAACTTAGACTAATGCGTCTTTTAATTCTTCCGTCTGCTTTTCTTGTATCTGCTTTCTTTTGTCTGCGTTTTTTGTCTCTGCTTTCTTTCGTTTGCTTTTTGTGTCTACTTCCTTTCGTCTGCTTTTTTGCGTTTGCTTCCGTCTGCTTTTTGTATTTGCTTCCGTCTGCTTTTCTGCTTTGATTTTCTTCCGTCTGCTTTTCAATATAGCTTCCGTCTGCTTTCCATATTTGCTTTCTTTCATTATTATTTGTTCCTCATCAAAATTATGTTCGTAAAGTCATTTTGACTTAACAGAGGGAGATAGATTTGAGTTTGGTTTAGTTGCATTCTCACTTATGGTCTAACATATATATATATATATATATAACTAAAAAAGAAAAATAAATAACTTCTCTTCTTTTTTAAAAAATATCATGTGGAAAAAATAAAAATAAATTTCTAATTAGGAAATGAATAGTTTTTAAAGAGCTCATTTAAAAGTTACTCTCTTGTGACTAAAATTTTAAATTATTTAAAAATTGAAACTATAAAAGTTACTCTTCTAGTTTGAGTTTTCTCTAATTTTCAAATAGTTATTCCTTTAATGGACATAGTCTATGATATGATCATTTTTCAGGCCGTTCTTAGAACTGCAACTCAAAATTTTCATTCATAGAGGAATATAGGTTTTAACACGCTCATATACGAGGCCATGTCCTTCCTTTTAACTTTTTTTCATATTAAATAAGCTGCAATATGCCCATGTATGAGACTTTGTCTTCAAACCTAAATTTTAGTATGGAAAATAACTTGAAACACATTTTTGTGTGAGGACGTGTTTGAATATTTAGAGAGGGACATGGGCAATAACATACCTATGTCTGATGCAATATTTATCCAAAGATGATTTTTTTTCTTACTTTAACATGTAAAACTCTTCAATCTTTGCCCAAAATCACACTTAAAGCATTATATATCTAAAATTACCTAAGAAATTAAATATAACCAATTTTAATATCAAATCAAGGTAATTTTAAATAGAAATATAACAAATTTTCCTTTTTGTCTATAAGCAAGTGCACCCATCGTCTTATAGTAGTGTAGTGACAAGTAAATTATCGTTTTCTTGAGGATTTAGTAAATACTACATTTAAGTCTCCTACTATTATCTAGTCAATAATAAGATTATATGCAATTTAACTTTATCTTAATTATAATAAAGTGGATTAAGATTCCCTTAAAAATTAAAAAAATGTATCAAAGATAGATATAATTAAGCATCTAGATAAGAACTCCTTATGTGATCAACTTGTATTCATGATTCAGTTATTCTTCGTCAAATGATGAAATCCAGACGTCCCTTTAGCGTCAGCATGTCAATGTAAGACCGTGGAATATAATTGCTAAAGCATGTGGTAGTTGGATCTTAGTCATGATTCTCAAGACTTAGTCATAATTCTCAGGTCTTTGTTTCACACTGGAAATTAAAAAGATATAATAGACTCCCATTTAACGGTACTTTATGTAAAGCTTTCACGAGTAGCAGACAGAGATTTCGGAACATGTCCTTTTCTGGGTGTAATTTATAGCATTCCCTTTAGTTGTGGAAAAAAGAGTGAAAATGATGTTTAATGGGCCATCTTTGTTTCACAATGCAATATTCTTTTTGAGGGATTCTGTTTTTACCTCACATATCTACTCAGTGGGATCGGCAATAATCCTAAATGACCAATCAATATAGAAATCAACAATAATCATATCACAAGCATTGTTATAATTTCTTATAGTAAATAACTTGAAATAAGGATTAATAATTACAGACATAAGGTTAACCTATTTTATTGGTTATCTATACAACTCTTCATCGATCATCTCTGGATATAAAGACCATGATTACTTAAGTGTTTAATTTCTAATTGAATCTTACAATTACAGAGAAATTTGAAGAGGGCACCAATTCTCTTAGTGTAGTTCTTTTTTTAATGTAAATTAAGGCCTAAAACTTTGTATAGGTCTAATTCTAAATTATAGTTATAATCTAATTATAATTTTATAACTGGAGTTTAACTTCAATGGTTTTTAATATTTCATATTTAATCTTTAAAATATCTTAAATTTTATAATTAAATTCAACTTAATTTTAATTATATTTTCTCTTCAATAATTTATAGTTATGACCGTTATATTTTTAATATGTTGAAAGAATGAATACAATTGTAATCCTAATTAATGATTAAGACTAAATAAAATAAATTTTATCTTTATTTATTTTAAAAATAGTTTAATAAAATATCACAACCACTCAAGTATTAAGAATATAAAAGTGATTTGACTAATTTATCTGATCATATTGCCTAATTAAACTATTTCATCCTCCATTACTTCAATTAAACATAAGTTTAGAATGAATGAATATTTTATATAGAATCTAAACATGTTTGCTATTACAAATTAGTATCGGAAATAATATTTTCAAATCTAAATCTATTCTAAATATAAAAAAATTCTCAAGTCCAATACTCGTTAAGATCAATATAACATTTTTTTAATTATTCTAAGTAACAAAATCTCTATTGACTTACTCAGTTATATTTATACAATTTATCATATGTTCAACTTTTACCAATCGAGTTATTCTAAAGAAACTAAGTTATAAGTAACACCATTATATAATAATTCTTATATATGATATTTGGTAATTTAAATTCTAAAGATTACTTATACATTCATCATAATGAAGATTTTTATATCTACAAGAATAATATTTAACACGAAATCCTTAATAATAGGTCAATTAATATTTATTCTTTAATACAGATTTATTTAAATAGTATGCTTTAGTTTATGAGTTTAATTAATTTTTAAAAAGATGCATAAATATTCTATTTTAAATATTTTGTGAATATCTTATCTCGGTGAAATTACAACTAAAAATATTTAAGAATAATACATATATGTAATTTGACTATCATAATTATGATAATATTAAAATTTAAATCACATATTATTATTTTAGGCATTTTTAATTCAAAAATATTTATTAAACAATTTTCATAAAATATATTAAAATTAGTAATATTTTATTAAATAAATAAATAACAAGCTAATAAGTCGAAGGACTAGTTAGTAATAGGCTACGTTAACACCACGTAATACCTAAGTTTCATTAAATCCCTGAAAAATTAACTTGGATTCTTTCACAAAAGAATACTAAATGATGTTTAAGAAAATATCAAGAGCAATAAGGCATTACCGTAGTTATTATAGATTTATATAAGGTAGAAAAAATCAGAAATAACCTCTTTATTAGGTAGGGGTTAAGATGTATATTATTGGATTTTCCTGGATTTCGCATTTCGATGAGACTCTTGTTGAGTGTTGTTGTATAAAGTAGAAAATATTGCTCTGATATAATTTGAAATAGTCCAATTTAAAGCATCATTCAATTTATGATTTGATACATATACTTGTTTTATAATGATTACTATCAATGTTTTTCATTGATCAGTCTCATTCATGTAAGTATTAGGAATTTATGTTTTGAACTCAACCTATACTAAGGATTATTGCAAAGAATAAGAAGAAAATAAAACGAGAACTCATTAACTTAGGATATGTCATGATCTTAGATTAGGAGTTATCATCCCTCTTTTTTCTTTGACCTCTTCCTAACCAGGATTAGCCTTTTAATTGTTTTTGGTTAATGGTTTAACAGGAGGTCTTCTCTCGCTTTGTCCCAAGCCCGGTTATTTTCCTTTTCGGTAATGAATTCGATCATAAAGCTTGTTGAGCCTACCCTCCCGTACTAGCTTCTGCCCTCACCTAACCTCCTTCTTCATCCTCTAGCTTGTTCTCACCCCTCCACTCCTTCAAAGCCCCTCTTGTTTCAAATTTTACCGCTACCAAAGAGAGTGCTCTTATCCTTTCTCCCTTACTAGCTTTTTCTAGTATGCCTAGTAGTTTGAAGTATTAGTAGGAATGGCATCAAACTTGTGTTGATAACTTGAGAAACTGTTAAAAACATGTTATTGGAGATTATTTGCCCCATAAGAAACGTAAGTACTGACCAAGCCATAAGATTGGAGATATAACAATGGTTTCACCTCCATTAGAAGTCATGAAAGTTGGAGCTGGCAGTTGGAACTCCATGCTACTGGGGTACTTCATAGATAGGAGACTTTTTTTTCCTTTGTTTCAGAAATAGGTTGAAAACAACTGAAATAAGCATGGCCCAGAGAAAATGCTAATCAGTGAAGATGATTTCTTCTTATTCAAGAACTTGAATAAGGCAATTAGTATATAGAGAGTTATAGAGTAGGGTCTTTGGCATATTCAAGGTAAGATACTCTTGATCTAAAGATGTAAAAATGGGATTATCCCGAATAAATATTGTATGAAGAATATCCTTATACGGGTCAATTTTTACAATATTCCTCTTAAATATTAGTCTATAATAGGTTGGAGCTATCTGGCTAGCTCCACAGGCAAACCATTATGCATGGATAAGAACAAAGTGGAAATTTATTGTATAAGTTATGCATAGAGGTGGAAAAAGGAGAAGAGGCTCCTTGATTCACTCTAATTGATGAGGCTAACAAAAGAAGGTAGATTGGGAGAGTAAGAAATTAGACTATCCTATCAATAAAGACCTCCTTCCTAATAGGAAAAGAAATTATAGAAACTTATAGGTAGAATTCTACAAACAACAGATGCAGTAACATATCAAGCTCATTTTAGTGACAATGAGGTTTAGCCAAACTCATCTCATAAAGAAGTTGAAGTGCTTAAACTTTTTGTTAACAATCCTCAAGAGATGATTGGATATCTTAAGGAGTCACTAGAAAGGGGAGACATACCCTACTTTTCCCCAAAAGAAAAAATAAACCTAGTATATAATGTTCTAACATTATAAGAAAAAACTCGATTAGAGTAGCTTAAGCTAAAGGTATCCCAATTCGGACCTAAAAGCGCTCACTAGAGTATTCTCCCATAAACTTGTCTGAAGCTACATGCTTAGAAAGTATAATTAATATGTTTAATGAGCATTAGATGAAAACTATAGTCAAATCAAAGAAGAAACATGACAAAAAGTCGATGAGGAAAGGGCCTTATACCCTTTTCTCTATTCAATGATTATTGCTTGAAACATAAAAGGTATGAATTGTCCTAAAAAGAAATAAATCATTCATTTTTTGTTATGTAAAAAGCCTCTCTTAATAGGTTTACTAGAAACGAGAAATAACAGGGATAAACTAACCAACTATTTTTGGATGTTTAAGAAAAATGGGAGTGATATCAAAAATAATAATACATATCACAATGGAAGAATTGTTATTATCTATAACTAAGATAAAATCAGGGTTCTCCACCCACTCATCTTTAGAAACTTATAAACCTATTCATCAATATAGATTAGGACCCATGTCTATTTATGGTCACATTAATTTATGTAGATAATCATAAATTCCAAAAGAGATGATTTTGAAAGGATCTTAACTCTTTAAGCTTAACCATGAATGAACTTTAGATTGGCTTTGAGGACTTTAATATCATCCTAAGGTCTTATAAAGCTAAATGGGATACAATGCAAGATAAATTGGGGAACGTCAACCTAAGGAATTGCCTATATATTGCAATCTTCAAGGACCTTAGGTATAAAGTAGCTCACTTCGCTTATAGGATCAAATAGGTAAGAAGTTGGTCTATTAGGAAAAAACTTTTTTTTAAAAAAATTAAAATTTATTGAAATAAATGAGATATAAAGATGCATGATTGCGAAGCTTCTCCCACATCTAGGATAAGCTAAAACAACAATATTATAATATCCATGAAACAAAAAAAAATGACACCGTGATAAGCTTTGATACAAACTAATACTTAAACGACAACGTAGTAAGCTTAGAAGTAAACAAAAGCTTTAACAATCACATACGATGATTTTCCTTTAGAGGGTAAAGAAATCCCTCCCATCTAAAGGGGACTCTATAAGCTTACGAATTAAGGTAGAGCCATCGAGTGTCATCTTCATCTCTGTGTCGGTGATTTCTACCGACACAGAGATGTGTGGAATTCCTATCTTGAATCATCCTCCTTCTTCTTCTTCTGTATTATTGGTCTTCTTATTTAGGTTTGAATTGTCGAGGGATTTCTTTGACCCCACGTTGGTGGAGTTGCCTAGGTGTGGAGTCTCTGTCTAAAGGCATGCATCTTCTTCTTCTTCATTACCGGTAATCATGATTCGATGTACTATAGCGTCATAAAGGTTCGGACTTATAAGTTGAGTACTAACCCTAGCTTTGGAATTCCTTGACACTTCTGCATGGTCCTTTATGAAAAAAACTTGATAGAGATTTAGGCAATCCTTTATAGCTAGCCAAATTTCCTAATAATATGACTTATTGTCATCCCTTCCTTATGCTTGGATCACTCCCTTATTAAAGTTTTAGTAAATTCAGGAAAAGATAAGATTAAATCCTCCTTCAGTTTTAACAATTTTCTTATGAAAAAGAGATTCAAAGAGGCTATTGCAAAGTAGTAAGCTTTGGGATTGAGGGGTATAAATTACCTTCAAATAAGTTATAAGCTATAAGCTGTGAAAATAGAACTTAAAAGACTACGCCTAGAGATAGTAAGAGACATAAGATCAAATATCTCTAAAACTAGAAATGAATTTGATAGCCATTCATAATGATCATTAAATACCTAATGATGCTCTTTTGAGACTAAAAGAAAACCAAGCATGCACCTGATATTCCCAAGCTCTAGAGATTCTACACACTTTGATGAAACATAAAGTTTATATAAATTGGTTAAGATGGGGAGATAAACACAAAATTATTTCATATTGCAATTTTTTATAGAAGAAATAATAGCAAGATTTTTTACTTAAAGAATTCCAATGGTGATGACATTTAAAAATAAGCTAAAGGAAATGGCTATATCTTTTTTTTTAACATTATAGGTTTCTTTAATAATAATTACTTCAATATGCATGTCATTAAGAATTTTGTTTCTAATTATTTAACTCAACAACAAAAGGAGCAACTTACCATGCCTTTCAGTGATATAAACGTCAAAAGAGACGTGTTTGATATAAATCCAAACAAAGCCCCTAACCCTGATGGCCTGAAGCCTTCTTCTTTCAAAAAGTAAACCTAACGCCTCATAAGGCACATGATCACCAACACAGTTATAGATTTTTTCAAAAGTGGGAAATGTTGGACGCTTCAAGTAATAACACACACACAATTAACAAGATATTCAACCAATAACAAAATACTCAAAGGATATAGATGGCGATAAGAAAAATTGAAAAAATGATTTTACTGACAAGAAATCCACTAAATTCAATAATAGTAAGATTCAAGCGTTAAAGTTTCGAGCAAATAATATCTCACAAAATAACCACAGATAAAGTTTTCTAGCTCTCTCTTAAAAACTCCTCTCTCAATTATGTATATATATCTATATGTGCATATACTAATACTGCTCTAAAATAAATTCTAGAAATCAAACTTTAATAAAACTATAGCTGATAAAAACTGTTTGGACTCTAAAACTTTTATATCATTATATGTTTCTATCCCATGCAATTTATGTCTCTCAAACTTATCTTTAAATCTTAAAAGGATAAGATTTTATACCTCACACGGTCACCCATAACTTCATTCCTTTTGATCTATGAAGATTGTTAATACTTTTAGAGTCCAGATTTAGTGAATTAAACAAATAAATGCCCATATCATATGGCTAAACCCACAACGGGGAAAAGGCTTAAAGAATGGAACAAAACTTACCTTTATCTTATCCCAAATACCCTAAATGTGAGATCATTAAATGAATTTAGGCTAATATCTTATTGGAATGCTCTACATAAGATTATATTCAAACTGATAGTAATAAGACTGAAGCAAGCTCTCAGACCAATCATTAATCCCGATCAAGGAGCTTTTATTAAGGGAAGAAGTATAAATGACTCTTCAAAGGTTATAAAAGCAAAAATTATGAAGGAGTTGTGATTTGAAAATTAATTTCAACAAAGCCTTTAACTTGATCAAATGGAGGCTTGTAATCGATACACTACATGTGTTTGGCTTCCTAAGTGTGTTTATATTATGGATGATTAATGTATTTCAACAAATTCCTTCTTTATATTGGTGAATGCATAACCAACTACTTCCTTTCAAGGTGTTAAAGGCATAAATGAAGGGAATTTAATTTCCCTTAGTTCTTCACTTTAAGCATTGAGGTTTTATCAAGAATGATATATCAGAGCATTAAAAGTGGTAAGAGCTTTGTTTTCCATAAAAAATGTAAAAGGCTAGACTTATTTCACCATATATTTATAGATGGTCTATTAATAATGTATGGTGTTTAGAGATGTCAATAGACTAGGTTGCCCGGCTCGACCCAGGCCATGATGGCTCATGGCCCGGTGGGCCAGACGGGTTGGCCCGTGGCCCTGCTTATGGCCCAACAGACCACTAGCGGGCCGAGCCAACCCAATCCACCATTTTTTTGAGAAAAAACTCAAAAACAAAGTCGTTTTGGAAGTAATAGTCGGGCCACGAGCTGACTCAGGATATGGCCCGCCCGACCTTGGCCCGTGGTCCAACCTGGCCAACCATGGTCAGCCCAACCTCGACCTGTGGCCCGGTTAACTGAGTCCAAAATAGGGCTGAGCCAAGCCATTTTTTACATTTCTAATGGTGTTAATCTAAATTTAGTCTAACCATTCTTGGATTTCCTTCAATCCTTCAGTCAATTATTGAGCCATTTTATAAACAAAATCAAAAGTTGTTTAGAAGAGCTTAAAAGATCTTCCTTTCAAAGATATGTTTAATCCTTTAAGAAAATTTTCTGATGAAGATATCAATCCTTAACTTAGAAGATCTTCCTTTTAAATACCTAAGCATTCCAATTTCTAACTAAAGACTCGCCTTTAGAGATATATTTCCTCTCATTGAATCAATTTATACAAGAATAGGCTACTTCCTCTCATATGCTGGTAGACTTCAACTTATTTCTATAATATTGAAGCACTCACATATTCACTAGAGCTCCCATTTGTACCTGCCATTAAATTTGATTAAAGAGGTGGATAGATTATTGAGAAATTTTTTGTGGTCAGACCACACTAGTGATACAAACAAAGAAAAAGTTAGTTAGAAAGAAGTTTTCTCATTCAAGAAGGAAGGAGGTTTGAAAGTTAAAGCGGTTAGAATAACCAATAAGATCCTTGTAGTTAAAAGAATTTGGAAGTTATTTGAAGATTTTGAATCTATATGTGTCAAATAGGGATCCTACAAATTAAGGATTATAGTTTTTGGATCATTAAAGAGAAACCAACTTATTCATAGGCACTAAATCAGATTTTAAAATTGACAAACACAATGATTCAGAAAATCAAAGTTAAGATCAAGAAAATCAAAGTTTTGGTTTCACAACTGGAATAAACATTGTGCCTCTCTACAAGCTTCAGGTTATGGAAAATCTTAAACTTCTCATTCTATGGTCAGCTAAGGATGAAGAAATCATATGAGAGGGAGATTGGCATCGTATGTACAGAGGCTTCAATTTGATAATAAATTCAATCTCCGACTATAAACTCATACTAGACCAGGAAGGCAGGGTATTGTGAATGGGGAATAGATCTAGTCACTTTACGAATAAATCATTTATTATACTATTTAAATGTCTAGCTAAGAGAGTATCCTAAAACAAAATTATGTGGTTTAATAATAATTCGCCCGAAACTTCCTTCATATGATGGATAACAATTAAAAACATATTGCAAACCCTTGATAAGATAAAAGATATTAACTTAAAACAACCTAACATGCAAGATATGCCACCAAGCCCTTGATAATCACGGGCATCTTTTGTTGAAATGCCATTTCACTCAAAAGTTTCTGAAATCAGGCATGGGTTATGTGAGAATTCAATGTTTTGGCCATACTGGACACTAATTCACAAATTGGGCTAAATAAGTTTGATATGTTCACAAAGGTGAGTTAACCACTTTTAAATTGATGCTAAGTTATGGTATATATGTCATTTAAAAAGAAACAAAAGAATTTTCCAAAACTAGCATAGGAGCATTTAGACTTTTAACTTGAACATATTTATGTGGACAAGAGACCTGATCATATTTAAGACAATTTTAAAAGATATGAGCAATGAACTTGCTTCATATTGAGGGTGTACAACCTGTAAGTATTATAGTATTTTCAAGTTATAGCACTCAAAAGTGCACCCTAATAAACATAGTTTTTGTCTTGTTGTATTGTTGGTTCCTCTAGCTTAGTTCTGTCTCTACTTGCTCTAGCTCAGTAGATTTGTTCCTTAACCCTAGGAAATGGGTTTCTTTAATTTAGCATTATATTTACTTTCTCCAGTCCGGGAAGTAGACTTGCATTGGTTTGTTGTTTTGCTTCTGTATTTATGTTTATGCATTAATATATTTTATTCTTCTTTAACAAATTATTATAGGCCCACACATATAAATAAACATTTATTAAATTTGTATAATTTATATGGCATACTATTCAAAGGATTAAAAACTCATGCATGTACGTGGGATTGCAATAAAACCTTAGAAACGTTCATAGATTGACTGTAGTTATTACTTATTACCAATTCACCAAATATTCTCTTTTTATTTTAACCTATTTTTGGAATAAATTTGATACCAAACAACCCCTATTATTATCTTAATGATATTTGTATTAATATCACTAGAACAGGGTCTTTCTTAACTTTTTATAGGCCCATGATAAAGTAAAAAAGAATGGCCCCAATAAATCTATAATATACAAATATATCAACTTTAAAAGCATATTTTTATTACTAAAACTCTAAAATTTAATATTCATACATAAGTGACTCAAGTCATAAGTCGACGTACTCAAGAAAATACTAAATGATCATAACAATAGCTAATAACATCTTGAAAATGTCAACAACAATAAAATCACTAAAATGATAACAGTAATAACAAAATAGTCGCAACAACCTAATAACAATATTAGATTTCAAAGCACCAAGAGAATTACACTAACAAGTACGCAAATGATTATGAAAAATAATTTCTCCACACATTTTTAAATACAAAGTCATTAATAATAGTTTCAAGATCAATATTGTCTAATAATTTCTTTGTGATACATAAAATAGTTAAATCATTCAACCTTTTTGTGACATTGATGATTTTAAGTAAGTTTTCAATAATTTTAACTTTGAAAAACATCTCTCAATTGATGCTACAATCTCATGTACAATCAATAGAATGCGATAAGTAATTAAAATATTTGGATAAAAATTTGCAACTTTAACAAATTCAAGAATTTCAACTAATGACATTAATTCATTTGGCAAAGTCAGTTGTAACACTTTTAATTTTAAAAAAAAGATCATCTAAATCCACATCTGAAACATTACTATGAGAAAAAAGTTGTAAAATTAATACAACATTCTTTTAATTCATTGTCATCCAACGACTTCAAATTTTTTGAATCAAATAAGAATCCAAAAAATACCTTCAAATATCATTAATTGTTTAAATCTATTCTTCAATGAAGCAATTGTATTCACAACAACTAGAAAGTAACTAACTCTAAAGGAACCCTCAATTATTGTATTTCTTCATGATTATCATTTTCATAAAATTGTCTTTTCCTAATAATACAATGTCTAGTTGGAAATGTAAACTCTACATTCATCTTTTATGTAAGACTTTTGACAATATTCTCCGTCATACCTTCTAATTGCTCTATAGTAGTATCAATATATATAGATTTAGATTACAAATTTTTACTTAGCATATCAATAACGAATAAAATATCATACCAACATACTAAGTAAAAACTCAAAACTCTCAAGTACATTAACCAAACTTTCCGGTTCACTCTTTGACTTAGCATCATCACAAGATCTAAATGAAAACAAAGAGTAAAAACAATATCCTATGTAAAGAGAAAATTTTAACAGCCTAAATAAAAATTGATAAAAAAACAAAGAGTATTTTATGGTGATATCTACAAGATGAAAGAAAGATAAATTATCATGCTAAATTTTAATTCGAATTATGATATGATTTATGTTTTAAAAATACTAACAAGAATTAGTAGAAAATTTTTTAAATTAAGAAACTTATTACAAATATAAAAAAGATATTTGAAGAATAAAACATGAAGATTCAAACAAGATAATAATGAGATGACTAATCTTGTATAGATTGGATTGTATTAGTACAATAGGTCTTATAACATTCATGTAATAGGGTTAATCAATTTATTTAAATTGTCATAATAATGATAATTTAAAATTTGATGTTTAAAGTGAACTTTTCACTTATTTTGTTGCAATATTAGGTTAAGAAGTCATGTTATGCTAAAATAAATTTCCACGTAAGTTTGATAAGATTTAATTGAAATAAATAAACTTTATAAGGTTTATGACTTTTTAAATTATAATTGTAAGGATCTTCTTCTCTTTTAGACATTGTCATAAATATGAATGTGCCAATTGTTTTCAAAGATTAATGAAGCTAGCCTGGAAATGAAAGGGCAGTCCAAATCTAATGTCTGTCCCATACTTATTCAAGGGTCCATCAAATTACCAAATTTTCTAGGGTGGGCCTATAAATAAATAAAGTAAGGTTGTTTTTAAAATTTAATTAAAAAATGTAATATTCCTTTAAATTTCTTTTGCTTCGGTCTCCGAACCTGTCTACTTACCGTTACACCGAACCAAAATTTAAATTCTCACCAAACCCACATCTTCGATTTTGTCTCCCAACGTACCTCAATTCACTCTCTCTCTCTCTAATTTTGATCTCCGGAAATGGTGTGTAGAAGCGCCAAGAGGACGCCGACGAGGTGCACAAAGGACCGGCGAGGCCACCAACGCCGCCACCGGAAGAAGTCTCCCTCGAAAGCGTCGGTTGCTTCCTCGACCATAATCTCCTCCATCAACAAAACGATTATTTCATGTAAGAAACGCCTCGCCAAGCTCTTCTCGAAGTTGGCTCGTATAGGTACACCCAATAGCCGGTACAAAGGATATGATGTCTTGAAGAAAAGATCGAAACTTTCGAGTGATCCGGAAGAAACATCACTAAAAGAAGGATTCGGAAGGGATGATAACGTTTGCAGAGTGTTGTTCTTCAACGAAAAGTTGCCGCCTTTGATATCGTCGAATAAGAGGACCGTG
>JANIJF010000002.1:66018250-66028368 GCA_024520955.1 Erythroxylum bequaertii | reverse complement strand
ACAACAACAATTCTAATAATACTAATAATAATAATAATAATAATAATAATTCAATGTTAAATTTTCTATTAATACGAGTAATGCAGCGAGCTACGTCATTTAATCCCAACAAACTAATTTTTAAAAGTTTTATAATAATAAATTTACCGTTAGAATATTATTATAAAATATAAAGAAATATAAAACCAACTTTTTTATAAAATATAAAAGAAAATCCTTCGACTTTGGCAAAATGAAACCTTGTTTCTTTCTTTTTATATATATATATAGAAAATATTAGACAAACGTTTTGCACATTTTCGTTTACAAAAATTAGTTATTTTTCATTTTAAAAAAAGCCTTGTAAGAACTCAAACCAAATGAGCTCGATTAGGAATTATCTCACTAAACAAGTACCTATGTGGCCCATCAATTGTGTCCAAATCCAAAATTAAGACTGAACAGACACACTAACAATAACCCAATGAAACTCTTGTTATTTGGATCCTATCCAGCCAAACCACAAAACTACCCTTTCCGTATCTTTACTTTAGAGATTAAATACCTACAATTCCTCAACCCATGCAACAATCTTACAGGTCCTTCATGACAACTGTTTCTCGATCTTTAAAGAATCAGTTATTCACTTGAGTTCTGTAACCAACTCAAGCTGATCAGGAAACCGTCATCATATCTGTTCTTCCGTCTTACATCTTCCGTCTTATTACTTACTTTGCGCCTTCCGTCTGCTTTTGGTTTTGCACTTCCGTGTCCTTTGGCTTTTGGCTTCCGTCTGCTTTCGCCTTTGCGCTTACGTCTGCTTTCGCTTTTACGCTTCCGTCTGCTTTCGCTTTTGTGCTTCCGTCGGCTTTTGCTATGCTTCCGTCTCTCTTTTTATCGTCTGATTATTGCTTTCTACTTGCGTCTCATTTTTATTTGTTCCTTCCGTCTCATATGCTTTTACTTCCGTCTTACTTTCTTCCTTCATTATTATTTGTTCTTCATCAAATTGATTTACGTAAAGTCATTTTAACTAAACAATCTCCCCCTTTTTAATGATAACAAATATTAGTAACAAAGTATTACAGAATTATGTACAGATTATTAGAGAATTATGTACAGATTATATACACTGAAAACAAAAAATACTCTGGAAACAGAATTCCTTTTACTACGTCATGCTTTCTATCTGTTGCATGGATTGATTATTGTTGAAGTTGATTAATTAAACAAAGTAGAATATAATTAAAATAATAAACCATTAAGAACAAAATAAAGAACCACCAACTTAATTAAATAATCATTAATTACATTTAATGAATGTTACAAAAATAAATCTCAGTTCATGAATGATTTTGAATCAATCCTTAACAAATTCAATACTAAGGTATTTTCTATCTAAACATATTAAAAAAATTCCAAATATCTTATTTATGCCATCAAACAAAAGTTTAAAAAACATCAATGTACAAAAGAGTTGTTCAGCTATTGTTCAAGTTTTATTTGTTCAATTAATAGCCCATGTTTACTTTACTGTCCCTATGATTTGACAATGCAAAGTATGGACATGTAGTTTGGAGATCAGTTGTGAGTTGTCTTTACTTGCCGATATAGAAGTGTATTTTGACATGCAGGGGGACCCTTATGTGCAAAAGGGGGATGCTCATTTTATAGGGGAAATGCTGCCGAATTTTCAGCAGGATCCTCGTAAAATGTGACATCCGTTTGTCATTACAACCAAAACCCCTTAGTATTAACTTATGATCTTATTAGTAGCCATTTAATTGAGGATAACACTTAATTATGATTTATTTGAGTATAGTTAATGACCTTGATTAAGTTTCCCAAATTCATGGCAAATGTTTTAATGTATCGTGCTTTCTAAACTGTGAGCCATTTTATTTGTTGGTTGTAGGAACTCTTTTGTCCCCAGTATTGATACTTTCGAGGAAATTGAAGAGAAGCCTTCACAGGTATTAAAATGACATTCATGTATGTATATGGAGAGACAACCAACAACAATTCATTGAACCACAATTTAAACTGCATTTTGTATCAGTTTTACATCCGTCATTAGCATCTTCATTGAGGTACTGAAAGAAGATCGTTCTTCCCTTCAGTTGAGGTAAGTGATTATGTATTTGACTACATTGTTTTGCTCTTGGTTGAAACGTTCCGTGTATGAACTTCCTGTGTGAACTTCCTTTATTGTTGATTGATATGCCTCGCACGATGTGAATCTTGTTTATCGAATGAACTTGGGTAATGTTAGCATTGATATAGGACGAGTGCGACCTTTTGCTTATTTTCCAATTACCTTAATTATGTGCATCCGGTATTCTATTCATGCTCTCGAGTATGATGATCATTGTTTGACTTTTTATGTCCACATATTTTCGTTTCAATATATTTTGTTTTGTTTTGTTTATGTTAAACTATAGTATAAAAATAAGTATTCATATTTTTATAAATACTTATTTGATTAGGTAATAGTACATATTTATATTTCATTTAATATCAAACTGTTAACAATATGTGTCTTATGACATATATGTTTACAAACATATATGTCATATATTAAGTTTAAATATATTTGATATTTTCCCATAAACCTTAACCCATAACCCATGATCAAGCTCCCGTGAGGCTTATAGGTGAATAATTAATACTAGGAGTGTAGGGGTCAGAAGTTGAACTTTTGATGTTGGAGGATAAGTCTTATGTGACATACCTAGTTTTTTGTGGCATACATGAATTATACTAACAATGGATGCACTGGTTTAAATGAACAGTTGTGCAGATATGAGTTTCCGGGATAGATCTTGGATGTATAGACGATTAACTCTTGATGGTTTCATAAATCCTGAATTTGTTGAGGGAGTTGAAGGTTTTCTTCAGTATGCATGTTCTCAACCTGCATATATGGATGGGCAAAAGATCAGATGTCCATGTAGGAAGTGCAAACAAAAATGTTTCCTTACTATTGATGAAGTTAATTTGCATTTGTTGAGAAAAGGGTTTGTCCCCAATTATTTTGAGTGGACACGACATGGGAAACCAATGATTTCTAGCACCTCAAGTGTTGGGTCCCGTTTCTGGAGCCCAACTCATCCCAAGCCTGTTGCATTGCTTCCAAATGCAAACTCAGCTGCAATACTATCTGCCATCGGAACATCAGCATTCTGATCAACACCTGAGGGAACTGCCGGAGAGCACGTCCCACTTTGCCCTGGAGTCCACATGCGTGACCCTGCACCTGATAATGCCTCCTCTCTAAAGCCAAATGGGTTTCGTGATACTAGGCTAAATGTGGGTGAAGATGGTCCACTTTGAGGGATCTCGATGCCAGTGAACCATCCTGAATCTGGCAGGACCTGACGGCCAGGACTTGGTGGAGTAGAGGAGGGCATTGACAAAGGCAAGAAAGTATGGTTCTGTCCTAACCATGAAGGGCCAGTTGCTGGGTCATCCCAATCATTTTTAGTGCGTGGGGTTCGGGCAGTTGGGGAGCTTAAGGGAGGGGTGACTGGAGCACTTATGGAGCCAGTATGAATGTAAAGATGGTGAGGATTCTTAGATGAGGCTGAAGATGAACTAGATGAGAGGGTTTTCAACCAAGGTATAAGGGAATTGGGATCGGCATTGCAACCAGCATTGGCAGCATAACGAGATGCTACAGGACTGGGGAAAGAAGATGAGGCAGGACTTGGATTATAGGACGCACATGGACTTGGTTGATAGGATGAACATGGACTAGCTGAAGTAGACCCTCCCACAATGTCCATAGGTTCTACAGGCTTGCAACCCTATAGAAATGCAAACAAGTTACAGAAGTGAAATGTCAAACAAAATTGTTGGGTCATATCATGGTAGCTAGATAACACGAAAAGACACTATTATATCCTGCAGGCACTTGAATAGTACTTCATAGCCCCTCAATTTCACAAGTTCAAATTCATGTACACTAACATAGCGAAACCTTCAATTTCTCTTGAAAGATTCTAACCACATTAAAATTTAGGAGATAGTGTTGTTCTAAGAAAATAAACAACTCTAAGTAAGCTCAGCCCACCAATTCTAGTCATGATCCTGAGCACATCAAAGGATCAAAGGGCA
Organism: Erythroxylum bequaertii; assembly: GCA_024520955.1. Taxonomy (NCBI): domain Eukaryota; kingdom Viridiplantae; phylum Streptophyta; class Magnoliopsida; order Malpighiales; family Erythroxylaceae; genus Erythroxylum; species Erythroxylum bequaertii. The sequence goes on along the minus strand of JANIJF010000002.1, from coordinate 66,024,273 downwards.
TGTTTTAGAATGAAGGCAGCCACTATACCTATTAATTGAAGATTTTCCATTCTTTAAGGATGGAACTGTTATTCAATATTAACTCTTCAATGCGTTTAAGAAACAAGTAGTATCTTCCATATGTGAAGGGAGGATCACTAGTCATTCTTCTGCTACTATCAAATGTCTTCACATGCTAAATCACACCTACAAGAAAAATAACATACAACTAAAAGTAGCAAGTAAAAAATAATTTCCAGCCATTGTACATACATATGTTCCCTTGCACGAAGATGGTCAACATCTTATATTTTCAGTTTGCACCAGTTGTAAGTGGCCAAGGAAGTGGAAACTGAGTTGGGAAAGACTATTCGTAACAGCTTCCAAATATATTTTTAATGTGGAAATGGCAAGCTCTGATTCTTAAAACCGATTTGATTCCAAAAGGGCAGTGGTTTGAGGAATGAGGACCGGGTTTGCTAATACAATGCACTTTCCAAAGAAACCGTTGACTGGTGACATGCCAAGGACATCAACTGTATCAACCATCAACGTTTTCATTTTTATCTCTTCGCAATTTTTATTTAGGGGGTTGGTCTCCAGCAGAAATTGGTTTTCAGCCTCTGATTGAATCATAAATGATCAGCGAGAAATTTTTTCACATTAGAAGATGTTCCATATCCAAGTGTCAAATCCAATACCACAGCTAAACTACCAGTGATAGTTGGCTCCTACCCAGATCTCATCACACGTTCGAGAAGGACACCACACCAAATCTCGTGGACATAACTAACACTAACACTCTAAGCTACCAAAATGCCTTGCCTTAACAAGCGATAAATATGAAACTTCCTAAGTCCTAACCGCTAAGGCTGGCTTCGTCCACGACTTCAAAAAACAAGTGGCGAAGAGATGGTAGGGAATTAGAGTAATTGCGACCCGACAAAGACTTTGTTAACTAGAAATTAATTTTAAACGATGGCGTTATCCATATACCTCCACCCCACGACACGCCATTTTTCCCCACATGTTTCTACGACAATAATCGAACACACAAAGACACCCTAACCACCCTAAACACGCTTCATTTATATTCCTAAACTATACTTTTGAAATAAAGGGCATCCAAGATCCCATATCTCCCTCCGCCCACAATTTGCCCCATTGAAAACCCAAAAGACGAAAAAGAAAAAGGATTGTCTTTCTCATCCTTTCATCACCAAAACTTAGTAAAACAACAAGTTCCAAGTTGCCACCGAATCCCCATTAAACTAAGTAGCCAAATCATAAAAGTCATAAAAAGCATCTCCCTTTGCATTATTGCGTAGTAACCCTGATCCGGGCAATTACTTTTAGACCCACCTCCAAATTTCTCTGCATTTTCCGGGAATCACGGGGGCTAATGCAAGAATCCAACATAAAAAAGTCCTAAACGACCTCAGAGTAATTAAGGGAGATTGACGGTTCACGAGAAAATGCAAAAAGTACGGGGAATCTCCAGAAGAGGCGTCAGAGTGAGAACTGAAAGTAGGGGAAAAGATGCAAACATCGAAACATCAGTTGCATTAAAAAGACATAGGCTGTTGAATCACGACAATGCCCCTCCGTTAAACGGAATAACCGACGTGTCACTAAAAAGACAAAGGCTGTTGAATCAAGACAACGCCCTTCCGTTATACGGAATAACCGATGTGTCATTTAGGAAGGACACTTTGGTCCAAAACCTGTCGCGAGATTTTACTTATCTCTCTGAGTTCCCTGTCCACCATGTTCCTACCAAAACATCGACGCAGACCGAATCTTTCGATCTCGTGTTCCGTGCATTGAAAGAATAAATTAAAAAAGTATAGTGCAGCAAACACAAGCTCGACCGTCCATCATAACGCGTTAGCCCAGAAGCTATCATACGCTGATAGGGCCGGCGCGCGTTAGCACACCCTAAAAAATTTAAGAGATCGTGAACAAAACGAAACAAAAAAAAATTGAGTCACAGCTCCGATCACTTGAAGGAAGCAATCAAAAATCAGATCTAATTAAAACCGATAATCTGACACTGCCGGCGCAACTTACCGTCTGCATCAAATAGAGAGCTAAAGTGCACATTTAGAGTTTAGATTTTACCTTTCTATATGTGGTGCCATCTTCTTCGACGGTCCAACCAGCTTCGCTGCAGAGAGCTTTGAGAACCTCATTATTGTCACAGTGCTTGGGAAGCTTGTAATTACCGTACATTCTCAGCCCAGCAAAGATCTTCGCGGCGATCGCTCTCCTCCTCCTCTCTCTTCTCTTGTTGTTCTCTCGCTCCTTCCACGTCGGCATTCTCGTCCCTGACGTCATTTTTACTCTCTCCGTATCAGTAACAGCAGCGATCACACCGTAGAACGAGGTCTCTCCCAGGAAATATGATGCAGAAACAAACAGCGAATTATATTTTGATTAGGTCTTTATTTTCGCTTTGGGACTGGTTAGTGAGGGAGTCGCAAGCAATTATACTGAAGGAAGGGGGTGGGTTGGGGAAGGTGAGCTAAATACAAGCAGGTAGGGGAATTGGCCTTCTAAGAGTCGAAATTTACCATAAGACCATTAAAGTGAACGGGTTTGTCCCACGTGTTTAGGCTTTTAAGAAAAGGGATCGGATGGCAACAAAAGCGACGTCGTGTAAGCAGCTCAAGCAAGGCCCAAGGGTAACGTAAAGTTGACTAGCATCGAAAGTAGGGTTTGGGTTTGACCAATGTGCCAAGCTGATACGTTGCCTGAGTGGCAGGCCCAGGTGAGGTAAGGTGATATTTTATTTCATTCGTTTGTGGGATGGGTTGGATCAGTCTGTCACTTTTGTCAGCTTTGTAAGTTAACTTATAATAGTATGTATGCATGTGTTCTTCCGACATGACATAAGATGATATGTTTTTTTTATTTTTTGTTTTAATTTAAGAATGTCTTAATTAAAAGAAGATACTTTTAAGTCGTTCATACGTAAATTAATCTCCGCTCGAACTGAATAGGTCTCTTATGAAAGGCACAATTCTAATTCTAAATTTTAAGCGACTGTATATACCACCACCCTCTGTTGCTACTTTGCTTCCTCCGTCTTTTCACGTGACCCTGCCTATCCATGTGGGTCTGCCCAATTCAACTAATGTTGGTTTTTGACGAAAGGGGTATAATGACACCTATAAGCTAATGCACAATTGAACGTGATTTGGGAGGTCACCACCTTGCTTTGTCCCCAAAATTAGCATGTACCCATGTTACCGTATGTTCTTGTTCATGGAGAGGGTAAAACTGAATGTAAGAAAGTGGGTCATTGTCCATAAATTCAACTACATCGCCGCACGTGCGCCGCGGACTCCAACCGTTCATCAATGAACTGGATTGCAATCCCACTCGTATTTGGGTCGCGTCCGGGATTGCCATTTAAACAAAAGAAAATTACTTTAACTTAACTTCATCCCAACGATTGCGGGAGTAGTATTGTTATTATTATTAGATCAACACGACAACACCACCAATTGGGGTCGACTTTGACCTCTGTGTGTGTGCGCGGAGGGGAGTGGGGACCACCTATTCCTTCCACAGTAGTCTGAATCATGTCCGTTAAAATGGTGGGCTCACGTGATGGCCCACATGCTCGCCACCAACGAGGCACTGCCCCGGTCCAACCCTCTTTTGCCCTTTTCATATCATCATCCTACTTAAAAATATAATTTTATTCGTTTATAATGTTTCCATTTCCGGCTATTTGGGCCTTGACTACTTTAAAAAGGGCCGGCTCTCCAGCCAACCAGGCTTCTCTGGGCCCTTGATCGTCCTAAAGATATGCATTTATGAAGGTGGACCCTGCCAAATTAACTTCCGTTCGGTTTGGAAAACCGTAGTTTTTAAGAAGTGAATGACATTGTCGAATTGATTTGGACGGAAGCTTTTACAACTTATCAATAATGTTAGAATTAGCTGCATCACATTTCAGGATTAAGTGTCTATTTAGTTAAGTTTTTAAAGGGTGAATAAGTACTTTTTAACCATAAAAGCTTTTTTTTGTTTATAAAAAAGTTTCTTTTTAATAGATATAACTTTTTTAACAGTTAAAATATAACTTTTTAAGAAGTTCAAATTTGGAGCTTATAAAAAAAAATACTTTTTAGTAGATATTTCAGATCAATTAATGAATCTATTTTTTTAGTCTTTTTTGTTCTTATGTTTTACACATAATTTTCACAATACCCACAAACACATTTTCATGTTTATTTTGAAAAGTATATAATATTATTAAGCTTTTATATGTTTTAATATTTATTTTTTAATATTAGTTTTACTTATTTTATAATCTATATAAAAGATTTGGTTATATATATTTTTATTTATGTTTCATATCGTTTAAAATTATACAATAATTAATATATTGTGCGTTGCATATTGTTTAATATACTTTAAATAATATTTATATGCATAAATAATTTTTATTACAAAATAAAATATAGTTAAATTTAAAAGTTCTTTTTTATTTTTATGTTACCAAACAGTCTACTGTATAAAGCTCTTAAAAAAAACTCTTTTTTAAATAACAGACAAATAATTAACTGGCTCTACTATTATAAGCTCGTTTAAATAGACACTAATAGTTATTAAATGAGATTAAAGAAAACTTATCTTTTTTCTTAATCAAATTGTAAAAGTATGGCCAATCATTGAGCGTGGCCTTCAAAGGTTTGGCTTGCTATGGTCCCCTAGTCAAATAAAGCACAGTCTGTCCTGAAGGGGGTGTCCCTTTCATAGCCTCCATAAAGTCCAAGGTTCTCTTCTCTTATCAAAAAGCAACAAAGTCCAAGCTCTTTTCAGAGGAAATACCCCTCTGGTCCAATTTGCCATCTTCTTCGTTTCTGGTCAATGGCTTGGGCAATACGGTGGAACATTCCTGGATTCACTATCATAACGAAACTTCTTGTGTGTTATTCCTGCGTCCACGTAGACGAACAAGGCAGCGCAACTACGTGTATTATCCGTGTGATGAAACCACATTTCCTCAAGTAGCCTAGAAATCTCCAAATTATTAGGGTTTGACTTTATAATCCTGTATGAAAGACCTTTCTCTTTTTTTAAGTCGAGATTTAAATTTGCTAAAACATATTAAGATAAGAGTCCCGTTTTATTAATTTTCAGTTTGGATCATATGTCTAAAATAACATTGTCTAATTTTACCCGATGTCTAAAATAATATCATTTTGGACATTAAATATGAGTTTAGAGACTGTCTAATACTTAGGGATGGCGGTGAGTTTCTTGTACATCCAACCTGAAAAATAGATGTAGAGGTTAAAAATAGATTTTAAATGGATGCTGAAAAATGGATATGAATATGAATTTAGATATGGGTCTAGTAATAACCCGAACTGATGGATACTCATATTTAACCTGTTTTTTATTTACTTTATTTTTTCTATTTTTTAATATTTATGGTTAAATATAATAAAATATTATTATTTTCTGAGAATAAATAGCTTTAAAATCTTCACTTTACTCCTCTACCCTCACCTTTTTCATCATATTTTATTTTCTTATAAGATGATAATAATGCAAATGATATAGAGATGGGGTTTTGAATATTGTGGAATTTACGCAAAGGCAATTTGAAGCTTTGGATATTTCTGTCTTTGTTCCAATTCTTGATTGTAAAAAATATATGTTATTTTTGCACTAGACATTATGATTTTTATTATTCCAATTTTATGATTTTTTAAGAAATACAAATCAAAATCTTGACTTATTATTATTAAAGTAATTTTGATTTGGAGCGTTCACAAAAATTTGTTCTTTATATTTTCTATTTAGAAGTTATATTTTTATGTGCCACAAAATCCGATGAATATTCAAAAACTCGAACAATCCAATAGATTTGGATATGGTAGTAAATTATAAAAACAGATGGATTTTAAATAAATAATGAATTGAGTAATAAAAAATAGATATAGATATGGGTAAAGTAATACTCGAATCTAACCCTATTCATTGTCATCCCTACCAAGGGTTTGAAAACCGGATCGGACCGG
>JANIJF010000002.1:65967234-65985662 GCA_024520955.1 Erythroxylum bequaertii | reverse complement strand
TTAAAGATGAGATTAAGTTTAAGACGAATTATATAAATTGAGTGTCATTTAAGGATGAAATTTTCAGTAGGGAAATTGTATGGTTCAGGTTTGATTGGAATAAGATTGATTGAAGAGAAAAAAAAAGAATGAAGGAAAAAAAAATTATACCGGATTTTTGGATTGGTTTAGTCTTAGGGTTTCCAATGCGACACGTGACGTTTTTCGAAAAGTTTCGTTTCCTGGATGTCACACTTTGTTTCGGTTCGATGGAACCGCTTGTTCGCTTTCGTTTGTAAATCCGTTTGTCTGTTTTCGATTCTTTTGCTTTAAAATTCGATATCTGTCATTTGTTCCGCTTTGTTTTCGATTCCGTTCCGCACGTCGTTTTCCGTTTTTCGGATGGGGTGTAGTTCCGAGATGGGGTCCTAACAGCAGCTCCTTCTGGGATTGGGGATGATCACCCGATGGAGTAGTTTAAGTATTTCTTGTTGTATTTTCCTTTTGTTGTACTTTTCAAGTTAGTTTGTCGGATCCTCAGTTCATTTTTGTAATGTCGACACTTTTTGCACACCATTTGTATATAATTCTCTTTGTACTTCTAATTTGTTGTTATTGCGCCTTCCCTTTTCACTTTATTGCATATTTATGTTAATTGTTCATCATCATTGAGTACAATTTGATGTTTAAGAGTGGGAGAGTTTATGCTAATTTGCCATTCTTGTTATGCATGAGCATCCTTTTTAGCCATTTAAATGTTTGTGCTAGTCAATTGTGCATAATGTCTAAATTTTAAACTTGGTGATTGAGGCAAATAAAATTTTTGTTGTTTTTTGCCACGGCGCACTATGCCTTCGCCGCGACCATTTGCTGAATCCATGTTTTTTGCCGCGGCAAACACTTTCTTCGCCACTGCCATATTCTTGCAGAAATGTTTTTTTTTAAATTGCCTCAATTCAACAACTCTCCCAAACTAGATTCTTGTAACTATTGTTTCTCAAGGATTTTATAAGTTTCAAAGCAATTCTTGTGTTTTTTAAAACACCTCCCATTCTCTAATTGATAGTCGGATTTGGATAATTTCATTTTCAATGTTTTCAACACGAAGTAAGAGAGGGTATGCTGACAAAGTAGCACTTTATGTTTTTAAACCTTGAGATTGTTCATTGAGATATTAACCTTGTTGAAGGATATTTGAGCCTGATTTTTTTTCATTTTTGTGTGTATTTGCTTATTTCATATCTCTCTAGAACTTGTTTCAATTGTTAATCAAAGCTTGATTAACTAGAATTTTGTTAACATGATAAAGGCAATCTTTTAAAACCCTGTTAAACGAAACACAATGCCCATAAACACCAATCAGTTGCTAGCCTCTTGAGCTGTTGGGCCCCGATTCCTTTTCTTTACTAAATAGGTTTGTTTAAATTATTTTGAGGTTTAGTTTGTTAATTTTCTTTTGGTCGGATTAATTTGAGGTTTTTAGTACTTAGTTAATGGTTATTAAATGAAGAGATTTAGTTAAATTAGAGTTTTGATGAATTGTTAGAATTACAAAGAATAAGATAGTGTAAGGGCAAATTAGGAAGTTTACTTATGTTTTTAAGACTTAAGGCTTTTAAGGAGGGGCTTTTTAGTCTTTTCAATTTCAATTAAAAGAAGAATGAAGGAGGAAAAGCCCTTGTTGTCGTGAATGAAGGACAAGGGACGAAATTGACTAGGAAAAAGAAGAAAGAAAGAAGCATTGTCATTGGATGAGAGGAGAATTACGAAAATTGCTAGGAAAATGAGAGGATAATAAGTGAAACTACAACGTTTTGGCTTAGGTTTTAAGTTAAGAATCAAGTTTTTCCCTAAGTCTTGTAAGAGACTTACGAAGCTTTCAAATGAAAAGAGAGGGAGAGGTTTCGGCTAAGTGGAGAGGAGAAGAAGAAGAAGAAGAAAGGTTAGGGCTTTGGATTATCTTGGTTTAGAAAGGTGATTGAGAGAGTTTTCTTAGAAGAAAAAGGAAGAGGAAGAGTTTAATCCTCCATTAGAGGCAAAAGAAGCAAATTCGTGGGTGGTTCCTAAGGTAAGAGATTTCGAAATTCTTGATAAATTAGAGGGGTTTTGGTTGTAATAGCTTAGGAAAGGCACAGGTAAGGTTATGTAGGTTTTAATTCATGTTTTCCTTTCCTTAGATTTTCCAATTTTTGACAGCTCATGTTAGATTAGGTTGTTATGTTTTGATGAAGGTCAAGAGAGGCAATTGGAGGTAGAGGAAAGGCCAATTGACCAAGCACAAAGCTAAAGGAATTAAGGTGAGTGATTTCTTAATAATGGAGTTAATAGGCATGTTAAAGTTTTATAATAAATGCTATTTAATGTTTTCCAATGATTTATAAATTTTGTACAAATTACTCTTTTTGATGATTTAAACTTGTATGAGATGTCTTTTGTATGTAAAGACATTTTGGAAATGTTTGTAAAATGGTTTGTTAAGCGAAAAAGATTAGAATAGGTGATTTCGAAAAAAAAATGCCATTGTGAGCAATTATGTGTAATTTTTGTGAATTGCATGATTTATATGGGTTTGTGGTGGTCCCTTAAGAGTTAAGTGCACTTGACTAATTCATAGGCTTCTCCCGCCTGCCCGCTAGTGGCCCTGGAGATCCTCACGGACTCCCATAAGTTTCACGGCTACACATAATCGCTTCGTGGGAATGTGTAGTACGTTCCGTTTGGATCCACCCAAACCAATGTCTATGTGTTTATGTGATATTCTTTGTTTATGTTGTTTTTGTATGTTTGTGTTATTTTTGTAAATTTTTTTGGATAAATTGAATTTGAAGGGGCAAAGATGATTTTGGATAATAACTCCTTTGTAATAAATTGTTCAAGACTATTGTTTTGCATGCTTGTTCTTTATTATTAAGCTATTACTCGCTGAGCCGTTGAGGTCACACCCCTTTTCTCCCCTCTACAGGCGACAAGCGAGAAATCGAGTTACCGCATCAGGATTGAGGCATTACTCTGATACATTTTGCTTTTGAAGTCATATTTTAGAAAACAAAGCTTTAGATAGCATTTTGGACAATTGATGTTCTTTGTATTTTGTCCTTTGATACTTTCGATGTATTCGGGCTAAAATGCCCTCTAAAGCTTTGTAATAACTTTTAACTTTCATGTAAATGCAAGAGTGTTGGATTTTAATGTAATGTATGTTATTTGCATATGTTTCATAAGCATGTACTAGTGTATGGCTTGTATTGAAACAAAACAAAGAATAAGTTGAGGTTGCTGTCATTTGATGTGTTTTTGGGATTATTTGGATTGGTTTGGTAGTTGGATGATTGAGAATGATGGAGATTGAAGTGGTTTTGTGCAGGTATTGGAGTTTGGGTTGAAAGATTGAAGAAGTGGCTAGATGATGTTTAGGGGAAGTGCTGTCAAATTTTTGGCAAAATTGGCAGCAACTTTGTTTGTGGTTTTGACCCTCTTAGTGTTTGAACTGGTTTGGGAGGTCTTCTTGAAGATTGTAGTGCATGTTAAGATCTTTCCAATGGTATATAATTTGTCAGTTTTGGACTTAGGATGAAGAAGTTATAAAGTGTGAAAGATTGCAGCTACTGTTGGAAGTGTAAATATGAGCAGTAGCTTTGGAGAGGTTTTTCACCTCTTTAGAGCCGTCATTGATTTTTGCATCCTTCATAAAAGATGTAGAGTATCTTTTCATCTTTCCATTGATGTATAATATGCAATTTTTGGAGTTAGGAATAAGAAGTTATGAAGTTTGGAACATTTCAGTTACTGTTCACGTATACTGTTCATTTGGTCAATTTTACTGTTCCATTGGTCATTCTAGGCAGCAACTTTGAACAAGTTTTTACCTCTTTTAATGACGAAATTGATTTTTGCTCCCTTCATGAAATTTGTAAAGCACCTTTTTATCTTTCCATTGAGGTAAAATATGACATTTTTCGACTATTGTATCAAAAGATATGATTTTTCAAACTTTTGGTCTTGTTTAGGTGTTTAGGATAATTTTCCAATTGGGCAGAAACTTTGAAGCAACTTTGGACCCCCTTAATGGCCGAATTAGGTTTTAAATCCTTCTTGAAAGTTGTAGAGTTTTCTTTCAGCTTTCTTTTGACACCAAGTTTGAAAAATTTAGAGTTCTAGGTAAAAAGTTATGAGTTTTTGAATTTCTGTATTTTAAAACAATAAAGCTCACTCTTTCGCTTATAACTTTTTCGTTTGACCTCCGTTTGACTCGGTTTTCGAAGCATTAGTTTTCTAAACAATTTTTCTACCCCTTTTATGCAAATTTAAAATTTTTAGGTTTGAGTTAAGAATTACGGTTTAAATCGAAGAGAGTCAATTGTGTAGAGATATTGCATATATTTTCGTATTTGGGAGATTTTTCGATCTATAGAGATCCGATTGAGGAGATTTTTGATTTAGATTAATCTAGAGTCATGAACTTTCATTTTTGCTTAAGAATTGGATTTTAATTGTGGGCCCTAAGTAGATCACTTTCATTGAGGATGATTAGGGTAAATTTGTCAAGATTCGTTCGGGAATAAGTGAACGAAGTTCAATTTGAGTTTCTTCTGTGGTGAGGAATCCCTCCCTCGTGGGTTGCACGTTTAGGTGTCACGTAGGACGTCGGACACGTGTCTCACCAGGGTGGGGTTCCAACAAATAGATTGAAGAGACAAAAGATATTTTAATCAAATTGGATTTGATTGTAAAGTTTGAAAAACTTATTATTAAATATGAAATATTTAATAAATAGGGATCAATATGAGATATTAGATCTTATCTAAACGTAATCAATATTTAATTAGAATTATTTGTAATTCTAATTAAAGCTTAATTAAAATTAGAATTTAATTTCAGTTAAATTACTAAAATATTCAGAACATATTATAAATATGTTTAAGTTCTAAGGGAGCCGGCATTCATTGCTTAACCCTCTCTATAATAGTTATAGAGTTTTCTTAACTTATTCTAAAAATACCATTAGAGAGCGAACAAGAAAAGGATCAAGCTTTAGAATTCAGTATGAATCATGATTCTTGCTTTATTATGATATTTTTGTTAATCATTTTACAAAATTTAATGTGCTCTTAGTTTTCAAAAAATCAAGATAAAAAATTTCGTAATTATTCGACTATGTGTAGGATCGAATTCTACCTCGATTTTCTAACACAAAAAATTGATTTTTTTATTTTATTTATTCTAAAATATTATATTATTTAAAATTACATGTTAATGTTCAAGATACTAAAAAAGAACTTTTAAAAATTTTATTTTGAATTATTCTAACATAATTCACTATTAAAATTAGGTCAAAATAATTATACAAAATTTGTCCTAGTTAATGTAAAAATTCTTTTTTAGGATTTATAATTTTATAATATATTTTAAAAAATTTTAAAATAAGCAATTTACGAAAAGAAAGCGTGCCTTTAAGCAACTGGTAAGGTTACTCCTTTGTGACCCGAAGACCGACAGTTTAAATCATAAAAATAATCTCTTTATAAAATACAAAAGGATGATTGTGTACAATTGATGACTCTCACCCAAACCTCACAAAATAGGAAGCCTTGTGTACTAAGTTTGTCTCTTTTAAGCGATCTAGGGGTACAAAAAAACAGAAGCTTTATTTACCTTATTTATTCTTATTATTTATTTCTCATCTATAAACATCGCAGAGGAAGGAAATGAAAATGTATTCTCTTAAAAAAAAAAAAAACTAGCAAAAGGCGTATTCATCTTTAAGTCTGATCTGTCCGTGACGATTGCGGTATTGGCCCATTGTATTTCTTCTTCCAAATCCAGAAGACGAAAGGAAAGAAAACACGCAAAAGAGGTTGGTGAGTATACAAATATTCTTGTGGCTGCTGCTGATCTTATCACTTACCAATATTCAAAGAGAGCGACCATATAATTTTACTAAAATGTGAAGTAAGCTTAGTGCTTACCCATGGAGTAATGAACAACCAAGTCATGATATTGGCTTAATTAAAGACTTATCTGCCATCTCAAATTTGACTTCGTCATGTCCTTGTAGAAATTTTGTAGATTCATTTCATATTGCTCTTGGAATTTCATATCAATGTCATCAATTAGTTCTCGAATTTCAATTCCAGATGCTCAGACTTTATGATTCTGGAATCCTGCAACCATTTCAGATTTAACAGAAGGGTCCTTTTAATAATATCAAGAGGAGGAATTAACTTACATTTTAGAAACTAGATCATCAACCTGATCAAATTGATGGAAGACCTGGACTCACAACCCCTTGGAATCCTTAGTCCTCCTTCATGGTCTTTACAAGCATTTCGGCCTTGGTACGTTCTGGTCCTACGTTCTTTGGACTTTCGACACTGCGTTCGTCCTCAAAGGTAACGTGTCTTGAAGTTTAGGCCCGGGGTCTGCTGGTCTTGTCATTGACTTTCCTGTGTCATAACAACTTTTGCCTTGTTTTGTACGTCCAAATCAAAGCAAAGGCTTGACTAGTAAGTCTTTTTGAATAGTTGTCAGTTGAAGCAACTAATACTCATACCCCATCCAACTTCTGTTGGGACCATTTCATAATTGTGAAGAATTATTAAAGACGACTTGCCAAGTTCTGAGCTTTCATTGCATTAGTAGACAAGTTCAAAAATGAGGCTCAACCAAGTACCTGGAGTCTGGAAGTCATGTTTCCTGGAAAGTTGCCTCAACAACTTTCTAGATTGTCATGAAACCCCAAGTCGAGGCTTTCATACAGAGTATGTTCAGTACTAATATTTTAAAGACCATCTTAACAACAGAGGAGACGTCTGATAACAGGAATCCTCAAAAGAAAATATGTTAAACTCAGTGAAAGAGGTAAGAGAAATCTACTCTTATCTAATTCTTTCTATGGTCTTGCCAGAAATAACTATTACATTTTATTCGAAGGAATGAGTTCTTGGAATTTCACCTAGTAAATGGCAAGAAGATGACTAATTACAAAGTAAAATATGGATCAATCTGCATTCTGTAGTCTGTACTCTTGCTAAACCGCTAAAAGTTTGTCTCGTTCTACTTAGGCGAGTTGGATGAGAAACATTTTCCACAAGAAACGAAGTTCAGCAACGACTGGGATTTCCTTGTCCTGACTTTCAAACGAGAAAGCTGAAAAAAAATGTGCTTTATCATCAAGAAGAAATCATATACAAAACAACTAAAATACCCACTGAGAGTCCCGCTGAGACGCGAGATCTGAGGAAAAAGACATCATATATCCAGATAGTAAATCCATGTTACTGGAAAATGTGAACAGCCCACAATGTTGTGGTCAGTTCAATTGTATTACTCATATTTGAATACAGTTGTCACAGAATGGCAGACGTTGATCTGTGGACTTTTGTTCAAGTGAAACATTGCAGTTGTGCAATCACAACAGCATCAACACGCATCATACCAAGTGTCATATTGGACGTTAATATTTGGTTCGACTGATTAGATTGCTCATTAACAAACAGGAAGGAAATTTTATGATGAAATTTTCTTATATTATAAAAAGCATAAACCATCAGTAAAGCCAACAGTCCTCCTAGCTCTAAACGTATATGATGTATTACCTTCCGATGGGTCGCTCTCGATGCTTTCCAGCATAGCAAGCTTCTTGATCTGGGTTCTAGTCTACTGCAAAATTACTGGATATTAGAACCAATTTAAAGCTATGAAGATAATCAAGGGTAAAAGCATACATCAGTAGAATCCATCATAAAAGACAACTAATAAATCCTAGAACCAATTGAATCACAAAGCGAAAGTATTCACTGTTATCTCTTAAGACGGATGTTCACTAATAGTCGTATCTGCATTGCATATTACCAATGGGAGCAATTAACATATGAACTTTCTTATTTTAGTATTGAGTTTGTCAAATAACGTAACTCTTAGTAAACAATAAAGAAAAATGTAGCCTACTGCTTCACAAGAATCTCAATAATAATCTTAGTTTCAACATTTAAATATCGAATAAGTTCACTACATTAATTGTAACATACTGTTATGATTCTAGCACAAGTTTACTTCCGAACACAAGTATTTACTAAATATTCATAACAGTAATGAAAGAGAGCATCGATTGTTTTCTAATTCCTTCATAATACAAAGCAATTGCTTTAATTCACAAATCAAACTAATTTCGTGAGTAATAGAAACATGCATATATTCGTACCATGAGCTTCATGCAGATACATTTTACATAGTGTTTAATACTTACCTTAAGGATATAAGTTATTTATGAAATATTTCCATGCGACTGTATCCGATGGATGGCTCATTATTCCATCTTTCTGTTCATGTTCATTATGCCATCTCATGTGAGATGCAGTAACATCAAAGGCATATGTAGTCTTTGAAATCTCGGAGTTAGCGGGAAATAATACATCTGCTTCTAAGGTACTAATTTCTGTTTCATAATACGCTTCTAGGTTTGAACTTAGATTGACCACAAAATTTGCACTCTTGTAGTTCTACATCATGTCTCCAAAACAACATATATCCCAATTTGTAACAATCAATTTTTTCAACTGGCAAACCAAGACCCCTAATAAGTTTTTTCATATTGTAAAAATTATAAACTTGATATCTAAATGATTTTTAGCTCAGAAGGAAGAGGGTGAGGAAGGAGGGACGCTCATGGTTCAAGACATGCAGGGTAGAATAATTCCACCAAATAAAATCTATATGTAGCATATTTCAATTACTAAACAACTATCATTCTACTGCCTTTACTTGGCAATCCATACAACACTAATCAAGATTAAAAAGTAAAGATGACGGGTCTAGTTCCACAGCAAAACTTACAGATTTTCTTGTTCAAGCTTTTCAGCTATTGAAACTGCTTTGCGTTTTGACCATGGTATTTCCTGTGTGCATCCTTCTGCCTGCTGGATTACACGTGCTAGGGAAACCTTGCTTCTCACAAGGCTCTTACTATTGTCTCTTGCATGTTCTCCAAGTTTCCTTCTTTCTGAACCTGTGGCAGATTTTTTATGCAACACCCTTGGTCGCTGTACACCTTGTTTACCGCCTTCTGCATTGTTATCAACATATTCATTGCCTTTGGGAGAAACTTCAACAATTTCACTGCTCCCTATTTCAAGAGATTTTCCTGCCCCGGGTTCTCTTTTTCCATATTTGGGCTCAGGCTCCAAAGCTAACTGAGATGAGGCATGCTTAGAAGCAGGTAAAACTAGAGGCACACGAATCCCAGCACTTCTGTCTTTATTCGCATCACATCTAATTTCAATTGTCACTGGCGACCCCAGAACAGATTCAAATGCTTGCAAAATCTGTGCTCTAAACTTCTCAGCTTTTGATTTGGTAAAGTTTGAGCTGAACGTTAACTGCACCGTTGGAGCTGCAAAGTAAAAATTAAATTGAAGATTCAAGTTTAGGAAGTGTGATTAGTCCCATTAAAGAGACTGCCACGTATCATTAACAACGTGATGCAAAATTTTGCTATGAGAGCCAAAGAATGTCAAAAGTAACGTGATAAAGGAAAATTCTGGCTTATGTAGAGTACCTGAGATCAGGAATTCATAAACATATATCTACATATGAATGTAACGTCAAGCTTTAACAAGCAATCAGAGGATGCCATAACTATAAGAACATTGGTAAAAATAGAATAACTCCAGATGCTTCCAATACCAGAAGCTACATTGACCAATATATATTGGCATTGCCAACAATTATCACAGAAGAAATAACAACCTGACAATGATAAGAAACCAAAAATAGGATGTATTTTAATGAACAAGGCCATTATTATGTTGCTACGATATGCATAGGAATATACCTGCACCATAACTAACAAAAATAAGCTTTCCTTCTTGATGCAAGAACTCTCTTATGCTGTTAATTTTTATATTCTCCAGCACCTCCATCCAAATTTCTTCACATCCTTTACGGCTTTTACCTGAACTCTGCCTACCACTCATCTGTAGAACATCAGAGAGCAGGGGAGATGTCCACTGATGAGTTATACCATCTCCATCATTTGTTTTTCTATCCATGCTGATAAGGTTTCTTGTACCATGGTTGCATATTTCGTTAGGAGTTCCCGTACGAAGATTTTCCAATTTCACATTTGTTGACAAGCTTCTCTCATTAATCACTGTCTCAGTGTGTCGGCCACCTTCCTTGACACCTCTTTCAAAAGTATTATTCAGGACCAAAGGGCTGTGGTTAAAACTTGTTTCTGTGGAAGAACTAGGTAGTAGATATTGCTGGTCAGGAGCAAGTTGAAGCAATGCAGCAGTCAGCCAAGTTAATTTGTCATTTGACATCCTAAGTTGTTTTTGAGCCTCAGAAAGTGTTTTCAGTGCTTGACGCAGTTTTTCCATGTCTTCTTTGCTCACTAAAACAAAATAAATTTGTCAGTTCTGCACAACTATGTATTCATGGAAGCTAGTACTGTTTTACTTGTTTTTTCCAAACGTGTGTGTGTGTGCATGCAACACTTAATGCTGGGTATGGATGAATTATTATATGCACTATTCATCTGGGGTTATCAAGGTATACCATTCCAATGAGGGAAGAGTAAGAAGCAATTCCAAGTAATACAAATATAAAAAGGACCAGAAATTTTTACAAATTAATTAGGCAGCGAAGGGCCACCAGCATACTGAATACGAAAGCAACAGAGAATTTTAAAAACTCACATGGTTGTCGACGAAAAAACTTCCTTCTATGTCTTTCTTTTGTAAAATCATAACTACCAGCCAAGATATCAGTGATAATTGTAGCCAGCTGCGACATCAAAGCTAGTGGCTCTACACCTATTTCCATTATCTCTCTCAAATTCTTCACAGTGTTTACTGTGTCTGCAGATAATGCTAAATCAAGAAGATCTACCAGCTTTTCATCAGAGATAAGCCCAACCTGCAGAAAGGATTTGCATATTTTGCAGTAAATGGTTAGCAGGAAATGTTTTTGAGTCAACCAAAGTAATGCTCTCTATCTTTTCGTCAAGTTTTAATGGAAGAGTAATTGAAGTAAACAACAACTTGGTTGCTTCATGAATCAAAATTATTATATTTCACTACCACTGGAGAAAATATCATAGCCAAAAGAAGGCATGTGTAATAGAGCATAAATCTAACAACTATAAAGGTAAAAACATTGAAGATGATGACCAGGTAAGAAAAGGAAAAATAACTTTTAGAAGTGCTTATAGTAAGTGCTTCAAAAGCACAAGTTGCTGTAGAAGCAAGAAATTAAGGATAATAATAAAATTGTAATAATGTATAAATTGTGCAGCACTTGTATTAACTCCAAATATGATCAACAAAGTGATTTAAGCATTATTGAATATAAGCAAAGTGGTGGAGTCAAGAGTCCTATGCCAATTTTAAAAACAATATTGAATATTAGATAAATGAATATTTTATGCCAACTGAGATCCAAAAAGAAATCCCAGATGCTATATGTCACTGTAAAGATTAAGTTTGTTATATCCCCTCAAGAAGAAACATTGACATGTATCTTTTTGCAACAACTTTCCGACAAGAATACCGACTAGCTGTATGGAAGAATCATCTAATTGTCTAGAAAGAAAAATGAAGACAATAATTCAAGGACTATCTCAAGCAGTAGAGAAGAAATGGAGTGGAAAAAGCCGTGTCTAATGATTAGGTGCTCGATAATAAATGTGTGATGATAACAAACTGAGATTGAGTGGCATGCTACTAGGGACCATTTCACGACCCTTAACAACATATACGAATCAAGGCACCATGAAAATTGAAGTCAACATACATTGTCCTAGAAAGTACCTAAATTCTGGAACTTCAAGAATCTAGACACATCAAACTTTAAGAGAACCTCGCAGCTCAGAGTGATAGAATGTACTAATGTAGAATACAATACTAGAAGATATAAGATAAGAATGCCATTGGTCCAGATCCAGTAACCGTTATGCAAGTATCATAGCATCAAACTTTCTGGTTTTTAATCCTGTAAAAAGAACAAAAACTCACCAGTTCCTGAACCAGAGAAACAGATATCTTTTGGCCCAGCAAACTCAGTTGTTCAAGAGTCATCTCAGCATCCCTCAACGATCCATCTGACCGTGATGCAATAAGTTTTAGGGCATCATTATCAATGTCTATATCCTCTTTGGATGCAATCCACTGCAAAGTACGAATAATATCCACATCTTTCAACTTTGGGAAAAAGAATTTCTGGCATCTAGATATAATTATGTGTGGCAACACGTCAAGGCTTGAGCAGACAAGGATAAAAACTACACGCCGAGGTGCCCGATCAATGACCTTCAATATTGCACCCCAGCAATCAGGAGATAGAGTATCACAATCATCAAAGATAAAGACTCTGTATAGTGGCGACAGCTGGGAAGTAATCAGATTGTCAAATAGATCCATCACACTATCAAAGTCAAAATTACTGACCGGACCAATTTCCCTTATGTTTCGACTCTTTCCCATATCATGTGCAATACAAGAACTGCAAAAGCTACAAGGCTTGGAATGTTCCAAAGACTGACAATTCAAGGCTCTGGCAAAAACACGAGCACACGAGGTTTTCCCTGTACCATGAGGTCCATAAAACACATATAGTAGTCCAACCTTCTTTTTCATCACAGCATTAAATAGAGCTTGTGCCACCAAATTCTGTCCTACCACATCTTGGAAATTGATTGGCATGTATTTTTGTGTAAAATTTTGGTGCCTACCATTGTTGTTCCTTAACTTGTGCTGATGACCTGATCTAGCTTCAGAAGCAAGGTCAGTATCGTTGCCATTTTTCAGTAAATCATTAGCATATATACCAAGCTCTCCAGAATAATCTTGCACCCAACCAGCATTGTCAGTGCTTTCATGGGATCCCGATGCCTCAACTAAAAGGGGCAGTGCCTCTACATCAGATTTGGCAGACGAACTTGAAAAATCTGATTCTACAGGCATATCAGGGATCTCTCTCCCATGTGAAGCTGTGCTGGCTTTCCTTAACCTTGAGTCTGACAGACCACAAGAGAAACTCCTTCCAGCCTTGTCAAGGAATGTTCTCCCCCTGTGGTGAATTCTGGACCAATTCCATGGAATTCCACATCCATTCCTAGGAGCACGCCCCACATTTTGCGCCCCATGGTTAACTTCTTCCTCTTCAATGTAATATCTTGGGTGTACTGAACCTTGAGCAAAGGAATTGGAAGCAACAGACATCTCACTATGATGACCAATATCCTTTACATCTGCGGCAGCTTGGGTTCTTCTGGCACTTCGGAACTTGCGCCTTCTTCCCCTTTTATGCCCATTATACCCACGAATGCTGGTACCAGGTTCATTACTAGCTTTTTCCAGCTGATGATGCCTCTTATGATGGTGGATATTGGAAGATGCTACGTCACTGTCCAATGGAACCTCCTTGAGTTGATCAGAGAGGGTCTTAATATGAAAATCATGACTATGCTTTCCGCGATGTTTGCTTCTTCTGTCTATAGACTCTGATTTCCGAGAAACAACATCATGCATCACACCCTTGTCATCATGAACTTGTAAAGGGTCCTCATCAGCCCCATTAGTCTTATGGCTCAGTTCTTCTCTCCTTATCCTCCTACCCTCTCTATTTCTACTCTTGCTGCTGCGATCACTAACAGCAACCACCCAGTCATTTCCCCCAGCAATGTCACCAGGAACAACCTTTGATGGTGCTAAGCCTGATAAATGAGGTGAGCTGACTGACAATCTCCTACCTTCCCTTCGACGTTCCATGCCCACTGACTTCTGACCCCCCTGAACTGTGGCATCTTGATCACCTTTCTTAGTAAGCAAATCAAGGACTGAAGGTGAGTGCCATGAAGGAGGGCTGGCAGAAGGGTCCCTCAATGAACGAGACCTTTGTAGGGCAATGAGCTCTCTCATTAGCGACCTGTCTGCCAGAATTGGGCTTTGCTTATGCATATGGTTTTTCAAGTGAATACAATTGGTTAAATGAATATGGTTGCGCAGATGCTCACTGATGTCACCATTTGCATCCTTGAGGATTCTATTACGAATAGCCTTGGTCATGATAAAATCATAAGTACGTATATAGTCCAATATTTGGTGTATTAACAAAAACAATCAATTTAAATTTCATTTTTTGGAACCTTCTGACTTTCCCAAATCTTCAGACTTGTTGCCTTAGGAAAAGCACCTGGTCATATAGAGCTAATTATTGATAAGAACCACAGAAGAAGGCAAAATTTCAGTAATTAAAGATGGTCCATGAAAAGGAAAGCATAAAAGCCTGTCTCAGTGATAAGTGATAACAACATAAAACCCCAAAATTCCCTCCAATGACGGAAAATTGATCAAAATAGTCGTCATTCATCTTTAAAGGCATATATACAGAGCACCACGTACAGAAAAGAATTGCTACCCCAAACCCTTGAAACCAAATTCAAAGTTTCAAGCCTTTTGTTGAAGCCCGAGACTGACTATTTCTCCATATAAGCTCCTCCAACTAACATCTTCTGCCTCGGTGGAAAAGACTGCAAACCTAAGCTACATAGCTCCAAGCATGGCAATCATATAAACCCAGAAGCAGAAACCCAACCAACAAGCAAAGCTTCAATCTTTTATAATGAAGCAAAGATTAAGATGAAGCAGAGAAGCTCAAGAATTAAAGGACTGGCGTTGAATCACGAAAAGGTCCTAGTTCCTACAAAGAGAGAAGTTGGAGTAGCCAAAGCAAAATATACAGGTAAAACACTGGATTCACCTGCATACTCCCAAAAAGAAAAAATGACCCGCTTTGATCATTAATACCACCAGCTTAGATCTCAAACTATCTCTCCCTCCAAGTTTCAGCCACCAACTTCACATGCACTTCACGAGGAACTGGGTTCCTTTTGATAGATAACGATAGTCCAAAAAATCCACTAGGACACAGAGTCAAATCTACAGACAAAGGTATGGAGATGGTACATAGAGAGAGACTACACGCTTGTTTTACAAAAAAGGGGAGAGAAAGAGGGTTGCAATCTATTACTGAAGCGAGTGGCCTGGTTTGCGATAAACAGTACAGCATTATAACTTTCGTTATATACGTAAGTGACGCGAAAATGGCTTCCTGAAAAAGCCAAAATTTGGGCTTTTCTGAAGCTGTATTTAAGCTTTTAAAAAAGCTATTTCTACTTCAAAAGTGCTTTTGAAGTTTACAGCGAAGCACTCTTTTTTTTTCTTCTTAAAATAGCTTTTGCGGTGAAAAAAATGCTTTTAAAGCTTCCAAAAGTTGAACCAAACAGGTGCTAAGATACGAACTTTACAGTCAAATTTAGATTTCAGACGCAGGTCCGCTGGTAAAGGTCCAAGAACTTTGAGCAGAAGGCCCAATAAAAAAAACAGTTTGGCAGGAAAACGATTTTCAATATCATGGAAAAAAGAAAACATTACTATAGTTTAATTTCTTAAAATTTTAATAATTAGTATCATGACAATGATGTCATTAATATTTCTACTTTTCTCTTTTTAAAAAATTTTAAAATTACTTTATATAAATATTAAGTCTCCCATAAAAAGAATTATGGAAGGTGATTCATTTAACCCTTTTAGGAATCTAATAAGGCATTCTCCATCTAGATAGGTTTTGAATGTAGTAAGAACATCACTATAACATTATATATTAAAAAATCATAATAATTCTCATAATAATAAAGTATGATAAAATAATTCTCATAAATTATATAAGAATTACCAATTATGTAATTATTTTTAAAAGACATATATTAAAAATAGTTAGCTTAATTTTTTGAATTGTCAATAATTAGAACCATGAAATCATTTCTTGCAATAAATGAATTAGGTTGGTATTTATATCTAATAAATATACAAGTGGGATATTATTCCAGTAAAATCATATAACTTTTATTAAAAAGAATAATAAATATTATATTTATATTTTTAAAAAATAATTAATGTTACGAACCTTTTTAAATTGTTTGATTTTTTTAAAATCATATTTAACTGAATTCGGTAATTGGTTCTATGAAATTGTCTATTTTCTTCTGTGACTATTCCAAGTCTTTCCTTTTTCTATTACTCTGATATACTCACACAAGTTACATTAATCATTTTCTGCTTTTCACATACTTTTACAACTTTTCCATAACCGTTTTTCATATATATATATATATAAGAAGAGAAGAATAAAATATAATAAAAATATTGAAATATAAACTTAATCTTCAAAGTATAAAATTATTTAAATAAAAATAAACTTTAATAATTGTCATATACATTTTAATTTTGAAATTCTTTTATAAATATTTGTTATTTATTAATATTCTTGAACTCTTAATAATTAGTATCAGGAAACCCTCCTTATATTATTTTAAAACTAACATTCATAATTTTTTTAATAATGAAATGATATGATTTAGATATATATATTAAAAAACGATGTCATTAATATTTCTAATTTTTGAAGTCTCTCATAAAAGAATTATGGAAAGTGATGTCATTAATATTTTATTTTTGACAATATTTTTTATGATTTGTGTTTATTTGTTTAAAATTATCGTGTTGATAAAAATATTATCATTATTTCATAATTCATTTTATTCTATTGTTATATGGTCTTGATTATTTTTAATATAAAAGGTTTATAAGACTTTTATAAATATGTGGTTATAAGTTTATATTTTAAAATTTATAAATATTTTGAGTATTCATAATAGTTATTAATTTTTATTTAATCGCTCTATTTTTGTCTAACAAGGTTGCAATTTGATTGAAAATCAGCAATATATATACATACATACATACATACATATATATATATATATATATAACTCTATTTTTGTTTAAATTTTGAAGTAAATGAGCTACTAGATGTGGAATTTTTTGAGTAATCCTTTTAGAGCCTTGGCTTATCACACGAGTCTTAATTTTATATTTCCATACGTGAAAAGAAGTATAAATATTTTCAAATACCAAATGTTCGTTAAAAAGTATGGTATCCTCAAAATTGTAACCTTTCCATGGCACATAAGCTACTAATATGTTTTTGCCTAAAGAGAGCTCACCACCAACTATAACGACACCGTCTGCTAAAACTTGTCCCTTTTTAATGCATTTATCCTGCTGAACTTAGAGTCGAGTTCTATCCGCTCTTTATTTTTTAATTCAATAAATTAATTTTTTTTACATTATACATACGATATTATAAAAATATAAAAATAGACACGATGTCATAAAAATGAAAGGAGGTCAATTTAATAAATTAAATATTGATTACTTCAAAACAGTAAAGTAACATTAAACAATTAAAGAATCAATTTTTATATATTTTCTATTTTTCACTAATAAAAATTTTATTATTAAATTATTAATTATATATATTCAATTTTAAAATAATAAAATTTTTATTATTTATTATATACAAATTTTTATTAATTATATAAAATTATTAATTAATTAATTATATTGCATTCTATGTAATTTATATCTAAAAACAATTTATTTATTTTATATTTATACAAAAATATAAACAAATAATTTTTTTATATATTTTATATTTTTCATAAACAAGAATGTTATTATTTTATTATTAATTATATACAATTTATGATTAATAATATAACAATATTATTATTAATTATTTATTAAATTTTATTATATTAAATACTATTCTATTCTATTTAATATGTTAATTCTATTTAATATAATATTATGACTTGAAGTTGATATTACAAAAAAAATTATTAGAGATATATTAGATAATATATATATATATTAGTTTATGTTTTACCGTAATTTTTTTAAATTAGTAATTTCTTATTTTTACTATTTAGGATAAAGTTTTGATTCTTTATTTTTACTATTTAGAATAAAGTGGATCGTAATATAAAACCACCTATGTTATTCAATTTCATTTAATTGTAAAAGTTGGTTTCAAACGATAAAAAGAGTATTATTTTCTAAGATGGCTCGAGATGCCTTTTACTTGCCTGTGAACTCCAAGACCCATCCTCTAGGCACCTTGGGAAGGCAGGGTGGGTGACAACGTATGAGCTTTCCTTTATTCCATAGGGCCTTCACATCAGTTGCAGAGTTAGCCCAAAATTCACTAGGCTTCGCAAAAAGGCCTCATATCTAAGAAGCCCAGCTCACGAGGCGTCCCTCTCGCGGTGGAGTTTCCACTTTCCAGACCTCGCCTCGCTCGTGTCACGTGTGACATGCTATCTTTCCCCGACACCCCCTTGCTTTTTCCAAGTCTTCTTCACTTGTCAGTCTGTCTGTATGAACCCCTTATCCTACCATTTACAACCGAAGTAATATACACGGCAAGACCTTTTCAAAAATTTGTCTTTTCTTCCCAAACTATTCAGATTCTTCCTCTTGTCTGGTACTCTACTCTCTGACCAATACACTAGTTGGAGGGTCTCACGCGTTTCCATCATTTTCTGTTTT
>JANIJF010000002.1:65899846-65912167 GCA_024520955.1 Erythroxylum bequaertii | reverse complement strand
ATAGAAGTGTCATCCTTACAATTGCCCTTGATTTCAATATCAGGTTGGATGATCCCACCTTGCCTAAGTAGCTCCAAATCCAGATCCAAATCGCTAAAGTATAATAAGATCTTACTGCCATTATGGCCACTCTTCACCACCAAATGATCTACTATTTGCAAAATCATGCAGTAGATTTTAATTTTTCAAATTCCACTTAAGATGTTTTGTACATGGTAGCTAACAAAACTCATGATCAAACCACGATCATACAAATTCCGAAGCAGTTTCCACCATTGAAACTTGAAAAATTAATGTCAACTGAATGGATCATTAATTACCGAAAAGTATTCCATGCTTCTTATAGGCATTCATTCCACACCCCCACTCCTTCTATTCTCAGGACTCTACGAGATGGATCAGTAAAATCCATATATGCCAGGCCTAATGAAGATCAGTTTGACCTTCAAATACATCTGGCCCTATTTTAATGCTTCAACCAGTGTTCTCACATAAAAAAGGAAAAGATGGGCCTCCAATCCATTACTTTAAACCTAATGGAGAATATGTTTATGTCAGCCATCATCGTAGACATTTTGTTTGGGATGTAGATTCATCCATGTGAGAACCAGACTGTGAAATATGTCTGAATTCTAAATCAGAAAGTGATGATGATGAACTCTATAATTGCCAGAAGAAGAAGAAATGAGGAAGAAAACAACAAAAATAATTACTCAAAGTCGTTGACAAGGAACATTTTTTCCATCCAGAGTTAATTTCCAACAATCCTCAACTAGTTATTTCTTCCATTCCTATTATTCCTACTCCCACTCTGATTCCTTGTGTGATGGTCAAACCATATGAAGAGGAATTTCCACTATTGGAGAGACGTATTAAGAACATAATAGGGTTATTTCTAGCCCTTATGTACGTGCTACAGGAATTAGTTAAGGAATTATTCTCTCAAATCCTACTAATGAAGTGCTCAACTGACAAACTAATAATGCAGTGACCCAAAACCAAGTCCTTCAAAGAATTGACTCCAAGCTTAATGGTCTTAATTAATAGAGTCAAGTTACTCAGATACAAGTTGAAGATGTGTCTTCCCAAGTTCAAAAATTATACAAATCTTTAAAAGATCATATGGGCTAACTTGATGTTGATCTTCAAAGATACATTGACCCCCAATATTTTGGAATCGACTTTACCAATAAGGAACAAGGTCTCTGAAAAGTAAAGGAGGTACTCCAAAGAATGGAGGCTGATATGCAGACAGAATAGTCTCCATCAAAAAATGTGTGAAGGTTTGGATTTTGAGGAATTGGTTGAATTGGGTTTAGTAGTGGTAGTGGTAGGATGGATATATTGTCTAATTAAGGGATAATTTATTTTGAATACTTTCTCATAGTCAGCAGTTTCAGGATAAGTTGGAGAGGAATAAATGGGCAGAATGACTGAAAAAGTTGTGGGATAAGATCCATAAACAGTCTAAATTGCTGATTATGAGAAAGTATTCAAAATGAATTATCCCTTAATTAGACAACATATCCATCCTAACACTACCACTGCTAAATCCAAGTCAAACAAATCCCCAAAATCTAAACCTACACACACTTTTGATCCATCACCTTCATATACTAAACCAACAGATCCTTGGAAAAAGTCTTTACAAATTAAAAATCCACCTTCTTCTCCACCTAAAACCCAACCATCTACTATAAAAGACAAAGCTCCTCAATTAAAGTTTATAGCAACTCTAGCACCCGCATCTATTCTATCTGAAGAATGCCCATTTGAGCATTCAAACATATCTAAGCAATGTTCTGAGATATCTTAACCATCTTTAAAAGAGTATAAATAATTTGTTGATTTACCTGATCTCGCTTAGGTTATGTTGATTATGCCTAAATCAACTGAAGTTAAACCAGATATTAGTGAGCTGAATCAATAGGAACTGAATCATTCAGAACCTCACCACCACCAGCACAAGCACCACCTACTAGACCTACTTTCAGGTCTATGGTTTACCTTTGACAATCTTCTAACAAAAACTGGAGAGAATGTCTCTATGAATTTAGAGCATGGATTGATTTGCAAATTACTCGATCAAATAATCCATTAAGAGATATTTTGTCTAAGTTTACTTCTCGTTTTATTGGCACTTTATAAGAATGGTGGCAAAGTTTAAACGAATATCGTAAACTTCAATATATACAAGTCACATATGCTGGACTACTTCTTGGGGTGATTCATAAAGAATTCATTGGTGATTTTCAGCTCATTGACAAACATATCGGCAGGAGTACTTTGAGATGAAATGTTATTCTCTAGATAGAGGAGATTTACAAAATCATTTTCAACATATGATGGAACACTATTATCTACTTAATGACTTCAATGATGTCAACCTCTATTATACATTCAACTCTTTGTTACTAGATGAACTACAACCTGAATTACAACGTACCATTGCCGCACTTCGAAGAGATATGAGGGATATATCTTTTGGGAAAGTATATCAACTCGCCTTAGCTTCACTTGACAAGCTATGTGATCAACAAATGTTTTTTCAAAAACCTGACTAAAGGCGATCCCCTGTTAAAAAAGACTTGCAGAAAGCCTTATTTGAAGGTCAAATGTAAGGAGAAAAATGATTGTGAATATCACACAAAAAAGAAGTATCATCACAGGAAGTTCTCTTATAAGCAGTTTTACAGATCCCACATTTCTTATGAAGGAAATTATAAGCCCTTTAGACGAAAGAAATGACATCGATTTGTAAGATTCTTTAAATGAAGAAATCCTCAAGCAAAGAAGGCAGATCAATGTTTTATCTGTGACAAGTCAGGACATTATGCTCGTCAATGTCCTAATAAGAAGAAAAGGGATATCAAATTATTGGATTTCGTTGAGGCTATCATGTCTATCCATGATAATGGAAATATTGAAGATTTCATTGAAGAGCAATCCATCTAGGATGAAGAGATGCTCTTCCACTCAACTTTTCTGAAGGCGAGTATAAATCCTCTCATTCTTCAATTTCTAACAACACTGAAGATGATATGTTATACATGGTACAACAAAAATGTTTAAAGGTAGTCTCTAGGCCTTTCACTATTCCTCGAACTGATATCCATATCCAATTACTACAACAAGACAAATATGATAAGCCGATCAAGGCTATTGGGTATATAGACACGGGATTATGTGGTAGTATTAGGAAGCCCAGCATTTTACCATCTAAAGCATGGATATCTTACGATGAATATTTCGTTGCTACTAATGGAAATTCTTTTAAGATTAAGCTTATCATAAAAAAGAAAATAGGGATCCGTTTCTTCCCTAATTGTATGGTTTGGACCAAAGTTCTTAGAAGCCATCTACCTAGCCCAGATATTATGATTGCCATGTATGTCTATTGTAAGGCATCTTCCTTACATATCCTACCTACAAGGATTAAATGTCATGCCAATTTTAGTGCTTATACTGATTTCAAAAATATGTTTGAACTCACACAAGTGTCACCCCCATATGAGCCCTATAGGACCAATTTTTAGAATACTGTCCTAAGAACGATGTCCAGTTCTCAAATCCCCATCCTCTATGGAAAAATCCTCACTTATTCATCCATCTACCATTTAAAAAGAATGAATACATCAATCCTACCAAGGCTACTCATCCAAGTATAAACCCTAATGACCTGAAATTAGCCCAAGAAGAATGTGTGATTCTCATCCAACAAGGATTGATCGAGCTTATAAAATCTGACTGGATTTATCATGCTTTTTATGTGAATAAGAGATATGAATAGAAGGGAGGGAAAAAGAGGTTGGTAATTAATTATAAACATCTCATTTCTTTCCTACAAGATGATAAGTTCTCATTGCCAAAGATTAGTACTCAAGTACTCTTTCTCAAAGAAGTTACAATTTTCTCCAAGTTTGATTTAAAAGCAGGCTTTTGACAATTGAGAATTGACCCCCAGGAAAGATATAAGACAACCTTTTGTATTCCTAAAGCCCAATATCAATAGACAGTAATGTCATTTGCACTCAAGGTTGCCTCTTCATTATTTCAACGAGCCTTAACAAAGATCTATAAGCCTATTCTTTTCAATACCTTGGTCTATATTGATGACATACTTCTCTACTCCAAAACCCATGAAGAACACAAGGCCCTACTCCAATCTTTTTTGGATCTTACAAAATAATATAGAATTATGCTCTCAACCAAAAAGAGTCATATTGGGATGATCCAAATAGGATTTTTGGGTACGAATTTCCATAATAGGTTCTATCAACCCTGTCTACACATAGCCAATGAATTATTACATTTCCTAGATGAAAATCTCAACAATAAATAAATTCAACAATTCCTTGGACTTGTTAACTACATTAGAGAATTCATCCCCTACGTGACTGATTATACATCTCCTTTACAAATTTGCTTAGGAAGAATCCACCATCATGGAGTAAAGATCAAACTAGAGTCATATAACACTTAAAGCAAGCCTGTCAAAATCCACCTGCCTTAAAGATTTCTAACAAATTCCAATGTATACTACAAACAGATGTTAGTGACCATTATTGGGGTGTTATCCTAATTGAAGAGATTGATGGGAAAAGACACAACTGTGGCCTTGCTAGTGGTCAGTTTAAAAGAAAAGCATTATCATACCAGCTACAAAGTGATTTAGGCTGTAAAAAAGGGCATCAAAAAATTCAACTTTCATCTCAGCCCTTACCACTTTTTGATTGAAATGAAAAATACAACTTTTCCCAAGATTCTCAAGCCTAAAAAGAAGACACTACTAGATAGTTAGTTGCTTTGATGGAAAGAATGGTTTGCTCGCTATAAATTCACCATTCGCCATATCAAAGGTCACTGCAATATTCTTACAGACTTCCTTTCTCGCCCTTACTAACCAATTTAGTTCCTCTCTCCCTCAGTCCAGAAATGCATACCTTTCCTCCTTCCTATCATGGAGTATTAGTAGGTGAAGATTTCATTGTATTTTTATAGGCATTATGAAATGTGTTTAGTGGTTAATTTGATTAGTTAGTATATGTTTAGGTTAAGAATTGTGTTAGTTCATAAATATTTGTGTTTTAAGTGTTCTTTGAGTGAGAACATGTTTTTGAGCTTCAATTATATATATATGAGGTGTTGTGATGAGTTTGTTAGTATTTTAAGGCATTCAGAAGAGTTTCGGAGGAAACCCGAACCAAAACACAATCCCACGATCGTGCACTAAGGGCCACGATCATGGCCTGCGCGTAGACAGACGTAGAGTCACTTTCAGATTCGAGTTTTCAAGGGATATTTCGGACGCCGAAAAGATGCACGATCGTGGCCTGCGCGTAGACAGACACAGAGTCACTTTTAGATTCGAGTTTTCAAGGGACATTTCGGACGCCGAAAAAACACTAGGGTTATCTTAATTGAAAAAGACCATAAAAGTATTATGATGTAACCCTAGAAAGGAGTTTACATTCAACCTACATTTGGAAACCCAAAAGAGAGAGAGAAAGAAAAGAGAGAGAAAAGAAGAAGAGGAAGA
This sequence comes from Erythroxylum bequaertii, assembly GCA_024520955.1. NCBI lineage: Eukaryota > Viridiplantae > Streptophyta > Magnoliopsida > Malpighiales > Erythroxylaceae > Erythroxylum > Erythroxylum bequaertii. Next base: position 65,906,628 of record JANIJF010000002.1, on the reverse strand, counting down.
AGAGAAGGGTTCTGATGCTGAAGCTTCCCATAGTAGGTGATCTCCTGACGCTAGTGCTTTCCTGAATCATCCAACCTAAGTTTCATTTCCTTCCCATTTACTTTTTTATTCATTTAATTTGTAAGATTGAGATGGGTTGTATGGTTATTGATTTTGAGTTGTTAATGGTGTTTTAACTTTTCCTTTGGGATTTTGCTTATTTTTAATGTTAATCTAGATGAATTGTGTTTACTTGATTTGGGTGTTGTGATTGATCAATGTATTTGCATGTTTCAGTAACAAACCGAGAGGGTGAACCGGAAAAAAATGATTGGATTGGATTAACGAGAGTTAGGCGATCTAATTGACCACTTAATCAATCTAGTCGATAATTTCATTGAGAGAGATCCAGTGCGAGACCTGTTTGTTTATTAGAAAGCTTTAGAACTAATTAGAATTGTGGGTAATTTGTGAATTGAGAGATTGCAACTCTATAATTTGATTAGGGTTTACAATTTATGGAATGATTATAATTTCGAGAGAGAGTAATCAACCCTACGATCGTTTAGAACCGACATCCCATTAACGAAAAAATGGCTATATTAGAGATAATGATAGGTCAAATCCCCTATTTCATAACTTGATTAATTCTCTTGACAGATTTCATTTGTTACATTATTTGTTCGTTACTAGTTTGATTAATTTAGTTTACTTTTCAATTTATTATTTGAATTTGAGTCTTAAACAAAACACAACCTGAACCAAATGGTGCCTAAGCACAATCTCTGTGGGACGATATATGCTTTTTACTACAACTAACGACTTGAATACTTGCGATTTTTAGCGTAAAATAAGTAGTTTGTTTTTGCAATCAACAAGTATCCTTTATATGCAAAGATCAATAAGTCCTTTCTACCCATCACAAAAACTCCTCCCAAAACCTTATATGACATTGCTCTTATTCTCTGAAAAAGCTTATTCTACTACCTCCATATTGTCCTCACCACTCTGAACATCCCTCCACATCCTCATTATTTTGATACCAACACTCCCTATCGAATTGTCTACCATCTTTATGATTCTTTTTCTAAAACCAACATGTGGCATCTCTGGGCTTTATCTGCCCTTTATGCTTGCTTAATTTCTATTTCACCACTGTATGTTTATCAAAACTTTTCAAATCCAACCAATGTGACTCACTTCTTTGGACATTTTTGAAATGGTTCCAGCCACTACAAAAATGGAACCTTGAACTTAGGCAGATCCTGAACAAGCATCAGTTATGGGTTATTCCTCTCTCTAAACAGACGACCCATTTTGTTTTCATCATTCATCATCCCTATAGTCTTACTAGTTATGGTTATATCTGCACTATCAACCATCTCCAGCAATGGCGTACCATCATAGATTGGATTAAGCAACATAAAGATCTACTGTGAGATGTTTACTTCTTTCTAGACCATCTGAACTATTACCCAAAGACCACCAAGCCTACAACATGTACCTCTTTGGGACCATACCCAAATGATTTTACCTTATCAGAACCCATTTCTTCTACTGACGGATATTGGAGCTCAATGGACCAATTTGCCACTATGGGTTTCAAAATCATAGATGGTGAAGTTTGATGTCCTCCTAGCTTTAAACCTAGTAGGCCTCTTGGATTTGAGTCTAAAAGAATGTTTGAACTAGGATAAAATTTTACAAAACCACAACCCAACACTAGCATTGGGCCACAACTTCTTGATTATATCCAAGATGCCTAAGATCCATATCCTCCTGTTTGGAATGGTACAGAAATTGATAATTTTATCCAAACTATGGAAAAATATGAAAAAGACATGGACATGATAGACACCGATGATGATTGTGATGTCCCACGCTCTCTTTCTCCACCTCCTTGCTAGAAAGATTCCTTCTTATCTTTTTAGCATATTCTTATCTTTTAGGAATATTATTGGGACCTAGTGTGCCCCAATAAGTCTTCTGTTCTCTTTTGCTTTTGTACGTTAGTATATATTATTGTACTAAGGGAATCTTTCCCTAAAAGTTGTTTGTCTTTGTCCTCCTTGTTTAGTATATAAAAGCAAGGCTCCTCCTTCATTGTACTAAGAAGAAAAAAATCAATAAAAAGATTGTGTTTGTTTCTTATCCTATGGTTTCTTTCTAAGTTCTCTCTATCTTGAAAGCTTGATTTTTGAATAATGTCACCACAGTCATACAGAAAGACAAGTATGCTTTACACTTATCTCTTCATAACGATCATGTGTATCAAAATGTCTTAGACTATAAATCCTATTTGAGGTCTTTGTTAAACGGGAAAAGATTGGACAATATAGATTCCTAAGAGGTAGGCCTTGAGAATTGATGCCCAAACAGAGAATAAGGGCTTGTATCTCGGCTAGCGTACTTAGAATCTATATTGCAGTTAATCTTTGTTTATTTTTGATATCAACTAGATGATTTATTCTATAAGCCACTTGAATTGTATATAGGCTAGAAACCCGTGATGTAGCGCCATTGAGACTTATCAGTGAAATATTTCATGAGTTTAGGAGTCATAACGAGAAGAGTCTTTCTCGATTTATTGGTGTAAACAATGCCACGTATCTTTAGTGATGTTATCCCTGTATGCCTTTTGACCTGGGATAGCCCATGTGGTATCAGATCTAAGAGGTGACATGTTATAATAACATGTTCATTTATTTGTGTAATAATTAATCAGAAAAATCTATTTAATTATTATTTGTTTGTAAATGATCGATTCATTTGTTTGTTTAATAGTTAATTATAAAAATCTATCCAACTATTATTTGTTTGTGCAAATGATATATGAGATTAGAGTTACTTATTTAAGTTCTCATGTAAACTTATTTTTATCAAGGATAAACATGTAACGATAAGAATGTTACTCAGTGAAAATTGCTAACTTAATAAAAAAGTTTAGAACTCACATGTTTTAAATGAACTTTACATATTCAATTATAATTTAACAATCATTTTATATTTGTAAGCAGTAAATATACTTATATTGCCACATTGTAGTTGATAATGAAACTAAATTAGAACACTTTATGTTGATATGATATTATCAATTTAATTTTGATACATATGTATTTATTTTTATTGATAAATAAAGGAAAGTTCAAGTACTCTTGATAATATCACCCGGGCTCATGCTAGATTTGTTCTTAATATGAAGAATCATACTATTGTTTGTATTGCAACAAACATTTAAAAGGTGAGGGAATCTCCTTAACTCACAAATGGAGGCAAACAAAGATGCATATGGTGATTTTGGGATGCTCATTACAATTCTTCAAAGAAACAAACTTAATTTATGTATATATTTCTTCACTTTTGTTACTTTTTTTAAAGATTAATCATCACTTTATTTTGTTTATAAGGTTACTTTTGTTGTCTTACTGTTGTTTGATGAGACCAATTTAAAAGTGTTGCTCTAGGATTATAAAGATTTATAATTTGAATTCTAAATCAATGTACGAGTACAATTAGGTGTAAAAGGAATCTAAGCATATTTGAATTCATCCATTATAAAAAAGAAATAGATTGAAATACAAAAGATTGAATGATTTGGTCCTTGATCGATACAACTTAAAACTACAATAAAGATATGTTATTATCACTATTAAGCTGAATATAATTTCTTGTAATTCATTAATAATTAAATTTTATTTATTTAACAGGACTGTTAATAAAACAAATAGTTTTATAAATCTAATTTGTCTTGACTATTTGATCTTTTAGCGGATTGAGTCTCTGAATAATCAAGTTTCATATATGAGAGTGTCTTGGAAGATAATATTGGATGAGAAAGTATTGATACATCTTTTGATAATGAATTTGAATAATAGCGATGATGAGATTCCTTTCAATAATAAAAATTTTGTGTTAAACAAAAATTGAGGTTAGTACGATTTTAACAAATATTTTATTGAATAAAGTTTTAGGTTTTTCTTTATTCTTTATTCTTTTAATTTTACTTGTATTCGATATATATGTGTAAATTTTATATATGCAATTTAAATATAAAATTTTTAACTGAAAATGTTTTTGTTTCAAGTTTCAATTCTACTTTGTTATGTTCCTCGGCATAAACTTTTCTTGTAGTGCTTATGGAGTCATGAACTTATATTGTTCCTCATATATGATGTTTTGATATAATTATTCTTTATTATATTATATAAATTGTAACTTTTTAAGTATTTGTATATTATTCTTAGTTTAAAATTTGCATAACAATTAAACGATCTTTTTATATTAATTATAGTTATTGTTTATATGTGAAATAAGTAAAAACTAATACTAATAAAAATAAAAAGATAGTTGTTATTTCAAATTTATATTATTACGATTTTTTGGTACATGTTTAACGTAAAATTAAAAATTATTTATCACAATATATTGAATGACTATTTTGTAATTTTATATTTTATATAAAAAAAAACTACTCAAAAGTGTACCTAGCATTGATAAGTATTGATACCGAACCGTTCGATACCAAGTTTAGCATGATATTCATAACATTGTGCGTTACTTTTTAATTATTAATCAATAAATTGATTATAAGCATCATTATAAAATAACAAGTAGAATATAATATTTTGTCAATTGTTGAAATTAATAAAAGTTATAAGATAAGCAAATGATGCTCAATTTTTTATCCGTACAACTCTAAATTATCATATAATAAACAAAATCTTCGGCATCAAAGTCAAAGCCGTCTATAATATCAAATTTGCATCAATATGCGAACAAAAATACACGATGTTCCAACATATCATCCTAATCCACTGGAAGCAGCCACAACAATTTGAGAACTTAAAAGACTATATTGTTAATTAAGTAGAGCTTATAAAAGTCTTCTAACCGGACTAATCCTCTATTCTAATAACTCTCCGCACACAATAATACATTTTATAGTTAAAATTACATCGAATCGTACATGAAATAGAAGAGCATGGGGGTGGTTGTTCTCGTTTTTCTGTACCACCCTGTGCCCGTTTAATGGATGGATGAAATAGAGAAAACATAAGATGACCTGAGAAAAAGGGATAGCTAAAAATATCCGACATTTGCACATTTAAGGAGCGTTTGGTTCACAGAAAGTAACAAAAATAAGAATAGAAATGAATACAGTAAAGAATGAGAATGAAGTATAGCCAACAATAAATCTCATTCCTCTAATAATCCAAAGATATAAAATATTGCTGAAAATAAGGAAATAAAAATATTACCCCTGTTAAATACCAAACATGAATTTTCATTCTATACTCGTATATTTCTCTCCGACCTCCGTTGCAATAGAAAGAGAGACTGGCCAATTTCTTATCTACGCAAGACCTGTGCCAAAGACCGTCTTCCCCCTTAATCTTTTTCTGATTTCAACGGCTACATTGCTAGATAAGGTCCGTTAAAAGAGAATCGACGTACACTGATATTACTAATAAAAGTTGCACTCTGACACCCAGCCAACGAAGGCACATGCGCAACAGGAACCTTTATCCCGTGGAAAGAACTCATACACACTCACACGTGCCCCTGGCTCCTCCTTTGGAGTTCTCTGCGATTGTGACTGTGGCTACTTTTTTGGTAGCTCTTGTCCTTTCCTTGTCAACTTTCAGTCATACATCAACTTCAACCTATAACATAACTACGTAAGCCCTACTACTTACTAGGATAACAACAGCCAAAATCCGAATTATAAAGAAGCTGGAGAATTTAGATCACAAATCACTGTTCAATACACTGGCCGCAAAATAACTAATTTCCCAATTTGGCTATGATTTACAGGTTGTACAACCGAATAAAGACGATTTAAGAGACGGCCTTTGAAAATGGAAAAGATACCCCAAAAAATAAAAAAGGAGAAAAAGGAACCTGTATAACAACTATGCTCAACAGAAGCGACTAAAACCAACTCATACCATCTTATGCTACTACAGGAACATGATTTCCAGAGAAGAAGCAGGTGAAGATGCAAATGGCCTACCGGACCTAAATAGGTTGCGGCACCTGCTTTCATGTACTAGTGCATTTATTCCTTTTAATTCTCTTCCAATTCCATGTCAGTCTCCATTTATAGAAATCCCCAGAAGGGTTCTTCAAACGAGGAAAATTTCATCCTCCTGAAGCAAAACTCTTCCTGTCCAAGCAGTTCAGCTCACTGTTTCTTCATCCGTAAAATCCAAGTATTTGAGATTGGCGGTGACAAAAGTAGTCAATTATATGGTCATTTACAGTGATTCATCCAGCAAGTCACTCACAAATAGAGCAGAAAATGAGTACTATCTTCACTCAAGAGGACAGCGTGATATTCATCATCAATTGGCTCAAAGAATTAAGGAAGCCACGAGGAAGATCTCAAGGTGAGGGTGGTCGAGATGAAGCCTTCGCAAGAGCTTCAAGCATGTTTATGACCTCAGTGGTGTCATCCAAGTAGTACTTGGCTTTGCTTGGTTTCTGCCCGACAGTGCAGGCAAAAACAGATGTGCTTGATGATAAGGTACCACCATTTATTGCACTTGCAATCATCTCAAACATGTCCTCGTCCGATCTGTCATCACCTATACACAGCACGAAATCAGCCTGCTTACCACTTTCAGCCATTGATGTAAAGATCCTTTCAGCAACCACGCCTTTGCTGATTCCCTAAAACCATAGAATAAAATGGAGTCACATATCATTTGCAACTGTAATCACCCATCTGAAAACAAAACACGTAAACAGTACTGAAAAGATGCAGCATTCTAGCTTTTCCGGTAATATGTAATAGCAAGGCT
>JANIJF010000002.1:65857650-65869186 GCA_024520955.1 Erythroxylum bequaertii | reverse complement strand
GGCCTGAAGTTGATATTTCAAAGGCTGCTCTAACAACAGTTCATTGTTCTCCTCCCGCTAGGATTGTAGTTTCACAAGGTTCTACTAATTGCTCCTTTGCTTTCTCTGATGATTCCATCTGATATTAGTGAAAAGAGCGCAATCGGAGTGGGAAGTCAAGCATAATTTTGTCCCTTCTCATGTTCTTTTCTCATAGTGTTGTGATTCCTGGCAATATAAGTTGTAATCAATAATTTCTAATGGATAGTAATATTAACAAGAAGTACTAGTTGACAGGTTTGGAGTTGATAAATTTGGGTGGTAGACTAGGTAGTAGGATGGCAATTTGTTATTTGGATAGACGCAAGAGAATGAACGCAGAGAATGCAAAAGCTGGACCAATGATTGCTTGCTCTGGATCTATACAATTGTATTTGATGTATGCAATAGGATTCTCTATTTCGCTTTCTATCTCCGCGCTACGAACACAGTCGAACAAAGTATTTCCATCCACATGGTCCCCAGGCTCGTTAAGCTCACATGTTCATGTGCTGTCTGAGAGGGACTTTCCAGCGATGAACCAAAAACAACTCTTCTAAGATAGGCTAACCTTGGTTTAAAAGACTCTTTTATTTCATGTCCTAATTCAGAAGCACATGGACTTGCAGGACCATCATACCTTTCTTTATAAGAAGCAAAATAATGTCTTGTAAACTAACCCTGGTCACATGCAATGGCATTGGAACCCACATCAAAATCACAGTCCCGACAAAGAAATCCAACATCTTATCTCCTAATAGTACAATACCTCAGACTGCATATTTTGAAATCCATCTAACGGTCAGGTTTAAGAGTTTATGCGTAAGCTATACAGCACAGAGGAACCAATAGATTAGTGACTTTTCTGAGCTACACGTAAAAACGTTGACATTTGATCCAACATAATCAACAAGATCTTATTGAAAGAACTGCAGTTCACGGGTACACGAATTATCCCATTTTCAGTAGAAACAATCCTGTGTCACTTGCTGCTTTGTCTTGGAGCAATGCCACCATGAAGGTGGACTTACATTCTACACGGATGAAATGTCACTAAAGCAGGCTGACGCAAGATGAAATGTAGCACAGTAGGGGCTGCAGTGGCCAAAATTTTGGCCACGACGCTGCCTGCTGATGCCTGATGGAGACACTAACTCTATCCACGTCAAGTAAATTCCAACTCAAGCGATGGGACGAACCATTGTCTAAATTTGAAACGGCCCACATTTCTTGCGTGGCATTTGGGTGATCCTTGGAGCACTCCAAGTGAGCTTCTAATTTCTTCAAAACAATGCAGATGATGCCAGAGTCAAAACTGTTTCTTGATTTACGTGTCACTTTAGGAACATCCTGACCATAGCTACTGCTCGGCTGAACCATTGGATGATCCTGGATTCTATATGCTAAATTTTTAGAGTCCAGATTTTCTGTTCAATTTTATAGTATCTTATCGTATTTAGTGAATATCAGTCATTTATTTATACGAATTTCACGTGAATTTTACATAAATAAACGTTAAGCCTGCATAAATAAATAACTAAGATTCACTGAACACGATAAGACATCATAAAATTAAACAAAAGATCTTGTTTCAAATCTTTGATCCTGATCTCCATGTTCACCATCATTACCTTCTCCATGTCAGCATTGGTTCCAATGCCGGTCAATCAATGCGGCTGCAATATTTAGTGGCCAACACCAACTTTCGAAAATGACAGATTGAAGGAATGATCATTCTGTTTCACTCTTGCTTTGTTGCTCGTCTGTTCAGGTGGATTTATCACTAACTGTTGCTAAATAAAACCAAGATTCACTACAACATCATATACTTCTCAACATATATGCAACAACTGAAAAAGCAATTTCTTGCTGTTAATACATATTACGAGGCAGTTTTGTAGTATGAAGTTTCCATGCCAAAACATTACTAAATTCACCCATAGTTTAAATTCATACGACCAGAGTAACTGGTCATAACCCACACACTACCATAATCAGAGTTACCCAGTTTTGCCATTAATCTACAGAGTTCTATATCTACAATGTTGCTTCTGGCCCTATCCAGACTGTATGCGTTCTTCCCATCAAATAAAAGATATTAAGTTGTCTACTGACTTACCTATTGTTATAATGAACGTTGAAAACCTAATGCTTTCTCTGTCAGCAATCACAAGAACAAAATAGACAATTAGTGAGACAAGTAACAATAATTATTGTTTGATCCCTCCTCCAAAGATCTCTTTTTTTGCCAAGTTGTAGTAACATCCCATTGATTCAGATGCCACAGAACTACAATTACAATGCTAGGTTTAATGAAGATTACATGATATCAATTACATGGCCAACTACAGTAGCTTACAAAACATAGGCTTGAGAATAAAACAGAAATTGGTCTGGAGAGAAGATAGCTTACTTGCTTGATACAGCTCCTGGATGACCATCTAGAACGAGAATTATTTCTGCATACCAGCTATTATTTATCAACCCTCTACAACAAGTGGAAGCATCAATAACTTGTGAAGCAAATCTAATTAAATTTATAGAATATTCCGGAACTTGTGGAAGCACAAGAGTTCCTTGCAAAAACTATAAATGGATTCATGTCCTTAAAATGCAGTGCATACAAAGAAAACGAAAAATGGATCTGATGAACAGGAAACACTCAATATGGGCTAGTTAGTCACCTGTTCCATAAAATTGGACACCAGTGCCTCTTACTGTCTTACAACTTGAAGAGAAAATTCTTCACGTATAGTGTTAGATATTTGGCATTTTTCAGTTCCAACCTATTTTTTACTGTTTTATCTTTTGTTTACGGTTTATTATTTATCTTGTTTAAGTTAAAGACTTGGTCAAGTTTAGTTGCTAAACTTTTTGGATCATGTAGTTGTTATTTCCAGATTTTTCTCATTTAGTTTTATCCACATTTTGAATTTGAAGTGGCTGTAAGTTAGAGAAGTTTGTTATCATTTTCTGTATAAATTCTGCAGCTTTTATAAATAAAATATGCTTCCTATTTTTCATTATTTGCTGTCATATTTTCTCTCTCGTATAGTTCTTGTTTTCTAACTTCGTTTAGCACTATGTGTTTCTATTTTTTCCAACAGTGATATCAAAGCTTTAGTTGGTCTTATGAGACCTACAGAAAAAAAAATTGATCTAGTTTTTTTTTAACCACAAAAACAACGTCTAAAATTTTTAACTACTGCAGCTATTTTGATCTAATTTCAGTAGCTTACTTACTTATATTTTAAACTTGCTATTGTTACTATTTTTTAATCTATTTTTAAACAACTTTACAGTAGCAACTTTCTCATATTTTCAACTTGTTTGTTGCTGTCTTCTGAACAATTTTTTAAACCTCTTTCAAACTTGTTTTAAACACTTTGCAGCAACATATCTACATCTATCTTTAAACCTTTCTTTTAAACTATAATCAAAATGTCCTCTAGTAGCATTGCTTTAAATCCTCCGGAAGTCTTCAATGGTGAAAACTATCAAGTATGGTCAGTAAAAATGCAGTCTTATTTGGAGGCCTGATGCAATGTGTGGTAAATGCAAACAACTTGGGCACATTACTAAGGTTTGTAAATTCAAGAACAAAGATTATCAATCTCAACAAGCACAGATTGCAGATGAAGTTTACACACAGGAGGAGCAACTTTTTTGAAGCTTTGAAGAATTTGTCACCAGAATGCCAAGGAGGAGTGTTGAGCATTGACATTCAGTTTCTAGTAGGCTAGAGTTTCAGTTCTAGTAGGATTTTTATTCAGTTCCCGTATAGGACTTTAATTCCTGTTTTTTAGCAGATTATTTGCAACTGCTCTTATCTGTTGCAGCTAGCTTTATCTTTGGATTAGAATTAGAATTCAAGTAGGATTATTATGTTTTTGTTTTTTATTTAAACACTTGCCGTCATTAATAAAAGTACCTCTCTTTCTGCAATTTTAGCAATCGAGTTCCTTCTCTTATCTTTCATTCCCTCTTTCTTCTGTTCTGCTTTTTGATTTGCAAAACAGTAGCTATGCCGCGCTACAATTATCCAACAATAACAGCATATGCAGAGTTCAAGTATGAAAGGCTCCCCTCGTTTTGTTATCTTTGTGGGCATCTTAGGCATGTGGACTTCTACTGTGGTTTAAGATCGGAGAAGCAAGCTTCGGACCTTGTTTTCCAGTGGAATGATGATATTGTGGCTCCGATACAGCCGAACACTCCTGTCACAAGCTCTTGATTGCGCTCAGAGGATGGTGGGAAATTAACAAAGGACAGATATCAATTTGGGGCCTTAAAAATACCATATCCCCCTAAGCAATCTCCGACCTCCATCGTCCATCATCCTTCGGACAAGGTAGTGGGGAAAAAGAAATGTGTTGAGTATGGGACTGGGCTGGCTGAACGGAACCACTTACTTGAAGGGGCGACTTCGATAGCTATGGACCATGATTTGGAGACTGAGCAAAATCCAATGTGTTTGGATGAAGGTAAGAAAATGTAGCTGTAGGAAAACCTACATCTTTGTATCGTTTCTGGCAACACAGATTCGACTGGCACACAGCTCTTACATAGCTTCTTGCAAGACCATTTCTCAAAGGCAGGCATTGCTCCGCAGGCCCACCGATCACCATGAAACTCTTTAGCTGGAATTGTCGGGGACTTGGCAACCTCCGCACAATGAGGTCTTTGAAAGACTTAATCTATCGCCATAAACCTTCGATCATCTTTCTGATGGAAACTATGATCGAAGCATCTCGGTTGGATAATATCAAAAGGAGTTTGGGTTTTGATTCTTGTTTTGGAGTGGATCGTTTGGGTAGAGGGGGAGGTCTTGCTCTTCTTTGGAACAAGGAGGTGAAGGTCCACGTTTGTTCTTACTCGAATAATGTCGTTGATGCTGTTATTTCCGGTATGGAGGGGGGTAGTTGGAGATTGACAGGCTTCTATGGTTTCCCCGAGCGACAACGCCGTACTGATTCTTGGAATCTTCTCCGATCTTTGGCTTCTCAGAGCTATGACCAATGGCTTTGTATGGGAGATTTTAATGATCTGCTTTCACCCATGGAGAAAAATTTTAACTGAAAACGCCCTTCCCCTAGTTCCGAGATAGAAACGCCTCTTGCCGGTCGCCAAAGGTTGGCCAATGTATTACTCATAGCCTCGGCACTAATAACAGCCTTGGCGAGAAACAGACCCACTAAGGTGTTCGCGTTGGAACCGTGAAGGTCCCCTTCCAAATCGTCCTGGTGCCAGCCTTCCTCCTCAGCATCATGTAAAGAGAGGTTAGCCAGGGCGTCGTTCATGGCTTTTTAGGCAGACAGCGTGTCACTAAGGACAGACAAAGTGATTGAGAAACAAACAAAACAAACAAACCGTGTCACTGTGGACAGACTCCTGTAAAAACCCTAGTTTACACGTTTGAGCATCATTAGTATTTAATTAAAATTATTTGTAATTTAAATTAAAGTTTACTTGAAATTAGAATTTAATTTCAATTAAGTTATTAAAATGTCCAAAACCTATTATAAATAGGCTTAAGCTCTAATGAATCTAACACTTCTTGTTTAACACTCTTTGAAAGAGTTCAGATACCGTTAGAGGCTGGACACTTGTGCTACTACGGTGATTAAGATGAATTAGTCTTAAAAACAGTTTGAGGGATACAACAAGAAAATAATTAATGTTTAGAATAAAGTATGAATTATGATGTACGCTTTATTATGATTTATATGTTAATCATTTTATAGAATTAAAGTGATATTGATTTTCAGGAAATCAAAATACTAAAAATTTTTGTATTTATTTCATTGCAGTCGAGATCAGATCTTGTCTTGATTTCTCAACAATTACAACTAATTATATAAAGATATGAATTGATCCTTAGTTTATTCCTATTTGATGGTCAGAGTGTTGGAGAAACTATCATTGCAGAAGTTTAATATTAAAAGCTCTCTAATCTTTGCCAACGCATTAAGATCGAAATCCCTTAATGTCAGACAAGCTTTCCTATGAACCTTCCTATCTTTCCAAGCCTTATGAATTATGGAGGATCGTGAAAGCTTTCCAAATTTCTTATTTTCTTACCTAAGATACAGGCATAAGCAATACACCAAAAAAAAAGTAATTGACATTTAGTCTCTTTCTACTTCATGTTTTTTCTGGTGTCATATTCTAAACTACTAAATTTGGACTCCTATTTAGAATGTGAATATTCTACTCTATAGCTTCTGGCCAAATATTCTTTAAAACTTTGCCTCATTGTAGTAGACTTCTCCTTATGTTCATAACTGTGTGATTCTTTCTTTTACACACACCATTTTGTTATAGCATGTAAGTTGTGGATAATTACCTTTTCATGTCACGCTCTTCGTAGAAATTTGCAAATTCATGCAAATTATATTCCCATCTAAGATAAGTCTTCAATACTTGTAGTAGATTTCTTACTTCTTTTTCAACCGCTTATTTATAGCTTTTAAAAGATATGAAAGCTTTAGACTTTCCTTATAGTAAGTAAATCTAAGTTTTTCTACTTGACTCATCAATGAAGGTGATAATATATCATTTACTTCCATTAGAAACAAGATTGATTAGCCTACAAATATTCAAATGTAGAATAGTTAACAACTTTCTTGCTCTTTAACTTTTTCCTTTTGGAAATGGATCTTGATGTTGTTTACTAACTATACACTCTTCACATATATTTGAGGTGCCGTGAAATGCAAGAGACCAATAACTCTATTTTTATATTGAAGTGTTTGTAAATCTCCAAAATTGAGATGACATAATGAAATTGCCATATCTAAGTTTGATAAGCTAACTTTACTATAAACTATAAACAATTAACGCTATTGAGGTAGATAAGCAACATTATGTTTTCTTTCATTACAAATTGAGCAATTAATCCAAATTTATCATCTTAAATTCGACACACTCCATATTTTATGAAAATCTCGTAACCCTTCTTTTACAATTGACCAATCCTTAACATATTGGTCTTTATATTTGGTATTAAAGGACATTAGTAATGGTTTGATCAACATTACCTTTAGTTTAAATTATTACTTATATTTTTCCCATCACTGAGACTTTAGAGTTGTTTCCAATTTTACTGTATCTCATAATAATTCATCTAGAGTGGAAAATACTAACTCTTATCTATACTTATATGATTGCTATAACTAATGTCTAGATACCATATATTTTTGTTATGGACTTTTTTTTTCATAAAAAATCCATTAGAAAAGATATTTCCTCCTTATTATTTTATAAAATACAATTTTCTCCATTATTTTAAGCAAGATAATACGATATTTAGATTTGTCATGTCCACACCTATGACATCTATAACACTCCACTTTAAACTTATCCCCTACCTTTAGTTTATTAGATGGGGAATGAGATTCACAATGTCCATATCCTTGTTTTGGCCCATTTCTTCGTGAATCATAATATTAATTATTTTTCCACTGTTGGTTTTTATAATCCTTTGATTCTTTTTTTTGTGCTATTTGAAGCCATTGATTGATTACTAGTGAATGCTTGTAATGCTTACTCATCCTTCTTTTGCGGATTAAGTTTTTGTTCATAAGCCAACAATGACCTTTGAAGTTTAATAAGTGAGAGCTTATCTAAATCCTTGAACTCTTATATTGAGCAAAAAATAAAATTAAGTTTAGATTCATAAATCTAAATATTTTATCAATAATAGTGACATTTTTAATCTTGTCATTATGAATCCACATCATGTTGGCAATACACATAACTTAATAAAAATACTTCATAATTGATTCACCAAACTCCATTCAAAGTGTTGCAAATTCTTACAAAGAGTTTGAAGCTGTCACCTCCTTGCTTTTGTTGAACTTTAATAGTTCTTCTTTATAGAGTCCCAAAGTTGTTTAGAAATGTCTTTGGAGAGAATAGTCTTTCAGGTAGAATGATCTATAGCTTGAAACATATAGTTTTTTGGCTTAAGATCCTTTAGCTTCATACCTTCAATTTATGCTTTTTGTACATCAAACCTTGTTATGTCATTTGCTAGTTCTGGAATTTCATTCAAAAAGAATTACTATTAATTGTTTGATCTCAAGAAATTCCCCATAAATAGGTTCCAATGACCATAATGACCTTCAAAATATGAAGGTTGTAGAAATTTATCTGCCATTGATTAGATTTTGCTGTAAATAAAGCTTTCACTTATATTTATAAGTATTTTGCTTTAATACCATTGTTATTTAATAGTAGATACTAAAGTATTAGCAAATAGATAAAACAATAGAGAAATTGGGAGGAATTTAGGGTTTATTCATCAAAATAAAAAACCTTTAATTAGGATAAAAGTCAAACAAACAAAATAAGAAAATAACAACTAAATACAAAAGATATGAATGAACTCTTAAAATCTTGGTAGGTGTAATAACTTGTACTAAGTATTAACTAATTCCGGTAGACTGGGGCACATGAAACTATTGACTTTATCTAATAAAAAGTATCAATGAAAATGAATCGTGTGGTTTCTTTAGAGTCAAATTGTTAGAAAGTTTTTAATTAGGTTGCTTTCTAGCATACGATGATGGACAACTAGGGCTCTAGTACTCTTTTGCCTTTGACATTAAAGCTTTAATTTGATGGTGTAATTTCTTTGTTATTTCACAACACTTTGTTCTAACCTATGGTTTCTTTGTATAATCATTGTAGGAAAATCAAATATAGATAAAAATGATAATTTATTATCATATCCATCACTAATCAAATTAGTTACTTGAATTTGATTATATTCCACGGTTAAGGACCACTTGTAAAAAACTTCTTTCTTGAAAAAAATGATCCTTTTAATTGTGTTTTGTTCATATGATTATCATCAGCCATTTAAATATTGATCATTATCTCTTATATATAGATAATTTCATCTATTCTTTAATAGTTAACAATCAAAAGTCACACGTAGCACTCATTAGGTATGTATTTTCATTATTAGTCATCATGTTTTATTTTGGCTTTTTGAAGCATTAAAAGGTGGGTTTTCCTATAAGTTGGTAAGGGAATAAATATTAGAGTCAAGGATTGACTTTACATGTCACTATATATATCTATTAAGATATAAATCACAATATTTTCTAGAACCATAAAAAAATTAATAAAGTCGGATACTTCACAAGCTCTTTTTAGTTTAGGAGAGTATTCATTTGACACAGTAATTTTTATCATTTAATAGTTTTTTTTAATTAGATGTGACTAACTTGCATAACATAATATTATATAATACCTCATTTCTATACTTTTCAACAAAGAAAGATACCAACACCTACTTGTTTAGTTTGATTTCCTTGCATTCACAATAGACATATTGTACTTCACTACAAGAGTAGAGCTAGTTACATTACTATAGTCCTTTCCATAAAAAAATCATATTACATAAGTTATCATGAACATGACATCTAGTTTGAAAGATGTTCTTCCTTTATTGGTTTAACTCATCTTCCTTGATTTGAAGATTTAATGCTCTCTTGGTAGCAAGCAAATCACCTTTAATAATATACTCAACCCTACCAATACTAAAATCATCAAATGTTAGCATATGATATCATTTCCACCTTTACTAGAGGGTATTTTATCTTATATTATATAGATTATCTCAAATTCTAGGCTCCCATTCATATAAAACTCCCCTCTTAGGCCTAAATCTATCCATTATAATCTTACAAGCTCATTATCTTTAACTACTTCCATTAAATGTGTTAGAATACATTTAATAAGCTTCCTATAAGAACCTAAGGTTGTTATCCCTTTTGCAATTTTGAAAGTTGATTGAATTGCCTTGCTAACATGTTTTTCCACCTTATTATGCTTTATGTCTAATCTCTCAAATTATTGTTGCATAGCTTGCAAAAAAAAGTGTTATATTTCTTCCTTTAATATTGAAACACCTTTAGAATTCTTCTAAAAGTTACAAGAATAGTTAGTAATGAAAATTCCTCACTCACCCCCTTTTGTGTATACTCTCCAAGATGTCAAATCACTTGCATTTCACTCTTTAGTTAGATTTTCTTGATGCTAACTGCAAACTGTTTTGCCTTTACCCACTCTTTGTTGTCTTCTCAAGTTCTTTAAGAACTAAATAAACTCAAATAAAGAATCTAACCTTATACAATTTTAAAACCCAAAGAACTAATGGTCAAGAAGATAAAACAAGTCACTTGTTAAGTATGAAACAAATGAATTGAATATAATAAGAAAAACTAGAAATCATTCAATTGAAATAAATTTACAATAATTAAAATTTGGTTAATTTCTTGATGAAAATTGTAACTTCACTTTTTTTAAGAAGCCAGTAGAGATTTTTTTGCATCACCACCACATAAAGTATGAAGGAACAAGGAATTAAACAAAGAAAAAATTCCAACACAATAAGAAGAGATAATTAAACCCTAAATATGGTGATAATGGGATTTTATTTTTCTCTTGTTGCAAACTTTAAAAAAAATACAAAGATGCGAAAACACAAAAAAGAAGCAAAGGAAAATTAAATTTTAGTCAAAGACTTATATTTGAATAAAATAATAAGAATTACAAAGGGATAACTTCACCTTATTTAAAGCCAAGCTCTGACACTAACAAATGCAAACTCAATTAAGAATAAAACCCTAGTGAACTTATGAACAAGTTGGAATCATACCTAAAAAGTTAAATTAGATACATAAAGAGAATTAACACAAAATATCATAAAGAAAAAAAATCCATTACTAAGTTTAAAGTTTGATAAAGAGCAAGAAAATGAATCACTCGAATATATTAATAAATGAAAATGTTAAAAACTTATAAAATTAAATAGAAACATTCTTTAAATATAAAGTAATTAGGATTGTAATGACTAATAAGGCTTAGGACATGATTGTGTTCAAGGCGATTCTCATTATCAAAACTTCAACGTCAATAAATAAAATTTAGAATACGACCATATCGGAGATCATATTTTCACTACTTACTTTTCCTACACAAGCTTGTATATAACCATATGTCAATTCATGTTTTTCATTAAAACTTTAACTCTTATATCCAGGAAGGGGTACTGGTTCTGTCTGATTTTGATGGGGCTGGACGCTGTTGCTTGGATCCATGATTCTTATTGTAACACCCCACTCCCGCGTGATCCGAACCCGACATCGTTGGTGATATCCGAGTCCGTACCCCGCGAGGGTGGCGTACTACATCAGTCGGTCAGACGAAACTCAGTAAATAAAATTTTTAACCTTCCTTCGCGCGGAAGAGACAGTAATAATCTGAGCCCACGTTCAGAAATAAACAGTGTCAGTTTCAGAAATAAACATTTTCAGTTATTACAATCATTCAACAATAATTTACAATCATTTAATGAACGAAAAGCCATAACCAAATTGGGCTCATTACAAATACAAGCATCCTTTACAGAAATTTCAGAATACAATTATGCGACACTAATGCAGACACGAACTGATCCCGACCTCTATCTTTCATTTGCGTACAGTAGACATACTCCCGTGTC
>JANIJF010000002.1:65614931-65625533 GCA_024520955.1 Erythroxylum bequaertii | reverse complement strand
AATGGTTGAAATAAGAGTTAATTGTTCGGAAATTAATCATGATCAAAGCAAGAATGTTAATTTTTATAATCTCTCGAAAGATCACTTTAATATAATAACTTAAAATAAGAATTAAGAATAAAATTGTTAAACACAAATATGAGTTGAGTATTATGCGAAATTTTCTTCTTCAATGAAATTGTTAAACCTTTAATAATATCCATAGAGTAAAAGAAAAGAACATAAATTTTAGGAAGATTGATATGAGTGTTGGCTCTTTTAGTATCTTTTCCTTTTAGTAGAGAAAGATAATAGTTTCTTTTAAAACCTACTTAAAGTTAAATTATAACTCTTGTTATAATTAGAGTTTAATTTTAATAAAATCAAATATCACATATTTGATCCTTGAAGTTTCTTAAACTTCATTCTTGATTTCACCTTAGTTAATTTTCTCTCTTTAATTGTTCCATATATTACTCCCTAGGTTCCTAATACATTGGTAATAATTATAAATTTAATTAGTAATTCATAGTTATAATTAGATCCATTAAATCTACTTTTAATTTATTTTAATTGTCTAATTGGACAATTTATAACCATAGATCATGATTAATATCTAATAACATATTATGATCACCTAAATATTATGAATGCTAAAGTAGTTTAACTTAATTTACGTATAATTTAATCATTTTATCATCTTATGTTCCAATTGGATAAATTATGAAATAATTGTTCATATATTTAAATTCATTCATATTCATTCTAGCTAATTAGAAATTAATTTATAAATGATATTTGAATTTTTTAAAAAAATTTCTCCTGCCTAAAAAGTTCCTAAATCATTTTAAATCAAGAATATTAGACTTTATCCCTAATTACTTTAGGTTAATGAATTCTTTATCAACTTACTCAATTATCTATATATAATTTATACTATATCTAAGCACTATCGATTAAGTTATTCCAAATAATTTTCATATGAAATACTTTGGCAATCTAAGGTATAAGGATTTATACGACTGTCATAACAAGGACATCCATAAAAAAAAAGTAATGTTTCATTTTGAATCTTCATAAGTAGGCCAGTTCAGTTAACTTATTCTTTAATAAGTATAAACACAATTATTTAAGTATCGTCATACTTTAATTTATGAGAGCAATTACTTTTTTTATAAGAAAGAATATAACATATTCTAGTTTTACAGTTCCATCTTATCATGTCTTAATAAAACTATAACTTGGAATAATACCTAATCAAGTTGAATCTCATAATTAAGATTTCGTCATAATTTTAATTACATATCGATTATTCCAAGAATATTTTATTAAATAGATTAATACTTTCATAAATTTATTGCATAACTAGCTACAAAGGCATAACAATCTTTCATTTGCACTAAGTAAATCACTGACATATCTGATACCATATCAATCTCTATTTTAATCATAATTCTTTTGAGATAATAAGTTGGCAAAATTGTCTTTAGTGGGTATTTTCTTTAATATAATGTCTTTACGCTCTATTATCTCCCTAATTAAGTAAAACTTTTTGAGTATATAGATTATTAAAGAGACCTAGGTTCTTTTCCATGTGCAACATTATTATTATTATCACAGTAGAACTCTATTGACTCAATAATAATAGGAACTACTTTAAGTTTGGTTATAAATTTCTTAATCCAAATAGCTTCCTTTGATGTCTCAAAACCTAAAATGTATTTTACCTCAATCATATAATAAAAAAATGCTTAGTTGTTTAAAAATCTTTTACCTTATTGCGCCATCATTTAGTGAAAGTTATACCATGATTGTGATATGTTATTGTCATGATTAAACTGAAACCTACCACGTAAACATCCTTGAACTATTAATTCAAATCCAAGAAAATATATTTAGTTCTTCTCAAGTACTTTGAGTTTCTTTTAGTAACCATCTAGTGATCATCATTAGGATTGACTTAAAATGTATTTTTTATGCTCAAATTATAAAGAAAATATGATCTTATACATAGCATCATATAAATGATGGATCTAATAGATGAAGCAAATGGAATAAAAATTGATTATATCTCTTTCTTTTTGTGTCATTGAACGTATACTCTTCAATAGAGAAATATCACATAATATAGGTAAGAATCATTTCTTAGAATTTTTAATGCTAAAACTTTTAACATATTGTTCATATACAAGGATTGAGATAAACTAAGCAACCTCTTTTGTTTTTTCCTTGTAGATCCTTATTCTTAGAATATATGTTGATTTTTCCATATCCTTTATAGAGGAACTCTTAGATAGCCAAATCCTTATAGAGCAGAGCTTCGACATATCATTTCACATTAGTAATAAGTCATCCATACATAACATTAGGAAGTTGACTCCACTCCCACTAACCTTTTTATAAACTTAAGGTTCATTTATATTTATTTTTTTGTAAATTCAAAGTCGTTGATTATCTCATCAAATGTATATGGTTATAGTCAATAAGATCTTTAAAGACTTAAGCATTTCTACCAATAAAAAGATTTCATTAAAATCAACTACTTATTTTTTTTATAACCTTAAGCCACTAACTTTGCTTTATATATGTGTACATTACCATCCAGATAAAATTTTCTCTTAAAAACTCACTTGTATCTAATAAGTTCAATCTTATCATTTGCATTCGCTAAAGTCCATACTTGGTTAGCATACATAGATTCCATTTTAGACCTTATAGATTCATATCATTTTAAAGAATCAATGTCAGACATTATTTCTTTAAAATAATAGGCACGTCATCCAAAAGCAATACATCATCTTTTCCTTTGGAGGACAATATATCCTATTAGTGTTAAAGACTATACATCTCTTCAACCCTTAGTTGTATTTCATATGTATCAACTTAAGGCTATTGTTCCATTTGAATGTGCATTTGTGGTTCTTTAACTTCTTTAAGTTCTATCTTACTACTATTACTTGTCTTGAGAATGAATTCTCTATCTAGGAACATAGTATATCTTGAGAGAAATATATTTTGCTCAAAAGTTTAACAAAACTAATATCTAATACTCTCTTTTAAGTACCTCACAAATTTATAGTTATCTAATTTAACTTAAAACTTATCAGGTATTACACAATTCATATAAGCATCATAACCTTAAATCTTTAGGTATGACAATTTTATTCTACTACCATTCACATCTTATATGAAGTTTTTTAACCAATTTGGGTGAAACTTTATTTAGAAGGTTTGCATAACTCATTCGATAGTTTTTAAGGCTTATCCTCAAAGGGGAATAGGAAGGTTTGCATGACTCATTATGGAATGTATGATATCTTATAGAATGTATCTTCTCCTCTTAGACATTCAATTGTGTTTTGAAGTTCTAAGTAGAGTCTATTATGAGAAAAAATTATTATCTTTTAAATAATTAAGAAACTTATGGTCTAATTACTCTTTACCTCTATCAGATCTTAGTTCCTTAATAATTTTATCAATTTATTTCTAAACCTTAAGTCTCAATTCTTTAAACCTTTCAAATGATACAAAATTTTGTTTCATTAAATACACATCACTATATTTGTAATGAACATCTATAAATATAATAAACTACAAGTACCTAGCTGTAATGCAAGTAGACATAAGGACACATACATAATAATCTCTAGTAACTTACTGGTACATTCTTCCTTTTTACTAAAGGTTAGTCTGATTGTTTGAACGAACAAAAAAAATTCATAAGTTTTATTACATTTACAATCAAAAGGATCCAGATATCCTTCATAATGTATGATTTTAATTTTGTTCATATAGCTTAACCTATAATCCTATCAATAAGATATATTTTGGTCATTTAATTTTCATTTCTTACTATTTATGTTAATGATTGACCTTTAAAGATCTAACTGATAAATATCATTTGTAACTAGCCCAGACTATAACAAATATCATCTTTGTAAATAGAACAAGTTTTGTTTCTAATAATAAAGACAAATCCATTTATATAAAAGTAAGAAATGGAAATAACTTTTATCGTAATAATTGGAATATAATAATAGTTATTTAGTTCTAGTATAAGGTCAAAAGGCAAAGCTAAAGTACAAGTTCCTACGGCTAATGCAACAATCATTTCTTAATTGCCAACTTCTAGGTCCACTTTGATTTTCCTTAAATACCAACTCCTTGTTAGCATCTTCACATTATTATAAATGTGAGATCTACATCTAATGTCTACTACTCAAAATTATGCAATAGAAGTAGAAACCTTAATTTGAATCATAGACATACCTAAATATGAAGTTATCTTAAGTTTCTTATCTTTTAAGCTACCAAAAATAGTTTTATAATTTCTTTTCTAATATCTATTGATTGCATAGTGAAAATAAGTGCCTTTGTTATTGTTCTTCTTAAACTACATTAGTTGGCTTTTCTACTTTAGTAGAAGTCTTTTGCTTCTTGCTCTTAGTTTCTTTTTCTTGCTCCTTGAAAGAATTCTTAAAAAAACATAATGGGTTTCTTCTTAAGGCTCCCTTTTATGTCCTTAAGCACACTTAATAATTTCGACAATTTCACATGCTTTTGATTCATGTTATTCAAAGTAAAATATGAAAACCTCGGGGTACGAGATGGTAAAATATAAATTAATGTTTAACTCATGGTACATAACAAAACCCAAATGGCCTAATTTGTTAACATAGTCAATCATCTTCAATACATGTACCCTATTACAGATCCTTCTATTATCTTGTACTAATATAATGCTTTTAAAGTCGCTTCCCTTTTCTCCTTACTTTGTGCACTAAATAACACCTGGAGATATAAGCTTATAATATGAGCATCCATGATGCTTCTTAGAGACAAATTACTACTCATTTTAACTAAAAATCAAAATTAAATAAAGGAGAGAATATTAGTTTAAGGCATAAATCCTAATAAAATATTTGATTATTCCCACTATTTTAAGCATAAAAAACCCTTACTATTATAAAACGATTACTTTAATATCTTTAGTGGATTAGGATCCTATTCAAACTTAGTTAATCTTGAGTTTGCTTAAAACTCTAAACTTAAATTAGGTAGATAATATCCTTACCAATTACATCTTATATGACTCTAAATCTATTAGGTAACAATTCTTTGCCAAAATATATCTTATATCTTATTTCTAGCTCTACCTCTAAATTCATATAATTATAGTTTTTCTCATCTACATTGAGCAAATTTAGTTAAGGTTTGTCAATTTAAGATAAAATATATTCAAATTAAAAGAGTCTTTGGTTTATTCAACAAGTCTTACAACAAACATAACTCTACTTTTATATATAAATAATTGAAGGCAACAATGTATACTTAATGTTTAAAAGATGACTTTAAAATTCTAAGTATAATCATAATTAATATAATATTAATTTATATCTAGTATAATCTAATTATAAAAGATAATCGTTTAAAACTTTGCTTGATTCTAATTATTTATTTGATAACTAATTTAATTTAATAATTTAAATATTTAACACAATTAAATTCCATAAATATTACTAATAAAAATTCAAACCTTTAAAATAAAATTTAATCAATTACAAAACAAATTTCTAGATTTATAAGGAATTAAAACTAATTTGATTTTAATATATTTAATAAAAATAGTTTAATTAAAAATGAAGGCTCTTTTGAAAATAAAAATAAAAGGAGGATTATCTATTGCATGCATCTTTTAGAAGACACGTATGCTGTATGTGCCTCAGCCAACATGTTAAGCACGCACCCTTAATTTTCTACAATTAAAGTTATTGTGTTCTTGTTGCCATTGTTGCCTATCTTCTCTAATAATTTCTGCTTTGCTCATAGGTGTTGATGGTTTTATTTATCTTCTTTGTCTCATCTTATGCTATTGGTAGCTTATCCATATTGTTGCCATCACCCTACCACTGGACTCATCGCCAGCTGCGCAAGTGGCTTCACCGGTGACAAGGGTTGTTCCTAATATTTTATAGACCTGCAATAAAGGAAAAAGAAGGGCTTTAATGAATTAAAAATATATAAAAATGTAAATTTTAAAAGCATATTTTTATTACTAAAATTTAACATCCATATATAAATGACCCAAGTCATAAGTCTACATTCTCAACAACATACTAAATGATCATAATAACAGCTAACAATATCTTGCAGATGTCAACATCACTAAAATCACTAAAAATAGTAAGAATAACAATAAAATAGCAACGACAACAACTGAATAGCAATATCAGATTACGAACAATAAGAGCAATGGACCAATAAGCACACAGATGATCATGAAAAATAATTTATCTGCACATTTCTATATGAAAAATCATTAATAATAGTATCAAAATTAATGTTGTCCAACATATCTTTCTTAATGCATATGATAGCTAAAACATTAATTATTTCTTATGACATTGATGATCTCAAGCAGGTTTTTAATAATTTTAATTTTGAAAAACTTCTCTCAACTGAAGCTATGATCATGGATACAATCAATAGAATTCGATAAGCAACTAAAATATTTAGATAACAACTGCAGCTTTAACAAACACAAGCAATATTTCATTCAGAATCTCTATAATCAAGTCAGTTCAATGAATTTAATTTTTAAAAGTATGTATACATTTATTTAAGTATCTTCAAGTTTTAATTTATAAAGCTAATTATCATTTTTTAATAAAAAGAAATATAATGTTTTCTAGTTTTAAATTTTTATTAATATATTGTATTAATAAAATCATAATTAAGAATAATTTGAGAATAATATATAAATATAATTTGAATTACAAAGTAATTATTACATGGATTTAATATTAAAAACTAAATATACTAAATAAAATACATAAAAACAAATTTATTTTTATTAAATAAATTAATAATATTATATATTAACTGCTACCAACGGATTTATTATAAAGACTTAAAGTACTATTTAAATTAATGTTATATAGTAAAGAATTGTCTTAAAAGTTTTCACCTTTCTATAGAGAACAAAATTTTCCTCTACACCTTAACTAAAGTTGAAACATCAAAGAAATACTACCTCGAGATCGATTAATAAGAACAAACTCACTTAGACCGTGAAGATATTTTGTTCATTAATGGAACGTCAAGAGTTTGGCCTTCTCAAGGACATATACGGTTTTCTAGATTAACCTTAGCATGTAGACTATTCAGGTTATAGACTACTTCGATCATTAAACACAACTACGATTTCATATTATACATGTCATGATCTTATATCGCTTATGTGCCAAATATATGTGTCAAAACGCCGCGCACTCAGCTTCAAAGCATTCACGTGAAAGAGATAACATGAATAGTACTAGCAGAATAAAATCTACAGGACCACATTTCAAGTTCTTGACTACTTGCATTACAGGGGTGGATCCGTGGATGTGCTCCGAATATGCTTTTTGCATGGAAAAGTAACACTTTTCTCATCGTCTATATATGTGTATTTAGGCCGAGAGAGTGTTCATCAATCGACCAGAGGTCTCGAGTGTATAGTTGCATTACTGGGCAATGACTCCTTTGGCAGTTGCCTATTTCTGACTTGTATTAATTAGTTTATCCAGGTTAAGAAGTAAGCTGACTGCCAAAGGAGATTTGCCCCGTAATTTAGCTCTACAATTTATTGCTTTGAGGCTTTGAGCCATCATAATAGACCAACCTACCATTGCAGCGACCAATAAAGGTAAAACGTATTTTCTAGCAAACATTTGTCGCATACTCGTGTTCTTTTTTTTTTGGGAGAAACAAAAGCTTCATGTACTAGATCATTTATGTCCGCAATCTCTTTGATTACAGTCTTACCTTTGCCAAATTAATTTCTCTCCCCTATTACATATTAATTGTGAATGTCAAGTTATTTTCTTTACTTATATTTTGCGCATCCTCTAATCTTTTGTTTTTCGTTTTGTTTCATAAGATCTGCTATACAATATCATCCTCCTAATAATTGCCATTGAAGATATCTATGGGACAAACCAGTACAAAAGCCCACAACAGTACTAACACCAGAAAGTTCAGGCTTTAAGTTACGAGAAGTAAGCCGGCCACTCGGCTTTTCCTCCAGAATACTTCTGAGATTCCTTTCTTATAAAAACAGGTCATATATGTAAATGACCCTTCATCCTATTTTGTTTGAGAAGACTTGAGACCTCAAAAATATTTGAATTACATAACTAAAAGAGAAATCTTAATGTGCTCCTCAATTAAATCACAAGATATGATAATTTAAAAATAGAGTCGATTATATCCAACATTATGATTTTTATTGATTCATCAAAAGTATTTTAATTTTATTTTTTAAATATTAAATAGCACTACTTTTAGGAGTTTATATATGTCTATCCATGTTACTAATTTTTGTTGATCGTTGTTGACATATCATTGTACCTTAATTTTTAATATTAAAATCTTATTGATTTATATTCAAAATAACCTATATATCTCTAATTTAATTACATATGTTTTCTTCCTAATTTTGTATTAATTCAACGTGTTTCTAAATTTTTAATGCATTTTTATTGTTAATATCTCAATTGGAGGTGGAAACAATAGAAGTATCATATAACAATGAGAACAAAGAAGTACAACTAAAATTCTTAGTACCATAAAATACTTTCTTGTTAATCACGAGAGATCATTAATTTTTCACCAAATCAAATTAGATACAAAATGAAGTAATAAATAATTTTGTTAATATCTTTTCTAATTTTGTTTATTCTTACCTTTTATTCTCTATTTACAATTGGAATATATCCTATATACGACTATTTGGGGCAAGAAATCCTTTTTCTCAACCTATCATTCTCTTTATATACATTCGTATGTTTTCTATATTAATTATTTTTTTTAATTTCATCATAGCAAGAAAATAAAAATTACTTACAGCAAAAAAAAAAAACATAACTGCTCATTTTTATGCTCAAGAATGTATAAACAGAAATAGATTAGAAAAAAATTGAGAAAATAAGGGAAACAGTGATACATGTTTTTTCATTTGATTGCTTCCCTATTGACTATTGATTTCACATCTACATCTCTTTCTCAAATTTACATATTTCTCCCTTTTACTTCATATTAATACTAAAAACATATCCATTTTTGTATTGGACCTATTAACAGTTGAAGTATGTGTTGTATAATTAAAGTCTTGCATTTAGAAGAGTTTCCAAAAGAGGTGGTTGGTATAAATAATAGGAGTATAAGAAAGAGAAAGGGAGAAATAAAATTTCAAGTTATAGAAGTATAAGAAAGAGAAAGGGAGAAATAAAATTTAAAGACAATTTTATCTAATTTAATTAAATTGTCTAATAGTAACTGTAAGGTTGTTGAATGTTAGTAATATTAACAAAGTTAGTAGTATTGTTAATTTTAAGATAGAGGTATATGAGTTATTAAAAGTGTTATTTAATGTAAAAAATGAAGAATATGATATTTTAATAAAACTCATAATAATCAAAATATCTGCGATGTGAGTTTTCAAGTGTTAGCTTATAATAAAAAAAATTATGGGGTTTATCTTTCTTAATTTATGGTATAAAAATTTTGAGAAATGATAAAACTGTATTTTCATTATTTTGACATAATATCTTTCCCATTTTTAATTGATTTTGAGGTATTGATTTCATGATTATCTTTTAAGTGCAAAATTAAGAATTTAGTGAAGATTTAGTTAGAATCAAGGAAATTGAAGCTTCAACTAAAAATATGGACACAAATGTTGCCTACTATTAAGATGAGAAGATGAAGTATCCTAGAATCTTGAAGATAACAGCTGCAAAAATAAAAGAAGTTGATACCTAAGACAAATGGAAGGAGGATGATCTTCATATGGACCACATTAATGTGAATGATTCTTGATAATCCCAAAAAATCTGCACAAAATGAGAAGATATATTTCAAAGATTGTGAATTTGATGAGATTTTTGTATTTAAATTTATGGGATTTGTTTCATATTTTAGCATAGGGCTTTACTTCCTCCTTTCTTATAAATAGGAGGACTTTTCACTAGTTTAGGCATCTGTTTAGCTTTACGTAATTTTCATCTACTCTTTATTTTGTTGTTTTTGTTTCAAGTCATGAGTGGCTAAAATCTTTGTTCTAGTCAAGATTATCATAGTTTGATTCAATAAAATTGTGAGAATTGCTCTTCAATTGTTTTGTCAATTCTTGAATGTTTGAATATTTATGGTATTCTTGATATTTTTTGGTTTAAATATTGACATCTTATTTATATCAAATAAATACTTCTATTTGGATCTTTAAACTCATTTATGTTTATTAGATCCAATAAAATAGAAATCCAATGCATTCGATGAAATTAAATCGTTAGAATTGCATTTGTGGAAATATTCAATTCACCTTAAATAATCCAATTCGAGTATTATTGGGTGAAAATGGTGGCTTTTCTAATCTTAAAAGTTGATTAAAATCTAAATCCTAAAAGCTAAATTGGGACTGATTGACAAACAAGATTTATTTATGGATCAATTCCCACTACAAGTGATAAGTCAATTTAATTGCACATATTTGGACGTAATTATTATTAATGTGTTGAAATTATTATCCGAATTTAATGGAATTGTTCTATAATTGTTTACAGATGGTTTTCAACACTCTAA
>JANIJF010000002.1:65396803-65407344 GCA_024520955.1 Erythroxylum bequaertii | reverse complement strand
TAATATATCTTAAAATTTGTCTTGCGGCTTGCCAATGAAATATCATGGAGAATCTATAAATCTGCTCACAATTCCCACTCCGTGAACAATAACTGACCTAGTTGCAGTTAGATACCTCAGACTTCTAATAAGCCTTCTGAAGTTTGTTGCATCAACCAAATCACCACTGCTAACTTTCAAAAGCTTTAACTTTTCTTCAACTGGTGTTAAAATTGGCTTGCACATATCCATCTTAAATTTCTTTAAAGTATCTTTTGCATATTTCTATTGTGAGATAAATTTGTCTTCATTTGTTTGCTTTATCTCGATACCAAGAAAGTAGGACATTAATCTCATATCTGTCATCTCAAAGTAAGCAACCATATCCTTCTTGAATTCTAACAAAAAATTTGAATTATTACCAGTAAAGATCAAATCATCTACATAGAGACAAACTATAACAATGTCTCATTCCTTGTTGATCTTGATATAAAAAGTATGTTCATATGGACACTTATGAAAACCATGTTTAATGAAATAAGTATCAATATAAGTATACCATGCCCTTGGTGCTTGTTTAAGATCATACAATGCCTTTTTTAGCCAATAAACCTTATTTTCTTCTCCTTGCTTTACATATCCTAGTGATTGCTCAATGTATACTTCTTCTTTCAGTACACCATTCAAAAAGACTGATTTGACATCTATTTGATAAATCTTCCAATTACTTTGAGCGACAAGTGAAGTGATCAAATATACAGTATCCATTCTGGCAACAGGTGAAAATACTTCAGAATAATCGATACCTGACTTTTGCTTGTATCCTTTTGCAACTAATCTTGCTTTAAAGTGTTCCACTTCTTCATTGGTTTGTTCTCTGTTTTGTATACACATTTGACACCAATAGGCTTCTTTACTTTTGGCAAAGTGGTTTACTTCCATGTTTTTATTCTTTTCTACAACACATGTTTCTTCATCCATTGCTTTAATCCAATGACCATCATTTATTACTTCCTCGAACATTACTAGATCACAATCTGCAAAGAAAACATAATAGGCCACAACTTCATCGTCATTGTCATTGTCATCATCACTTACTTGATAATCTTTCAAATAAGTGAGTGGATGACATTCTCATTCTGAGCGCCTAAGCGAAGGTGAAATGGAAGGAGATGATACTTTAGGATCAATATGAGCTGGCTCTTCAGGAACCGGAGGTCAAGATGACTCTCCAGTTTAATTAATCATTTCCAATTCATTGTTTATGAACACTGATACTGGCAATGATTTCTTTTCTTTTTCTGACCAATCTTATACTCCATCTTCTTCAAAAGTAACATTTTGACTGATTATCACTTTTTAGTCTTTGGATTATAAAGCTTACAACCTTTTGTTTTTATCTCGTTACCCAGAAATATACATTTTCCTACCTTGTCATCTAGCTTTTTTCTCAACTCATTAGGCATGTGTGAATATATTATGCAACCAAACACCCTCACATGACTAATATTAGGCTTTTTTCTCTCCATGCTTCTTGTGGAGTTTTATCACGAACATTTTTAACAAGACACTTATTCAAAATGTAGATCGCACAAGCCACAACCTCTGCCTATAAACTTTTAGGTAACTTTTTACAAAATAACATGCTTCTCGCCATATCCATGATAGCTCTATTTTTCCTTTCTATCACTCCATTTTGTTAAGCAGTGTACTTAGCATTGAATTGATGCTTAATTCCATGATTTCTTAAGAAATCATCACAAACAATATATTATGTGCCTCTATCTATTCTTAAAGTCTTGAAAGAATAACCACTTTGTTTTTCAATATACATTATAAAATTCTTAGGTACTTCACATGCTTCAGATTTTTGCTTCAAAAAATAAACTCATGCCTTTCTATTATAATCATCAATAGATGTAATAAAGTATTTGTTACCTCCACATGATGGACCCTTCATATAACATATATTTGCTTTAGTGGACGTTTGGCTATCCATGCTTGCTTTGTAGGAAATGGATCTCTGTGTTTTTTTCCATTACACATGACTCACAAATCTAGTCAAGAACTTGAATGGTTGGCAAGCATGAAACCTACTATTTGTTTACAAGAAAATTAATGCTTCCAAAATTCAAATGCCAAAGTCACATATGTCCTAGCCAATTATCATTAATAGTCATAGTATTACAGCAAAAAGTACTACTGTAATTAAGATATGTTGGAAATAGATGATTGGATGTCATTCTCGTCTTTAAAATCATGCCCTTTTTTATATCACTCATGGTACATCCATCTTTATTGAAGTATAAATCATAACCTTTTTTGATAGTTGTCCAACGCTTAATAGATTCTAGCAAAGAGTAGGAGCATAGTACACATCAAAAATATAATTTAAAGACCAATTCTTCAATTTTATAGCAATCTTTCCTCTTCATAAAACTTGAATTTGGTAGTTATCGACAAGCTTTACTGAAGAATGAAATGATTCATTTAATTCAACATAAAGTTGCTTCCACTTAAGTAATTGCTACAACCCGAATCTAACAACCATTGATAGTTGTCATTGTTACTGGTTTCATGAGCGTCCATCAATAAGGTCTTTGGGTTATTATTCTCAGCGACTCCAGCTCGATTATCTTTATGTTCTTGTCTTCGAGTATGACATTCTTTATTATAGTGACCTTTTTTTTTGCAATTATGACACTGAATATGTGTCTTGTACTCAGATTGATAGTGACCAAACTTTTTGCACTTGTAACATTGAATATTGGTTTTATCCTAAGAAGTTTCACTTTCCCTTGCTCCTGGTCCAGAATTGGTTCTGAAATTTTTGTCTCCTCTGCCTCTAAAATATTAACTTCTTTGAGTATGCTCTATTTTGCCTATTGCAGTTTTCTTCTCATTTCTCAAATTTGCTTAGGCTTTTAGAACTTGCTCCGTTGTGTTTAATGATCTTTTATTCATACGCATTTCACGGGATTCTAATGAAGCTTGCAAATTATTGAAAGTCATGGACTCCAAACTTTTAGACTCTTCAATAGATGTGACAACATAATCAAATTTACTTGTTAAGTAGCGCATGATCTTCTCTACAATATCATTCTCCATAATTTTATGACCATTATTTTTCATCTCATTAATCAATTTTTCAATTTATGAAAAATATCATGAATACTTTCATCTTTGCCTTATTCCATCAACTCGTATTGCCTTTTCAAACCTTGTAGTTTTGTTCGTTTAACTATGTTTGCTCCTTCATATGTTTTGACCAGAATATTCCAGCTCTCCCTTGTTGTTTTAGTATGAAATATTTTTTCAAGAATCGACAACTCAACAAATTGACAAATTAAAAACAAGACCTTTTCATTTAATAAACGATCACAAATCAATTGTTGTGATTCTTTAATTGTCGGTTTTTCTTGTTCTATTAAGTCTTTCTCCAAAATTTCACCATTCCCCGTTGCTTCTTAAATATAACTCCAAGTGTTTCCACGTCTTGAAATTGTTTCTGTCGTCAAATTTGAAATTTGACAATTGCATTTGTTGAACTTCAATTGTTGAACTAGAAGCCATCTTGATTTACTTGAGTACTTTATCCGAACTGATACCAGATGTTGGCAATTATAATTGCCTAAAATAAACTAGTTAGCAAAATATACATTCATTTTATTAAAACTTCTCACTACACAACTTGTTGGAGTTAGGAATATTACAAAGCCTTCGCACAATACACAACCTTGATTTTGTACAATACTCATGTAATGGCCAAATGGCCACATTTATAGAAAAGTAAGTACGTAATAACTGACTATAATGTCAGCTTCAATGAAGTTGTCTAAAAGAGTTCAAAGACAATTTTACACATCACCTGAAAACCTTTTTATCATAAATGTGCAAGCTGTATAGTTCCCAAGCTCGCGTCTCAACTGGACTCCCACTGGATGTTGTTGTTGTACAAGTTGTATAATTCTACACAACAAAGAACTAAGAGAATATTTTCAGGACAAGGTAAGGTGTTAATATTCCAGCAGGCCTAAGAATGTGAACAAAATGGTACTATCTTGATTTTACAATTAGAACAAATCCACCCGAAAAAACAATGGAAGAATGAAAGCTACCACCAGACACGCCATCAGGAAGTTACAACACGGTTGCCCCCTCCAACATCCTCCACCCTGGTCTGAAAACCTGTTTCCATTAACCATAAGCCTCACATGGTTCCACTCTTCCACAAATCTGGTATCACCAACATCAGTGACGTTTTTTGCTATCTCCCCACAAATTTCGCATATCCTGCACGGAAACAAGTAAACAAATAAAAAAATTCACGCCATTATCAGTAGCTGCCAGCATGAGGTTGAAGCAATTCCATTAAAGATTGATAGCTGATGAATGACTTCAATTAGAAAATAAAGCAAAGGTTAACAAGCTCATGCACTAGTAAGTTCCTGATTCACATTGACAATTTGAGGAACTTCCTGTTTTTGGCTTTAGAAAATATTTTTAAGCGTTAGCTTTAAGGAAGCACAAGGTTAAAGGGAGAAGAAAAGGAAAGGAAGGGGATGAAGCAGCGACAAGAGCATGAACATCATTGCAACTTGGTAATTGAATTCAGTCCAAGTATAAACAAGCAAGATGCTTCAGTAGAATTGTAAAGTTGAAATGGATCGATAGGTACCAACAGTCTATATATCCAAACATTTATAAGAAACTTCCATCAACATTCCTAAACTACAAACCCAAATTTGACATGTCCTGAAGAACCAATCGTCGCTAACTCTGATTTATGATTTGGAAGTGGAAATTCAGAAGTTCCCCATAATGGCTAATTGAACAATAGAAGCTTCATTGTCGATGAACAACTTCTTATTCCAAGTTTAAGCAAGATCTTTAAAATGAATCAGAAACCCAATAGAAATCCTGACATAATGAACCAGCTGCATTATACTTCATAATTTCCAAAGAAAAGGTAATTGAGTTTGCTCTCTTCCCCAATTCAAGGCACTAGAGTGTTCAAGATGAATAAGTAGAAAAACAGATATAACTAAAGAACAGAATTGGTCTGGATAGAATAGCAATGATCACAAGAATGTCAGGAGCAGAGAAGAAAAAACAGTTTTCCTAGAATTTCACAGAAAAGACAAAAAAAACTACATAATGAAAAAGTTCCAAGAGCTCTGCCGTCATAGGACATTGCTAGGATTCGGTGACTGCAGACAGAAGTTTCAGAAAAGGATCCAATGGAAGATTACAACAACCGTTGTTATAATATATGAAGCTGATATGAAGTGGCAGTAACGATTAGGCAATCAATATCCTAATGTTGGATAAGCAGATGCATCATGTCAGGAAAGTTCAAACTTTTATCAAAAGTTTGAATATGAAAATCAGAAAAACTACCTGTTTCCTTTTAGTTTAAACCAAGCTTCAGCACAATGAGAATGCGCAATGCCAAGCTCATTTTTACATCCACAACCAAGTTGAATTAAGTCCATGGTAGAGGCAGAGGCTGCTGTACTTGCAATTGCAGCACCACTTTCCATTACAACTTCAGAATTCAAGTGGCAAATCCTACAGACTGTTTCTCCATCCCGATTATTCTTAGATTCTCCTCTGCCAACAAAATCAATCACGCGAGGTTTTTCAACTTTGGGCGATTTTGCCTTGGATTTATCACCCCTCACCTTGGTTGAACCAAACTCATTGCTATTGGTTTCTAATCTCCTGTCGTTTGTAAGTGTATTTTCTGCTGAATCTATTGCAATAGCTGTCTCAAGAGAAACCCCATCAGCCGATGTACTTAAATTCTCATCAACTCCCTCCTCAATTTGTTCCATGGTTTCGCCATTTTGTGGCCCTCTGGATGTTTCTTGCTCTTTCAGTCTACAAGTGCTAACAAATTCGTCAGATTTTTCTCCCAGATCCTTTTCTCTACTAACACTCATAGACATAGTATCCCTGGAACTTACAGCAGTCACACTCTCAAGCACAATCCCGATAACAAAATCATCTGGATTCCTAGTAGTCCCTTGATTAGATGGTTGGCTTGTTTCCTGCTTTTCCACCTTTTCAGTTGAACCCAATCCGGTAGCATTCGCATCCAAAATCCCTCTCTCCTCTTTACCACTTCCAACCTCTCCTGAATTTAAAACAACTTCTGCCTCCAATACACACCCATTACCAGAATTTCTCAAGGTTTTACCCGAGTTCCAATGCAGTTCTTGATTAAGTTGAGCTATACCTGAATGAATTCCCTTATTCTTGCCTGTTTCTTCCTCCATCACTGTTCCCATTCTAATCTCCACTATTCCAAAATCTTCAAAAATGATACTTACGAATCAGCAAGCATGAGTTCGCACACCAACTCTGCATAGCCTGCCTAATCTATTTCGTTTGATAGAACACAGACAAATCATTTCAGCCAAAGAAAATGTCCTGTGAAAGCACAACCATTTTATTTATATTATATAAAAAAAGCATCTGGGTAATGATTAAATAACAACTTGACCAAGCCTAATGATGCTACTAGCTGAAAAAGGAGATAATGAGAAAAATTGGAAACCCAGGTCGTTATCGACCCCATTTGATAACTTCAACCACCCCACTTATGAATGCTCCAATTGTTAACTGTGAAGCAAGAGTTTACTTCACATAATAAAAACAGAAGAAATGACACAAAGACAAGAGGCAAGAGAGATTAGAGAGAGCGACAGACAGACAGGACAGCTAGAGAGACGGAAAGTTGGCACAAGGTTGGCCCCCTCAAATTCAACTCCGCAAGTGTTCCTTACATAATCCATATACACTATATATTGGCAAACTTTATGTTTCTGAATGAATTGAATATCTACCGCAGCTTCAAAGAGAGCCAAGACCTTTTTGAGTGGACATGTTACCCTTTTGATAATTAGACATAATTAGCGCTTCTTCTTTTGTTTACGTGATCATATGGTCAACACATAATCAGCAAATCAGAGTTTTCTGAACCAAGAAACAAAGTATAGAATTGGATAAACGTCTGGCGTTTATAGATCTTTTTAACTTAAATCTTCATTACATTTTCTTACTTGCGGTTTCTCTTCCCCAAGTCCCAAGTTTGGAAGTCTCTGTCGGTGACGTTTAGAAGGGGAAAAGCATAAAACGTTGGCTTGTTATACGCATAACAGTAACAAAAGGAACGTCTCAAAAGGTCTGAAAAGCAAAGAAGCCGTCGTGGTGTTTTGGTGGGATGTGAATTTTGAGTTTTCTTGTAGTTTGAGCATGAAAATTCTTTTCTTGGCATGTCTCTCGTCTATCAACCCATCATTTTACGCCAAAGATAAGAGTCTTTACGTGTTACCTGTAAACATGAATTATACTTCTCGAGGTACATTCGAAGTTGAACCAAATAAATTCTCCTCGTGACTTCGCCTAATGTTGCTTGCCCATTACTGATTGTTTTTCTATCATTGACCATTTGGCAGCCCCACGAGGCGTTCCGTGCACAATGGGACAAGAAAAGATGGCAACCTGGCTATTTGCCTTTTACTGCTCTTCACTATTAAACGGCCTTACCCATAGCAAAGGACCTTAAGTTTAGGACAAGAAGTAGGTGGGTGGTATTGGGCAGTTGGTGGTCATAAGCTTGATTGTTACAAGTCATCTTCTTCACCTTCAGTGCTACTTTTGGATGCACTTTCACAATTATGAGTACAGATACGTACTCTCATGTTTTCTTTACTTGAATATACGAAGGAAAGACAAAGTAATGAAAATATCCCCAGAGACAACAAAGGTCTACACTCTGCCAGGTTGTACACGTAATTCAAATGGCCTGATTTTTAGGGAATGAGAGAACGAACTCTTTCTAAAGAATCCTCAATAATGGTTGTACTTGAATGTGTAGTTTACTGCGTAATAATACACTTATCAGCTGTATCCACGTTCCCAAAGTGAGAACCACACACTGTTAACATGGACAGACACTATATCAGCTTAAGCGTGCAAAAATGGCAATCATTTTCATTGATTGTTCAAATTATTCCCGATGGATATTGATCTCTTCTGCTAACATTCAATAGCCTCATGTGCATGTAAAGAGAGAATGTTTATGATTTGCTTCACGCCCACAGGTCTCGTCTACCAGTCATCCCACAAAGCTTTGTTCGCTCCAAAAGAAAGACCCCTATCAAATTCTTGAAAGTGCTCCCTCCAAGGATTGAAGAAAGCTCCTTCAGCTATCAACCTGTCGAGCTTGAAATCTGCTGGTGACAAATGGTCGAACACTTGGTGTGCTCTGTTCACGCAAGACTCCTTCAGCTGAATGAGAGATGTAGCTTCTGATCTTCAATTTGTATTTTGCGTGTGTGAAATGTCTCCAAAACAGTAACTCAGATTGCTCACTAGAAATGTGAATGTATGGGAAATGATTTTGTGTAATATGGAAAAATGTATACAGCTCTTCTATATCATCCGAAGATATGCCTCTATATT
Organism: Erythroxylum bequaertii; assembly: GCA_024520955.1. Lineage (NCBI taxonomy): Eukaryota > Viridiplantae > Streptophyta > Magnoliopsida > Malpighiales > Erythroxylaceae > Erythroxylum > Erythroxylum bequaertii. The sequence goes on along the minus strand of JANIJF010000002.1, from coordinate 65,398,893 downwards.
TAGCTTCTGGACTTTAAAAAAAACAGAACAACACCAACTAATGTTTTTTCTTCTGCTATTCAACTACTAACTTGCTACTGGAACAAAAACAACAATGAAACATAAAGAAAAATGAAGCTTGAAAGAAAATGATCTTGTATTGAAGGTTTTCTGTTTTTTCACCTTACATACGAAAATGATGAGAATGAGCTTTATAATAGCTCTACAACTTTCTGCTACAACTAGAAACTAGAGGACAAAAGCATAATCTGATGAGTAAAGACTAACTAGTTCTGACTTTTCCAGATTTGGCAAAACATAAAAGTAAGCAATTTTTGTCTTTAGTGTAACTAAAACCAACATTTGCAAAAACAGAAAAAGCAACGTCAAACATTTAACGACATACTCTGCCACTTGCTTCTTCATCCTTGGCCATCAGAAAAGTTGTTTTAGCGTACCGTACATCATGGTAGTACCAAGATGCATAGCATAAGTTGCCATGTGTGCTTCTTCCAGAATCTCTTTTCCCAAATCATCAACATTAGGTACACATAATCTCTACTTCAACTACAGTGTCTCATCTTTCAACTCAAACTCATAACTCGAATCCTATTTTAACTTCTCAATAAGCTTCACTAATTCTGTATCTTTACTCTGTTCTTTTATGATTCTCTCATGCAACATTGGCCTAAGCTTTAGTGAAGCAGCTCCAAATTCAATTCAACATTCAATGCCCTCAGTTGTACTAGGTTTGGTAACCTTAAGGCCTGTATCTGTGCCACATTGCTATTAGACTTTCTACTTAATGCATCTGCTACCACATTAGCTTTAATAGGATGATATTTAATCGTATAATCATAATCTTTTAACAACTCAATCCATCTCCTCTGTCTTATATGCAGTTCTTTCTGACTCAATAAATATTTCAAGCTCTTATGATTTATGAATATCTGAAATGTCTCACCATACAGATAGTGTCTCCAAATCTTCAAAGCAAATACCATTGCATCCAATTCCAAATCATGAACTGAATAATTGAACTCATGAGATCTCAATTGTCTCGATGCATATGCAATCACTCGACCATACTACATCAGAATACATCCTGGCCCCTGGTGTGAAGCATCACTATATACTACATATCCTCCAGATCCTGATGGAATAGCTAACACTGGTGTTGTAGTCAATCGGTATTTCAATTCCTCAAAACTCCTTTAACATACATCGATCCATCTGAAAGGTACATTCTTCCTCAAAAGCTTTGCTAAAGGGGCTTGGATTAGTGAAACCCCTCGATAAACCTCCTGTAATATCCTACTAACCCAAGAAAACACAGAATCTCAGATACATTCCTAAGGGCTTCCCACTTCATCATTGCCTCAACTTTATTTGGGTTTACCTGTATGGCCTGTTTAGACACTATGTGTCCTAAGAATACTACTTGATCAAGCCAGAATTCACATGTACTAAATGTGGCATACAATTGCTTCTCTTTCATTATCTATAAGACCAACCTCAAGTGCTCAGAATGTTCCTCTCTGCTCTTCGAGTACACCAAAATATCATCTATGAACACAATCATAAAATGATCCAAGTAAGGCTGGAACACTTTATTCATCAATGCCATAAAAGTTGTCAGAGCATTTGTTAACCCAAATGGCATTACCAAAAACTCAAAGTTCCCATATCTGGTCCTGAATGCACTCTTTGTTACATCAAATTTTGCTATCTTCAACTAATAATACCCTGATCTCATATCTAGTTTAGTAAACACCTAAGCTCGCTGTAACTGATTAAGTAAATCATCTATCCTCAGTAAAGGATACTTGTTCTTTACTATTACCTGATTCAACTACCTATAATCAGTACATAATCTGACACTCTTATCCTTTTTCTTTACAAACAACATTGAAGCTCCCTAAGGTGACACACTAGGTCTGATAAAACCCTTATCCAATAACTCTTGCAATTGGGTCTTAAGTTCCACAGGTGCCATCCTATACGGAGGAATCGATATAGGAGCAGTACCTAGAATAAGGTCAATCATAAACTCTGTTTCCCTGTCTGGGGGTAATCCTGTCAATTTAGTGAGAAACACATTCGAGAAATCC
>JANIJF010000002.1:65326856-65337406 GCA_024520955.1 Erythroxylum bequaertii | reverse complement strand
ATTTCTCTCGAGAATTGCTAAGCTTTTAATTTCGCTAACTTTGCAATCTTCGACTCCGACTTGTATTTATAATCTTCATCTCCAACTGCTTCTTGAAAACTGCTTCTTGATTCTTCAAAGAAACAGTTATTCAGTTGAGTTCTGTAACTAACTCAAACTGATGCGTCTTTTGATTTCTTGCGTCTGCTTTTCTTGCGTCTGTTTTCTTCCATCTGTTTTTCACTTAAGCTTCCGTCTGCTTTTTGTATCTTTTGCTTCCGTCTGCTTTTTGTATCTTTTGCTTTCGTCTGCTTTTTCATTTTAGCTTCACCATTTGTTTTTCATCAAAATCATTTAGTGAAGTCATTCTGACTTAACAGTAACAAAAAAAAGTAAAAACATAAAGGAAAGTTGACAAACTCGTGTATGGATGACTTGACAACCACACGCTCTCCAGTTGCAGCATTTCTTGATCTCGGTTGTACCATATCCTGAAAACTATGGATGACTCTTGGACGCCACTTTCTTCAACAAATCACGATCAAACATTATCTTCTTTGATGCAAGTACATACCATATGAAAAAGTGATTCTTTAATCACTGATTATCTCAACTCAATTGCCTTAATCACTGATGATTTTACTATAATTAGAGAACCAAATTTTGAAGATGATTTGGTCCTCTTCACCTTGAATGGATTGCCACCAGAGTGCGAGTCTTTTGTTAATGATATGAAAATTTGAGAGAGCCCTATATTGTTTGTTGAATTACGGGCAAAGCTTCTCTTGCCTGTACAGAGACTTCTGACTTGTCATCAACCAGCATACAATAAATGACCATCAACTTATTAAGTGGTTACTTGATACAACTACTTCCTTCCATATAATAAATGACCATCAACTTGTTAATTCAATTTAAGCATATCAAGGGACCAGCCAAGTGGTGGTCGGTAGTGGTAATGCTCTTTTTGTCTCTTCTACTGGTATATTAATTTTACCTACACACTATCGTCCTTTGCACTTGCGAGAGATTCTCATTATTTCTGACTTTATTATAAATTTCCATTCTATTGTAAAATTTGTTAAAATTACTTCATGTTTAATTTAGTTCGATCTTTTTAGTTATATGATAAAAGGATCTTAGAACCAAGACACAACTTTTTAGGGAAGCATTTATAGTAGTCTTACTGTTAGAAGATTTATGTCAATTTCACAAATCTAATTGCATTTTATGCTAAAAAAAATTCCTCTCACATTTGACATCAGCATCTTAGCCATCCCTACATCAAAATTCCATTATGTTTATTTAAGTCTTTTCCTTTTAAAGTGTCTAGTTTAATTTCGTGTCTTCAAGGAAAGAGTTGTCATATTCATTTTTCTTTATCTTCTAGAATATTTATACAACCTCTGAACTCATTCATTATGATATTTGAGGACCTTCTCCTTCACTTTCTTTATTTGATTCATGTTACTTTATAATATTTGTTGATGATTTTAGTCGATATACTTAATTTCTCCCTTAATAAAAGTTCTCAAGCTTTATAAAAGTTTCAAATTTTAAAAAGCACTATTGAAAATCTTTTTTTAACTAAACTTAAAAATTTTCGATGTAATGGTGCATTTGAACTCATCAAAGGACCCTTCGCTGACTACCTTACAACATATGGTATCCTTTTTCACATATCATGTCCTCACACCCTTTACAAAAATAGTATTTCTAAATAAAAAATTTGTTATATCTCTGAAATTGGTGTCATGCTTCTTCTTCATGCATCGTTTATTAAGCATTTCTAGTGTGAAACCTTTTCGACTATAGTTTGCCTTATTAATTTTCTTCCCTCATCTATCTTAAAAGATAAGTCCCTTCACGAACTTTTATTATATACATCCCCTCGAATTGATAATCTTTGTATCTTTGGTTATGCTTGTTTTTCCTTTTCTTAGAGCAACTAGATTTGATAAACTCACACCAAAGTTCCTTCCTTGTGTGTTCCTTGGTTATGCTCCTAACTATAAATGGTATCGTTACCTTAATCCTTTTATTAATAAAATCTACATTTCTCATCATGTTCATTTCTTTGAAATATAATTCTTGTATCTTACTAACCCCCCTGGCTTCTCCGTCTTGACCTCCATATTTCTTTTTACCATTACTCTAACTCATTGATCACTCTCTTCCATATTACAAACTCTAATCCCTCATCACCACCTACTTCTCCTACTCTTTTGGTCTCCACAATCACCTCTACCATCATCACCTTTTCCACAATCACATCTACCATCTTTATCACTGGTAGCATCATCTCATCCTATGATCACTTGTACTTATGATCGTGTGCAAACCAAAAACTTTTCCTTATCATGTTACTGTTAAGATCACGATTGGATCCACAACCTCATCCATGTCCTAAAGCTCTGGCAGATCGTTGAAGAGATATTTTGGAAGAATTGGAAAGATAGTTGTAATCAACACAGAGTTTCAGAAAGATAATCGTAGTCCTCTTTATTCATGACTCTGCCTTTTATATAGGCTTACAACTAATGGTTATAAATCAAACCCCATAACTTAAGCAAATACACTGACACAACCTAATAACAAATAGTTGACCTAATCTTAAGGAAATATAATAACAACTTATCAAGGTAGAAGACAAATTTCTTAGGGGATTACTAGCACGTACATCTCCACGTTCGATTTTGGAACTGCTGCCATATACATCTCCACATTCTAGTCTTGTTATGTAGTATTGCTTCATGGTTTTGACTGTAATAGTTACTTATCACAAGACCATCCAGCCTTCTCATGAACTTGATCTCGCTTCCTTTACTAAATGGGTCTTTCAAACAAAATGTAAGATGAATGGTTCTCTTGATCATTATAAGGCTCGTCTTGTTACAAAGGATTATCATCAATCTCCGAGTCTTGGTTACACAAATAGCTTTAGTCTAATTGATAAACCAATCACTATTCGTATCATTTCCAATTGTTAAACCAACCACTATTCTTATCATTCTCATCCTTGTTCTAACTAACAATTAGTTTATTCATCAACTTGACATTAACAATTCCTTTCTCTATGGTAAACTTCAATAACATGTTTTCCTGCATCAACCTCCTGGTTTCATTGATTCTCAATCTCTTTAAGGCTTTAAATGACCTCAAACAAGCTCCTGAGACCTGGTTTAATAGATAAAGTCTCAAACTTGGTGGTCTTGGTTTTATTTCCTTTAAGGCTAACATTTTCTCTTTGTTCATTTAACCTTTATCCATATCACTTTTCTCATTTATTTGGATGATATCTTGGTTATAGGTTGTTCACAAGATTTTATCTAAACTATAATCAGTAACCTTAATACTACCTTTACTATTAAAAATCTTGGCCCTCTTTACTACTTTCTTGGTAATGAAGCTACACCAATACAAATTGGCCCTTAACCAAATACACTCATGATCTTCTTCATCAACCCTACCTTAACTAGTTAAAACCTTTTTACACCCATATTACCCCAACCTTACCTCTCTCTCTAAAAACCACACACCTTACTCTTTAACCCTATTGAATATCACAACATTATTAGTGCTTTTCAATATCTTACCTTACTAGACTAAACATACATTTTGCGTCGAACAAAGTTTCTCAATTTCCATATTGCTATACTGATATCCATTGGTCTATAGTTAAATGTATATTATGGTAACTGCACTCCTCACATCCACATGGCATCCATCTAACCAAATTCACTCAATTAACCATATATGCTTAATCTGATATTGATTAAGACTAGTAATCCGATGATCGATGATATGCTTTCATCTGTATCTATTTTTCCCATTTTGATTTTTTGGAGCGCTAAAATACAACCTACTATCGCAACTACTTTATAATGTGATAATCTTGGAGCTATATTTCTTGTTATCAATCTTGTATCTCATGCTCACACTAAACATATTAAAATTGAGATTCATTTTGTTCAAGATTTAGTTGCTAAAAAGTCTTTCTTTATCCATCACATACCTGCTTTTGGATATATTGCTAATGTTATGACTGTTGGGTTATGGGTCCTATCCTATGTGAAAAACCCATGTCTTGTCTCCTTCCATGACTTTTACTTGTTTTTTCTTCCACATATTAGCTTCTTCTTCAATCGTGGGAGTTAATACAACAAAAGGAAGAGAGAGCAAAAATAGTTGTAACATTTTTGGACGACCAGATTCACTTTTCTTTTTGATCCACACTCATCTAGTGTTGGATCGAGCTAAAAATTTAGGAATATGTTCTTGAGAGAGTCCTCTACATTCTAAATGGTCACCTTTTCATTTGGAGCTCTGGATGTTTAGAACGGATCCTCGAAATAGTGACATGTTTTTGGTGATTTCTCTCCTTTTATGTTCCTAACAATGTTATCTTATGTAGTTGCTTATTCCTCTTGTTGATCTTGAGTTTGTGTCTTTAAGAAGAGGATATTTTTACACATTTTAATTTAATGGAGCTATTTTCGGACCGGAGGTCCAATAATTTTTACCCTTGATTTGAAGGGTTTTTCAAGTTAAAAATTTATGTGTCGTTACTTGTGTTTGATTTGTTGTTATTGTAGACAAATTGCTGATGGTATTTACTTACTTCTATTACTCAAATAGATTTGGGAAGTTTAGGTATTGTGTTTACAGTTTTGGTATTGTGTTTACACTTCCGCAGAATTTTTCCCAACACAGTGGTATCATAGCATTAGTTGATTTAATCCTTTTGGTCTATTTGAATTATGAAGGTTAATACTAGTATAATGGTTTGCTTGAATGGTGCAATTACCACAAATGGAAGGGTAAGATGAAAGATTTGTTATTTGTGAAAAAGAAGCATTTACCTTTGTTTTCCACTAATAAACCTGAATCTATGTCTTATGTAGATTGGGAATTTGAACATCAACAAGTATGTGTTTTTATTAGACAATTCGTAGAAGATAATGTTCTTAATCACATTGTTAATGATACACATACCAGAACTCTATGGGATAGGCTTAAGCAACTTTATGCATCAAAGATAGGAAATGACAAATTATTTTTACTTAAGCTATTGATGAACTTGCAAAATAAGGAGGGCAGCGCTATTTCTGATTATTTGAATAATTTTCAGGGTGTTATTATCAACGGTCTAAAATGGGTATAAGATTTGATGATGAGATACAAGGACTTTGGTTGCCTAATACTTTACCTTATTCTTAGGAAACTTTTCGTGTTTCATTGACAAATTCTGCTCCTAAAGGTGTGGTAACCATAGAATATGTGAAGAGTGGTGTTTTGAATAAGGAAGTGAGAAGAAGATCTTAGGGCTCTTTTACATCATCTTCATAATCTGATGTTTTGATTATAGAAAATAGGGGCAGAAACAAATTCAAAAGTAAAAAAGGTAAAGAGAAAAGTAGAAGCAAGTTAAGGTTTAAGTACAAAAATTTTGCATGTGATCATTGTGGTAAGGTAAGGCATATTAAGAAATATTGCTTTACGCTGAAAAAGAAAATGAGATAGGAAAAGAAGGGCAATGTTGATCAGAATCATGTTGCTAGTGATGTTGATGGTGATCTCCTAACTGCTTATGATGAAAGTGTCATCAATTTGGTAAGTCATGAGACTAATTGAGTTGTAGATACCGGTGCTTCTTATCATATCATGCTAAGAAAGGAATTTTTCACTTCTTATACTCCTAGAGATTTTGGGATATTGAAGATGGGAAATGATAGCAAGATAAGTGTGATTAGCATTGGAACAATTTGTTTGGAAACTAATAATGGTTCAAGGTTAGTTCTTCAAAATGTCAAACATACACCAGGAATTCGCTTGAATTTGATATCTGCAGGAAAACTTGATGAAAATGGTTATTGCAATGTCTTTAACAATGGAAATTGGAAACTTACAAAAGATTTAATGGTTGTAGCTCGAGGTAACAAATCCTCTAGCTTGTATATGTTACAAGGTTCTATTTCTGAAGGCTTAATGAATATGGTAGAGAGTGATACTACATCAAAATTATGGCATAGAAGACTAAGTCATATGAGTGAGCAGGGGATTAATTGTTTGGCCAAGAAAAAATTGCTTTAAGGGGTTAAGGAAGTTAGGTTGAGCAAGTGTGTTCAATGCTTGGCTGAGAAATAAAGAAGGGTTTCTTTTAAGAGTCATCATTCTTTAAGAAAGTTTAATGTACTGGAACTGGTTATCTCAGATGTTTGTGGTTTTTTGAAGGTAAGATCACATGGTGGTGCATTCTATTTTGTGACATTTATTGATGATCATTCTAGAAAGTTTTGGATCTATACTTTAAAGACTAAAGATCATGTTTTTGAGAAAAGTTAAAGAATTTCATGTGTTAGTTGAAAGACAAACTGGCAAAAAATTGAAATGCATCTGCACTGATAATGGTGGTGAATATTATAGACCATTTGATAACTATTGTGGAGAGAAAGGTATTAGACATTAGAAAACTCCTCAGTTGAATGGTTTAGGTTAGATGCTTACTTGCAAAAGCAAAGTTGCCAAATTCCTTTTGGGTTAAAGCACTTTGCACAGTTGCTCTTGTTATCAATTTATCACCCACTGTAACTTTGGATGGTGATGTTCTTGATAGAGTTTGGTTTGGTAAGGATGTTTCCTATGATCACTTGAGAGTTTTTAGTCACAAAGCATTTGTGCATGTTCCTAATGATGAGAGGTCGAAATTAGATTTTAAGACCCGAAAATGTATCTTTATTGGTTATGGTCAGGATGAGTTTGGTTATCGATTGTATGATCCAATTGAGAAGAAACTTGTCAGAAGTCATGATGTAGTGTTTTTTTAAGACCAAACTATTGAGGATATTGAGAAGGCAGAGAGAAGAGATTCTCATAGCAGTAATATCTTAGTTAATGTTGAGCCAGTTTCCATAAATGATACTCCAAATGTAGCTGGAAATGACCGTCAAGATCATGATGTTCAAGATGACAGTGAAGATGGTGAGCAAGGGCAAAATGATCAACAAAGTGTAGATATTTTTTATGCTCCAGTATATGACGTTGTAGTGGATTAGCAACTAACACCTATAGAGGCTCCAGTGACTTCTCTTAGAAGATCTGTTAGAGTGAGGAGACCTTCATCACATTATTCTCCCATTAAATATGTACTTATCTATAAAGGGGGAGAGCCAAAAAGTTTTTAGGAAGCCATGGATAGTGAGCAGAAGGAGAAGTGGTTTGAACCAATGGAAGAAGAGACGAAATCACTTCATGACAATCTCACTTTTGATCTGGTTAAGTTGCTTAAGAACATACAAGCTTTGAAGAACCGATGGGTTTTCAGATTGAAACATGAAGATGGTACTTCAGTTCCATGGTACAAAGCTAGATTGGTTATCAAGGGCTTTTTTTAAAATAAAGGAGTTGATTTTGAAGAAATCTTTTCTCCAGTAGTGAAATATGTCATCCATTCGAGTTTTGTTGGGTTTGGCAACACACCTTGATCTAGAGATTCATCAGATGGATGTCAAGACGACTTTTCTTCATGGTGATTTGGATGAAGAGATATATATGGAGAAGCCAGAAGGTTTTAGAGTCAAAGGGAAAGAGGATTATATTTACAGATTAAGGAAGAGCTTGTATGGTTTGACACGAGCTCCAAGGCAATGATACAACAAGTTTGATTCTATTATGAAATAGCAAGGCTTCAAGAAGACTTCCTCTGATCATTATGTTTATATGCATAAATTCTCTGATGATGACTTTATCATTTTGTTGCTATATGTTGATGATATTCTTATTGTTGGTCATAATACTTGGAAGATTGCTAAGTTAAAGCAGGATCTGAGTAAGTCTTTTGCTATGAAAGACTTAGGACTAGTAAGGTAGATTCTTGGCATGAGGATCATTCATGACAGAAAGGTCAACTTCATAAGAGAAGTACATCGAAAAAGTACTTTAGAGATTCAACATAGACAAGGATAAAGTTGTAAGTACACCTCTTGGTACACAATTTAAGTTAAGTAGAAAGTAGTGTCCATCAAATGACAAGGAAAAGTAAAATATGCAGAGAGTTCCTTATGCTTCAGTTGTGGGCAGTTTAATGTATGCTATGGTTTGCACTAGGCCAAATATTGCTTATATTGTTGGTACAGTTAGCAGGTTTCTTTCTAATATGGGAATAGACCATTGGTATGCTGTGAAATGGATTATGAGATACTCCATGGGACATCTACTGTGAGTCTTTGTTTTGGAACAGGGAAGTCTATTCTTTCAGGTTACATTGATTCTGATTTGGCAGGAGATGTTGATACAAGAAAGTCTACCTCAAGATATTTGATTAACTTTGTAAGGGGAGTAGTAAGTTGGCAATCCAGATTCCAAAAATGTGTTGCTTTATCTACCACAGAAGCATAGCTAATAACTATTGTTGAAGCATGCAAAGAATTGTTATGGATGAAGAGATTTGCTAGGGAACTTGGATTTACTCAAAAGAGGCATGTGTTACACTGTGAGAGTCAAAGTGTGATGCAACTAGGTAAGAATTTCACATTCCATGGTAGATCAAAACATATTGACGTTAGATACCATTGGGTTAGAGATGTTTTGATATGATGACTAAGTTTTTGCCAAGAGGGAAGTTTTAGACATGTGGTTTGATCGTCAGGATGGCAAGCATCTCCACATAGTCGGGAGGGGGAGATTTACTAGGCTTTAGGTCCCTTCCTATGTGGAAAAACCCATATTTTTGGCCTATTATATTAATTAATTGTTGGCTTATAGTGTCCAGCCTCTTCTTCAACAATGTGAGTTAGAAAAGAGCAAAAAAAGGAGGAACATAGTGCAAAATGAACTAAGTGCATCTTAGTAAGAGACATAATGATACTTAATGTAAAAGACATAGATTAATAGGTAATTTGTTCATTTTAGCATGGATACATACTTAGATATGAAATATGTATGAGAATTTTTTATATTTGCTTGGATTTATAAATGTGATGTGAGAGGAATTGATAAAAGAAGTATTCCGTAAGTAAATGGGATGTTCTTGGTTAAATTGGATGTATTTTATGTTGCTCTTGCATGATAAAATTGAAGTTAGTTGATTTGGGATGTGTACCTCGTTAAATTGATAGGTTCCACTAAATAGATTTCTATTATTTGGACTTATCTTGACCTGTAGATCTCCAAATTGGATAATTTTAATTGGAAATTAAACTAGAGATATAGGTCTAAAGATTTCATGAAGGAATTAAGATTTGATTATGCCTTTAAAAGATTTGAATTCTATTTTGAAGCTTGTAATTTTTAGGGTATCATTCTCGATATAATTAATCAAATTGCATGAAATTTATTCCATTAGAAACTTAAGACATAGGAGAATGAAATTAATTGATAAAATTATAGGCCAATGTGGGAAGTAAAGGAAGAAGAAGGAACTTAATACATAGGGGAATGAAATTAATTGATAAAATTCTAGTCCATTGTGGGAAGTAAAGGAAGAAGAAGGACCAATATGCAATTTTTCTAAAGTTACACATGGACAAATTGGATTAAGGCATGTGTGACCAATAATAATAAAGCATATGTGTCCAGTAGGAATTAAGCATATGTGTGAGTTTTGAATGTTCTGGAATGGGGATATGGAGAGGGGAGATTCACAAAATTTGGGGTTTTAAGTTCAGATTTTTCTCCTCTCCATTTCACCTTCTTTATCCTATCATTTTTCACGTAAGAAATCAAGCTAATCTTAGGTGGAAATCAATGTAAAAGTTAGAGATTTTCTCTTCACCTTTATCTCTTCATACTTTGCTTATGAAGGAATGAAATTATAAGGTTGGAAGTGGGATTGAGAGGTTTATTTTTGGTGTTTCTAGTTAGTGAGTCAAACAAAGCCAAAGAGGAAGGGAAGGAAAGGCAATTGAAGACATCCTTTGTCAATTTTCAGATTTGGGACTTCACTTAGAGCGTGTTTGGTTCAGCTTTTGGAGACTAAAAAAGCACTTTTTTCTACCGCAAAAGCTATTTTAAAGAAAAAAATGAATGTTTGGCTGTAAACTTCAAAAGCACTTTTTAAGTAGAAATAGCTTTTTAAAAAGCTAAAATACAACTTTTTTAAAAGCTCAAATTTGGAGCTTTTTAGAAAAGCCCTTATTCTAGCTTTTCCGGGTAGATGATTTTGCGTCACTTACGTATATATCAGTGACTGTTCTGTTTCTTTGGTTTCGTTCTGTTTATACAAAAACTCATCTTATCAAACACCTAGCAAAAACTCATCTTCTCAAGACACCAAACAGATCAACTTACAGGTATGATATTTTTTCTGGTATGCTTTTTATGGGATTTCTCAAATGCTATTTAATCTCTTTCTTTTAGTTGGTTATTAGATCGGAATTCGAATGGCGCTGCGTGCTGAAGATGATGAGATTATGAAGGACGAGAAAAATCCTCTCCCTCTTGACGAAGTTCCCATAATCGTGTATAAATTTCAGAAGAAGAATTCGTTCAAGGTCGCTACTTTCGAAGTTATTTTTTCACGTTGAAGAATATATGCATATATCTTAATTTTGTTGGGCTTTTGAGGAGTGATG
>JANIJF010000002.1:65105888-65121357 GCA_024520955.1 Erythroxylum bequaertii | reverse complement strand
TTTGTAAATGATTCGTTAATGAAATGAATTTTTATGTTCCAAAGTGCTTTATATTTATAATGGGCCCGATTTGATTAGTTATTTTCCGCCTTCGTGTAACTTGTTTTAAAGAAACAAAAGTTTTAAAAAAATGAGGTTTGATTGATTGTTCGTTCTAGCACGTCATTCTTGTAGGATACGTACTCGGATATCACCATAGATGTCGGGTATGTGTCTTGTGGGAGTGGGGTGTTACACTTAATTACTCCCACTTAGATTAAATATAGTAGGTAAGATATTAGTGGGTTGTAATTTTAATTAACCTTAAGTTAATTTTTCAATTTTTAGTTTACTCCTACTTAGATAAAAATCCCTCTTCATAATTCTCCATAATGGAATAATTTTGATCAAGAGTCTTATATAGAAATAGGTATTTTCCTATTTCACCCTGCTTTAGTCATTTTCTAAAAACGTGACATCTTATGATTCAAATTTAATTACATCTTCATTACCTCATTCACCTATAAGCATGTATCCCTTTGAGTGTTTATAGTATTTAATAAAGATACTTTTCTTCCTTCTTATGCCTAGTTTCCCATATCTATGAGAAAGATTATGAGTGTAAGCAACGCATCCCTATGATCTTATATGTTCCATATTAGGTTTTCTTTCTATTTATAGCCTATACAGAGTGTTTGTAATTGATTTTATAGGCACTAGATTAAGTACATAAGTGACTTTAAGCAATGCATCACCGTAATAGGTGATTGATAAGTTTGCTTGGGCCATCATGGACCTAACTATTTCTAGTAGTTTTCTACTACATTTTTCTATAATTCCATTTCGATGTGGGTTATGACGAATAGTTAATTTTCTTGTTATTCCTTTGACATCACATAACAACTTAAACTTATTGAAAAAATTTTCTAGTCCTCAGCCAATTCTTAGTACTTTTATTCATCTCACCATTCTAACAACATAACAAATATTTGGCCTTGTACATTTCATAATATACATAAGATTTCCAATTAAATTGGAATAGGAAACATTCTTCATTTTTTTCCCTTTGTTGTGGTGTAGATGGGCACAAATGCTTGATGAGACCTTCACCTTTAGGATTAGGATTATCAATTGGTTTGAAATCTTACATATAAAATTGTTCTAAAATCTTTTGGATATAAGTTGCTTAAGAAAGTGACAATAATCTCTTTGAAGATCTCTTGAAATCTTAACTCTAAGAATATGTGTAGCTTTGCTCATATCTTTCATCTCAAATGCAGATGATAATCAATCTTTGATTTGCTTAACAAGTTCATAGTCATTATAAGTAATCAAAATGTAATCCACATATAAAGATAAAATCACAAATTTGTTTTTGGATCTTTTAGTATATACTTAGTGGTCTTCATTAAGAATATGAAAATTACATGAAATGATTACATTATGATAACGAATGTATCACTACTTTGAGGACTTTTGCACACCATAAGTCGATTTTAGTACCAACATGCTTTATGTTCTTAGCCTATCTTAGTGAAATCTATAGGTTCTATATTGATTTATTCTTCTAATTCTCCATTTAGAAAAATAGCCTTGATTTCCATTTGATGTAATTTAAGATTCAAACTGGCTGCTATAGCCAAGATTAAACAAATTGAAGAAAACCTCACAAAAAGTGAAAATGTCTCATCATTATCATTTCCTTCCTGCTGTGTATATCCTTTTTCCACAAGGTATGCCCTGCATTTTTTGATACTTCCATTAACGATTCATTTTATTTTGAGAACCCATTTGTTCCCAATGTTATGCCTATAATTGATTTAACCTCAAAAAAGTCATTTATTCTTTCATTGCTTGCATCCATTCTTCTTTAGTAGGACTAATAAGAGTCTTATATACATTCATTGGCTCATCATCTTCTTATAAGATAATAATGTGAATTTCCCTTTATATTTTAAGGTAACATCAATTAATCAAACAAGGATTAGTTTGACGTAAATATGGTTAGTGAGAAATAAATTCACAAACATCTTGATTCCTCCACTTAGATCAAATACAACAGGTAAACTTTCAGTGGGTTATAACCTTAATTGACTTTAAGTCTTCAAGTTCTCCATAGTGGAATCATTTCGATCAAAAGTCTTATATAAAAGTAAGTTTTTTTTTCCTATTTTACCCTGCTTTGGAAAGTAATTTTCCAAAAATGTGACATCTTGTGATTCAACTTCAATTATTCATGATGAATATATATCCTTTTGAGTGTTTAGAGTATCTAATAAAGCTAGTTTTCTAACCTTTTGGGACTAGTTTCTTTTATTTATGAGAGATCATGAACATAGGTAGCATACCCATGGTCTTTTATGTTCCACATGAGGCTTTCTTTATATTGATAACTCATACGGAGTGCTTGTAATTGATTTATGGGCACTAGAATAAGTACATAAGTGGATTTATGAAATCTAATATTGATTTATTCTTCTAATTCTCCATTTAGAAACATAGCCTTGATTTCCATTTGATGTAATTTAAGATTCAAACAGGCTACTATAGCCAAGATTAAACAAATTGAAGAAAACCTTACAAAAAGTGAAAATGTCTCATCATTATCATTTCCTTCTTGTTGTGTATATCCTTATTCCACAAGGTGTGCCCTGCATCTTTTGATACGTCCATTAATGATTCATTTTATTTTGAGAACCCATTTGTTCCTAATGTTGTGCCTATAATCGATTCAACCTTAAAGAAGTCATTTATTCTTTCATTTCTTGCATTCATTCTTCTTTAGTAGGACTAATAAGAGTCTTATATACATTCATTGGATCATCATCTTCTTATAGGATAATACTATGAATTTCCCTTTATATTTTAAGGTAACTTCAATTAATCATACCAGGATTACTTCGATGTAAATATGGTTAGTGAGAAAAAAATTCTCAAACATCTTGATTACTCCCACTTAGATCAAATACAATAGGTAAACTTTCAGTGGGTTATAACCTTAATTGACCTTGAGTTAAGTCTTCAAGTTCTCCATAGTGGAATCATTTTGATCAAGAGTCTTATATAAAAGTAAGTTTTTCCCCCTATTTTACCCTGCTTTGGAATGTAATTTTCTAAAAATGTGACACCTTGTGATTCAACTTCAGTTATATCTTTATTAAGTTGATTATGTATGAATATATATTCTTTTGAGTGTTTAGAGTATCTAATAAAGATAGTTTTCTAACCTTTTGGGACTAGTTTCTTTTATTTATGAGAAAGATCAGAAACATAGGTAGCACACTCCATGGTCTTTTATGTTCCATGTGAGGTTTTCTTTCTATTCGTAACTCATATAGAGTGCTTGTAATTGATTTATGGGCACTAGATTAAGTACATAAGTGGATTTAAGCAATGCATCTCCCTAACCATTTCTAGTTGTGTTTTATTACTTGTTTCCATAATGGCAATTTGTTGTAGGGTTTGAGGAATAGTTAAATGTCTTTTTATTCCTTTTTCCTCCCATAACATTTTGAGCTTATCAGACAAGTATTCTTATCCTTGATTAGTTCTTGATACTTTTATTTTATTTTCTAATTGATTCTCTAACAAATTCACGTACTTTATGAAACAATTTAATGCTTTTAATTTGTGAAAATTAAACAAATGTGGCCATACCTTGGAGTCATTTATAAAAGTGGTGAAGTAATTAGCCCCACATCTTGCCCATACTCTCATTAAACCACAAGTGTTAGAATGAATCAATTGCAATAGATAGGAAGCTTGTGTTCCCTTTATAAATGGCTTACTTGCCATTTTATTAGCTAGATATTGTTCACAAATAGGTAAATTTACTTAACATAAATTACCTAAGAGACCTTCTTTAGCTAATCAACTTATTCAATATTGACTAATATGACATAGTTAACATACCACGAAATTGCATCATAATTGGAATTTCTAGATGATGTAATCTAGGAATAACTTATATTATTATTTGAATAAAAACCATCCAAAACAATAAAATTATCCAATATAAATCCATGACTATAATAAATGGTTCTAAGGTATAAATCCATACCATCATTACCAAAATTTGCACCAAAACCAAGACTAATTAATAATAACACAAAAATAAGATTTGTTGAATCTACAAAGCAAATAACACTTCATGTAGGTTATGGGATCAACCATCATGTATGTTTGATTTAAAAGTTCTAATCCCTTGTATAGCAACCTTTGAGTTGTCTCCTACATAAATCCATCAAGTTCCTTATGCGATTTTTCAAAATTCCATGAAGGCATCTCTATCCTTTACTATATAGTTGATTGCTTTTGAGTTTGAAATCCACAAATGATATGATTTATTTAGAAAAACAAACTAAAAGACATTTACAGAACATATGCTTGTATAATAAGATTATACCTTTTTAGGCTCGCTATAGTCATGAGCAAAGTGACTCTTATTGCTATAATTAAAGTAATTGACTCTTATCATGTTTTCTTTTTAAAAGGATGTTTTCCTTTCCCATGCTGGTTTCACTTTACTTTCTTCGAGTCATGAGTATATTGTTATTTCTCTTAACCTTTTTATTTGGGCCTACCATGATGGTTACACTTTCAATTCATATCTTTATATGATCTAGAACCTGCTATGTATTCTTCAAAACACATATTGGAGGCCTTAAGATGTTCTTCTTCTAATATGAGTTGCCATGTAGCATCTTCCATTGTCTTGATGCTCTCTTTTTTTGGCTAAACGCATTTTTATATGATCATAACTTTGAGTTGATAAATGAATCATAACTTGCACTTGTTGCCTATATGATAATTCATGACCAATATCATGCATTTTACTTATCATATTTGAATTGTGTTTCAAATGCTTTTGCATTATGTGATACAATGGTTTCTTATATATGTAAAACTTAATAGTGAGTGACCTAACTTTAGTCACTGAGGTGCCTCCAAAACGGGCAACTAAAGAGGACCATAAATCCTTAGCAATTTTATATTTTCAAAACTCGCACATGATATCATTATCTATGTTGTTGAGTAATGTAATGTGAGCTAATAAGTTTTTTTTTTCATATTTCATATGCATCATGTTTTCTTTTGTTTTGGATCATATTTCCTTCCTCAAGAATGTCCATGGTTATGTTTAATGCTTCTAGTTCCTTTTGCTCCTCCAATATATATTGGATCTTCATACTTCAAATTTCATAATTGTTGACATTTAATTTCTCATGCTTACTGAGTTCATCAATAATATTCTTTGATGTAACAAAAATCATTTGAATGCAAAGTTTCTATAAAAAGAAAGAATTAATATACTTGCACATCAATGTCATGTCATACATATATTTAATGGATAATCGAACTTCAATTATCTACGAAATCAAAATAGCAATTATGTTCTAAATCATCATTTGTATGGCAACTAAGTACTAATTATCGCACGCAAGAAGAATTATCAAGTAAACATTCATATAACATGTGCTCTGATAATTTGAACAATATCAAACTTGACATATATTATTCATGTAGTTTAGTACAACTTAGTTCAATACATGATGATTATATAATATGAATATTGCCTAAATGTAATAAACCCTATGCATAATAGAGTTAACTAATTATGAAATCACATGGAACATAAAAAAATAACAATTCATCTTACAAACAAAGCTCTTACCCTAATGCATAGAAGATGTTTGACATATTTTCTAACAATAACAAACCTTCATCTCATTTGCAAATACTAAGTACCTACAAGACACCTTCAATTTGAATATTTATTAATTTTTTTTATACTAATGGCATTGTTAAAAAAATAATTGAAATACTTGCTTTTCTATTGATGCATTCATGAAAATGTTAACCAACAGTAGGCTTAGCATTTGATATTCATAACTTCATATTCTTATTAAAATTGGGGCAATCAATGTCAAAATCTATATATATATTAGATAGATAGATAGATAGATAGATATATATTACAATATTAATTATAATTGAATACAATTAAAATATCATATATAAAATAAATATATATTAAAGTTATTTCACCATTGATCATAATGCTTTCTTTCAACAAAATAGAAAATATATCCTTTAGTTTCTACTACATTATCAGAACAACAACAAATAGCATCCTAGAATCCATTAATGACACCTTGATTGTCTTCCCATGTCAAATATATACTAGCTGCATAAGCAATGAAAGCTACGTATATTTTATTTCTGCCCATATTTGTTTATCCTGTTACAATATCATCATACAAATATTTAATTAGTAACTTAAATGCACTTGAAAAGAGAGGTTATTTACTCAAAAATTGTTTCTCAAAATAGAAGTCAGGGTGATTTGCTTCAATTGCAAAATTTTGATCATTTACGTATCAATATAGAATTAACACCTTTGATTAGATTTAACAATAGATCACTAAGAACAAATTAGCATTTGTTGATGAGAGGGTTA
Source organism: Erythroxylum bequaertii (assembly GCA_024520955.1). Classification (NCBI taxonomy): domain Eukaryota; kingdom Viridiplantae; phylum Streptophyta; class Magnoliopsida; order Malpighiales; family Erythroxylaceae; genus Erythroxylum; species Erythroxylum bequaertii. The sequence continues at coordinate 65,114,918 of JANIJF010000002.1, read as the reverse complement.
AAATGTTTGAGTATGATTTGATTGAGTGAGTAATTGCAAACGGTAGATTATACGATAATATAGTGGATTTTAAATTCATTTTTGAAGGTTTGGTAAAAGTATTTATATATATTACATCCCCTTAAGAACTTGCAAGGAAATACATGATAGATTATGGGATGAATTGAAGAGTTAGATCCTCAACCACATTTTAGTTATGGAGTTATAAAATAGATTAAAAAAGTAAAGAATATGAATAGATTGATGATATTCATGATGGAATGTATGAAGCATATGATCTAATGAGAAATTATATGGTATTATATAATTCTTTACCTACTACTAACAAATATTATTCGATGATATTGAGAGTAAAAGCTTAAAGAGAGGTTTAAACAAATTTTAAAGGCCTGAGATAAGTGATCAAAATGAGTACATGAAATAAGTAATCAGATTGTCATAAAATCATTCATAAAAAAGGGGATAAAAAGAAGTTTTTTAAGTCAAAGAAAGATAATTATCACTGTGATTATTGTGATCAAGATGAGAACACAAAAGATAATTGTTTCAAATTGGTAAGGTTGGCAATTAATGTTAACATTGCAAAGCTCACCATTTGAAGAGGAAGTAAAAAGAGAAATTTCCAAGCTGGAGTAACTGAGTGTTATAGTAGAAGACATCATACAACACTTTCAATGCAAAAAGAGTGGGGAGATAACTATTTCTTTTATTGGTAAACCTAATAACTCTATTTTGCAAGTTTTAAATGCTAGGTCTTAGATTAATGATACAAGTCCTAACCTAATTATTTTCCAAAACTTAATCAATCTTGATAGAGTTTTCTTGAAATGCAAGGTCTTAGATTATTGATACAAGTCCTAACCTAATTGTTTTCCAAAACTTAATCAATTTTGATAGAGCTTTCTTGATTTACTTACTTGATGGACTAACCAACATGATGTTAAAGCTAGAAATGTTCATTTAACATCGAAATTCCTTTTACATGATAGACAGGGGACGTTTTTCTATAGAAAAAAATTAAGGATGCACATTGTAAAAGGTTGTTTGATGGAATAGCTACAGAGATTACATATATACAACATTACATATCCAACAAGAAATGAATAACATATTTTAAGTTACAATTTTTCATATAATATTATAGAAATTACAAGATAGATTAGTGAGTAAAAGTAAGTTGCAAAAGAAGAAAGGGCGTGCAAAAAAATTAAATCATGTTCAACCCCATCTACATTATACACATGAACATAGTCAGTACCCACCATTCTCATACCGTTAACCACATTCAGTGCACAACCCAAAGAAGAATTGAGAAATTATATTCAACAAAAGTGACAACAAAGAATGGTGTGAAATTCTTACTACAACTATTGCTTTACTTGGTGTAAACACAAACAAGAACGAAGAATGGTATGCGATAGTTTGTAGCTGGTGGGAAAAGGAGCAAAACAAATTTGTAGCTAGTTTGAGAACTCTTTGTCATGCAAAGAGGAGTGGAGAAAAGGTATGCGACATGAAATTCCAATCTAAGGGGTAACAATCTGAATAGGTAATTTGGGGTTTAAACCCTTTTCTTTTAAGTTCTTCAATTTGCTTAATTTACTTAATTTGTTTAATTAACTCTTATGTGTATAATTTTATACAGTTGTAATCAGACGCGTTTAGAATTTCTATCTTATGTGGCTTGCTATGTTAGCAATGTTAATGAAGATATTAACATTGGGCTAAATTTTTTAAAAATTGAAAGTTTGAGTATTTAATTGTCACTTTTTAAAGTTTGAACTATATTATAAAATTGACTAAAGTTTGAGACATTTTTTGTAATTAACCCTTATAACTACCAAATTATTATCAAATCATAGGTACAAAAATAATTTAGATTTCAAATAGTATAAAGAAATGTTTCTAACATGAGTAATGCTAAAAGAGTATTCAAACCAATTCTTTTGAAAAAGAGAAGTTTCTAGTAGGATTTTCCTACTTTATTAGAAGAAAAATGTTAGAAAAAAATTAAGATGGAATATTTGCAATAGGTAAACATAAGAAGAGTAATTAAGTTAAACAAAAAGAAAGGTCTAAAATTATGTTAAAATATGCAACCATAAAATAACTTAAGAATAACATGTTTAAAAGTAAAAAGAATTAGGATCTTTTTATCCATAATTTGATTTTTTTATGAACATAAAACTTATAAAATTTATAGTAAAACCTCTAAAGATATACTAGTAAAAATAATAATAAACCTCTTATGTAAAAATAAAAATATTTTAATAGATGCAAACAAAAATAAAATAATAAAAACAAAAAAATTTACCTTCTTCTAATCACATGAATATAACTTGTTATAAATTTAAGAAAATAGGTCATATTACAAAATATTATAAATTTAAGAAAGCAAATAGTATTGAAAAATAAAAAAATTGTAAGATTTAAAAATATTTTCAAACTTACATTTAGACCAAAAATTATTGACAAAATAAAAAGTTTTAATGATATCTAATTTTAAAGAAAACTCTAAAGAATTATCTAATAATGGATATAGAAACAAAATTTTATAATTAAAAGAAATTAGTAGTTCAAAAACAAGTACATGATTTGAAGAAAAAAAATGGGGAAGAAAAACAAAAGACCAAAAGTTTCTCTAAAATTTTAGTTTATAAAAATTTTAAAATTCGTTCAAATATTTTATTAGTTGTAGAAAACAACTACTTTGAATTTTTATAAAAACAAAAAATCCTAGTGAGATTAAATGATAACCACCTTAAACTAAGGTGACTCTTTATTATTTAAGGTTATGTACCGAATTAGGTTATGTGTAATGTCAAAATTTGCAACTTGCCCATAAAAATAAAGCAATTTAAGCAGACCCTAGTATGAAGTGGGTTGAACTAAAAACCCAACATAAATAAGTTTCACAAAGACCTCTATATTAAATACCTTGGTAAACTTGTCTAAAGTTATAGCCACATTAAAGTGTTCTTGATACCTTCTATACTAGCATTTTATGAATAAAGTTTTGTTTTGATATTATATGTTGCTCGATTTCTGCTTCCATGTTGTCCAACTTGCACTCGTTCTAACCCCTAGTCAGAGGGCTTAGGGAATCCCAGATCATGTGCTTAGGAAATAGATCATCCATAGGAGATTAGGGAAAACAAGCCAAGTTCAGAGTAAAGTTCTAGATATGTTGGGCCGAGATACACAAGCCCAGTTAGAAGCCAGATTGATCTTCATTAGGCCTGGTGTAGATGCATTTCACAGTTCCATCTCGTAAGGTCTTCAGAATAGGAGGAATAGTAGTGTGAACGGAGTACCAGTGAGAGGTATAGAACACTTTTTAGTAGTTAGTGATCTATTCAATTGACATCAACTTTTCAAGCTCCACCGGTGATAACTGCTTTAGGATTTGAATGATAGTAGTCTGATTATAAGCTCCGTTTGCTACCATTTATAAGGTATCAAAAGTGGAGTTTGGAAAGTTGAGATCTATGGCATGGTTTTGCAAACGATGGATCATTTGGTGTAAAGAGGACCCATGATGGTTGTAGGATCTTTCTCTTCTCCAGTGATATGGATTTGAACTTGGAGTCATTTAGATAAAGTGAGATCATCTAGCCTAATGTTGAAATTAGGGGCAATGATGAGGATGACATTTTCATTGTTGAGAGTTATCCACAAAGTACCAATTAGTGTGTTTTGGTACGTTACGTAGACGGTGTTTAGAAGAGATATCCTAGCTGTAGTAGGTATTCCTTTTTTTCCACAAAGAGTGATAACAAGATGTATAGTTTCAACGTGTAGGTATGTATGGTTATGCTCTTTCCAAAGAGAGATGAGCTCCTTTAGGATCTCAAGCTTCATATATTGCTCTATTGGAGTTGCTTGCAAACCACACTGTTCTAAACAAGAACTCTAGATGATTTCTTTTACTTTAGGATGGTGTGCGGAAAGGATAGTGCGTATACTTTTTGTCTAAGAACAATCACAAGAATATATACTGTAGGGACTAAGCAAAGGTAAAGAAGTATTAGAAATATGGTTTTCTTCATGAAGATGGGTTATTTCTACAAGGTGTTCTATACGATTAGATAAAGTACGCTTCACACTAGAAGGAAGATTAGCTATAAATAAGGTAGAAGAAAGTTAAACAAGGTCACTTGGTAGTGGATTCATGTCTTATGATACCTCGCTACTCACTCTCGTCAAGAATACTGTTCTTCCTCTCCTAAAAGCTTGATCCTTGAATGATGTAGTCTATCCTACATTCTTTCCGGTTACTCAGCCGACTTATCCTTCACTGACATATCTTATCCCATAAATTAAATAATCCAATTCGTAGGAAAAAATAATGGAATTAAGCAAAAGCTGAAACTGTTAGGAGTTTGGCTTAACTATAAGCAGATAAAGAATACATCTAAATCCATTGTTAAAATTCTACTCAATCTTCATATTTTATTACACTTTTTCCATATTATTCTGGGCTGCGGTTGACGTTTACATGTAGCAGGTCAACCTAAGATTTATCCTCTGTTATTCCCGTTTCTGCTTGCATATGGAAAGAAAACTACATAATAATAAAAATAGAAACTTGAAGCAGCTTGAAGAAGTATCATTGACTTAAATTGGAGAAATCATTTTCCATCCAAGAGAACAAGTTGTGTCTACGTTTGCTGCTGTTCATTTCCCTGCCATTTCCACACTATATCCTTGAGAGAAGGTTTCAACTCCTGGTTACAGAATTGCTTATACTCCAATGTATCTCCAGATGTTTTCTTCAACTCAACAACGTAAAAAGATGGCGTCACTTCGAAGATGTCAGCATCAATTGCAAGTTGCCCTTTTCTTCCTTCTTTGCTGCCTTCTAATTTCACTGTTCCATCTTCCTTCCTCAAGTTGAAACTCTCTGAAATGGCTATTTCTTCAAATTTGGATACAATAGTGGATGCTGGTTTGGTGGTGGTGAATCTTGCCTCGAGCTTCTGATCCTTATCTTTCTCAAACAAACCTGACAAGTCAAATCCTTTCGAGAGAGATATGATGTCAAAGGCATTGTAACAGGCTGGTTTCACGGGCTGTTCAGGCATTGTGGAATCCACAATAGCCTTGTTCTCGGAACTACTTTCGCTATCTAATGATGACGATGACGATGACGGCTCAAAAGCTGCCCGAACATCTTTAATCATCTTGCTTCTGGCTTGACCTTGAGGTGAAGATGGAATATCAATCTTCTTAAATCCTTTCTTAAACCAACAATTGTCCACTATTCTCGCGATGGTTATTCTCGTGCACGGGCTTGGATCGAGAATTCTTGACAGAAGCTTGCGTACCTCTGGATGAAACCAATTGGGACACCTGAATTCTCCTCTAGTAATCTTTTTATAGAGCTCGATGATGTTAGGTTCGTGAAAAGGAAGAGAGCCAGCCAAAAGCACGAAAAGAACAACCCCACAAGACCATATATCAGTCTTAGCACCATCATAACCCTTCTTGCTTATAACTTCCGGGGCAACATACGCCGGAGTTCCACAAGTTGTGTGGAGGAGACCATCTTGCCTCCTCGACTCTGACAATGCACTCAAACCAAAATCTGAAATCTTCAAATTGCCATTTTCGTCGAGGAGGAGATTTTCAGGCTTGAGGTCTCTATGGTACACACCTCTGCTGTGGCAAAAATCAACAGCGCTAATAAGTTGTTGAAAGTACTTGCGAGCAACTTCCTCCTTTAGCCTTCCTTTGGCTACCCTGTTGAAAAGCTCACCACCTTTGACGTACTCCATTGCAAAATAAATCTTGCTCTTGCTTGCCATGACCTCGTAGAGTTGGACGATGTTGGGGTGTCTGACCATACGCATAACAGAGATTTCTCTCTTGATTTGGTCTATCAAACCACTCTTGGAGACCTTCTCTTTATCAATTATTTTGATGGCAACGCTTTGGCCCGCTTGCAGGTTTCGTGCATAGTCGGCTTGCAGGCTTCGCGCATAGTAAACCTTGGCAAAAGTTCCCTGTCCCAGCAATCTTCCCAACTCATATTTTTGCATCAAGACAGAACTTTTCTTCTCCATTATTGTTTCTTGAGTAATGGATATAAGAATTTTCAATCTCAATGAGAAAAGAAAAATTATTGAGCAATAATAGCATCCATTACCAGCCGGTCAGAGGATCTAAGACAAGAGAAGAGAAATGTGGAGATTAGTTCTAAAGCCTTTGATCGCTCATTGCGGAGGGTAATGAAGAATTGATGATAGATTTAAAAAAGACTCGTGGAGAGAGGCAATGCCTTGAACGTTGGACACCGTAAACAAAGGAGTTACCTGCTACTTATGCAAAGAGATTTTGTAGGAAAAATCCGACCTCAGTAACAGAAAACCAGAATAATGTCTAAATGTAGCAGATGATGACAGGAATGTCTGTCAATAGAACCTCCATAATCTATATTATATGTAGATTTCTGGAAGACATAGTATAGCCACCTAGCTGTAATTCTTTCCAGTCTTGGTTTTTAGTAATTTTAGGAACTTGAAAAACTCAAAAACAGGATTAACAAACCATTTTCATACGATAAGACGTATGATCCAGATCGCTGACACAATTTATATAGATTTTCTTCATGGCTATTTCTTCTTGACTTGGTTGACTGTTTCTGCCATGGTAGATAATTTAAATATCAATTTGTTGATAGGTTGATTAACTTATTTCTTATACCCAATTAATTAATGACAAAGTCATCTTTTAGACGGTGATTCAATTAATTGGAGGAGGTTCTCTAAGAATTTTGAGTATTAAGTCCTAAAATTGAAATGCAAAGTGTTTCTAAAGATTTTTAAGTATTTCAATTTACACTTTAAAATGATCAATTAAATCAAATTTGTTATTTCAATTTGACTTCATTGACTCCTCTAATAATTATTTGAAATATATAATTTATATATTATTACGTAATTAAAAAATAGATTCTTCAATTATCAAGGATATAAAAATGACAATGTACAAGGAATTGGAAAATTGAAATATTACCTCCCATCTTCATCCTTTCAAGGAAATTAAATGATTAATTGGTGGGCCATTTGAAGTAGAAAGCAATTAAGTGGAGGATAAACTAAGAGCATAGAAAACCACTTTATTTGTATAAGATCAATTTGACACCTTTATGTGAAAAAAAATACATGTATGGCATGAGTCTTGGTTCCTTCTTTGATTCTTTCTCGTCTTTGGGAAGGTCCAAGTGGAAACTTGAACTCGGCAGCCAATGGTGTGGTTGTTCATGTTACAACTAGTCAAGCTCAAATCCCAACTTCAAATACCATTCTAAATGTAAGCAGCTTCATCTCACTAACCTATATTTTGCGGACGATCTTCTTCTGTTTTGTAGGGCTGATCGGGAGTCCATTCTCTCCTTTCTGCGTGCCCTCACTGTTTTCAAGAATGTGTCTGGCCTACATATGAATCAAGACAAAAGCCATTTCCTTCTTTCTAAAGGTGCGGCTCACCTAGAAAATATAGTTTTGGCAGCAACTGGGATGAGATCACAGCCGCCTCCTCTCTTATACCTTGGCCTTCCAATCTCCACAAAGCGTTTAAGTTTTGCCGAGTGCCGACCTTTACTAGACAAGATTCAGAAGCGTCTCAAGTCTTGGGTGACCAAATCACTTTCCTATGCGGGTAAACTTCAGCTTATCAAATCCATCCTCAATTCCTTGCATATCTATTGGAGTTCCCATATTTTCTTATCTCAAAGCATTATCAAAGAAATTGAAAGGACCTGTAGATCTTTCTTATGGAGTCACTCTAATGGGGACCCTGGCGCTGCAAAGGTGAAATGGGCAGATATTAATTTTCCGAAGAAGGAAGGGGGCTTAAACATCATTTCCATTAAAACAGCTAATCACTCTTTAATTCTCAAGCGATTCTGGTGGATCTTGGAGGATAAGAAAAGCTTATGGATAAAATGGCTTCATGTCTACTTCCTCAGGGGGAATAGTATTTGGGCGATTAAACCGAAAGGTACTCACTCTTTCTTCCTCAATCAATTGCTTAAATTACGCGATGTTGTCAAACAGGATTGCTCTTGCGAGATTAAAAATGGTCATTTGATCTCATTATGGTTTGATAACTGGTCTCGAAGGGGTCCTTTAATTCACTTGATTCCTAGAGCTTCTTACTCCTTTTCACTGCGCACTCGGATGCATGCCTTTATAGACGGATCTACTTGGAGTTTTCCTCGTAGCTTGTTACCTTTTCAGCCGGATTATCCCCCTAATTCTCAGGCTTCGGATATTTTCTTCTGGAAGGATATTCCTATTGGTAAGCTCTCCAGCAGAGTTATTTGTGATCTATTACGTAAGCATCGTCCACCATTTCCTTGGGCTCCTAAGGTATGGAACAAGCATCTCCCTCCGAGGATATCTTTCATCTACTGGTTGGCCATACAAAACAAACTTTCTACAGCTGATCGCATCCCATATATTCAAACCGACACGCACTGTCCAATGTGTTCCTTGCAACTTGAATCTTGTGATCATCTCTTCTTTGCATGTGATTTTACTAACTCGGTGTGGAGCCATATTACTGCCTTATGTGAGTGGCGAGTGTCAGGTACCACTATCTCAGAAATCACAGCTGGTCTCTCCGCTCAGCAGCCATTACGCCTTATTGTTTTGGGAGTATGTATTTATCGGCTTTGGCAGGAGCGGAACTTTCGTCGTTTCAAGACTCAAGCTTCTCCTAAAGATAGTTTGATATCAATGATACTAGAGGAAATTCGTGAGATTCTGCTAACCGTGAATTTATCTCACTATTGCGGATCCAATCTTTGCACCTCATTAAGGGTCTAGACTTTCTTCGTGGGCCGAATGCATAGCTTGGGCTGCGATTCCACAGGCGCTCCTATCGCTAGTCTTCTCCATTCTTATTTTCGGAGCAATGTTATTTTTTAGTTTTCAAATCCTTGTTTTTCTGTGACAGTTCTCTTTCTTTGATCTTCTTGGACTTCCGTGTATCATTCTTTTATTTTATTTTTAATCCATTTTC
>JANIJF010000002.1:64856088-64876180 GCA_024520955.1 Erythroxylum bequaertii | reverse complement strand
TAAATTGAAATTCGATTCCTTCAGGACATTTGTAGCCCCATGTCTCTAGTTTAATTAGCAACAAGAATCAACTCAATTGGAGCTGTACAGATCAAGATATCTCCAAATTATTAAAGTATGTTCAGAAAAATATCCAACTTATACTCTTATAATTGATCCTCTGACTTTGATTCAATCAATATTTTTCAAATTAATCTCAAAAATCATAAATTTGGTATGAAGAGATAGAGGTATGTCTTAGGAATCCAACGCTTCAAAAATTGGATCAATCGGAGGTCGGACGGAAAAGTTACAAGCAAAAGAGTGAAGACTGTTTAGGTGAGCCAACAAGCCGAGTCGCGACCGCGAGAGAATATGAGCTGAGTCACGATCACGAAGGCTCATATTCTTGAGCCGAGTCGCAATCGCAAAATGGCTCTTCAATTTTTTCTTTTAAAAATTACTGAACTTCAAAAATTCATAACTTTTCACTCAGAACTCCAAAAATTGCAAACTTGGTATCAATGGAAAGATAAAAACAAGCTCTACAATTTTCATGAAGAGCTTACAAACCAATTCAGCCTGAAAAAGGGTCAAAACTTCATTTCAAGCTGGCTGTCCAAAAAAATGTCATCCTAAACAGTAATACAACTTCCAAAAATCATAACTTCCTATTCCATTGTCCCAAAGTGTCATGCTTTATATCAATGGAAAGATAAAAACACGACCAACAACTTTCATGAAGACTCCAAGAACAAATTTCATCTCTATGAGGGTCAAAATTCTAATCAAAGTTTCTGGCATGCTAAAAATCACCTAAACATTATCCAAACTTCAAGCATTCATATCTTTCAATTCAATGGCCCAAAAATGTCATATTTTATATCAATGGAAAAATAAAAAGACAATCTCCAACTATCATGAAGGATGAAAAAATCAATTTAGTCTCTAAGGGAGGTAAAAACCCTTTTAAAGCCACTGCTTATAAAAAGACATTTCAAATAGTAACTGTATTTTTCTAAACCTTATATCTTCTTATTCCTAAGCCCAAAAATGACTTATTATACATTAATGAAAAGATCAAAACCTAAACTACAATCTTCAAGCAGACCTTTTGTCAAATTCTAACTCTATGAGGGACAAAAGTTCACTCCAAGTTTCTGCCCACAGAATTCATTTTGACAGCATCTCCTCCAAACTTCAACAACCCATATTTCTAAAACATCAACCAATTTTCCAGCACCTGCATCACACTTCATTATCCACATCCTTCAACTCCCAGGTCCAATCACAGTACACAATACCTCATTTTAAGGTTATGCAAATTCTCCATAATTCTCAAGAAGGCTAATGAAGCCAATCAATCCACATAAGTCTAGAAATTGTCTAAAAAGACAGCAACCACAATGTTTCTCTTCTTGTCATTTTCACAACTATCCAACATCACATTTTGATTAAACAAATACAAAATACAATAAAATTCGAATGTCTTTCATTTCATCAAAGGCTCATAGATTCATTCATACCTTTCATTCACTACAAGGAATTATACCATATTTCCTCATTAAATTTCATTTAATAATATATAATTCCTAAGAAAAGTTTGGGGTCCAACATGAAGTGCCTATGAATAGATAATAAAGGGGAGTATATTTCTAAGGTGTTTGAAGAATACTGCACATCGCATGACATTAGACATGAGAAAAACCAAATCAGGGTCTACACAACACAATGGAACTCTTAAGAGGATTAATATAACCATTATCGAGAATGTTCGTTGTCATTCTGAACTGCGGTCTACTTGATTAATCAAGCTCCCTCAATTTTGTTATATTTTGAGTTTTTCGAGAGAGCAGGGACTAGTAAGGATACCATATATCATTACTTGAGAATTTTTGGATGCAAGGTATTCACACACGTACCCAAATTAGAAAAAGAAGTTTGACTCAAAGTCAATACCTTGCATCTTTGTTAGATATGGTGGTGATCAGTTTGACTTTAGATTTCAGACCTAAAGAAGCAAAAGTTAGTTAGGAGTATGGATGAATTATTCCAGGAGCAGGAGAAAGGTGATGATCTTTTGAGTGGAAATAAATTATCACACTGCAGTTCATCAAGTAGCATAGTTAGCTTTTCACCAATTCGTTTGACTATTGAGCAAATTATAGGTGAAGAAGATGAACTATGTAACCAAATACACATTGGTGGTGATAAGATTCAACCTAATAATGGTAAGCTACATAAACCACATCCATATAACACCGAAGATGAATCCATTGAGGATAATGAGTAAGGGGAGCAATTGATCCAACAACTGATGAAAAATAGCTTCAAAGGTTGACAAGGGAAGAAAGGCTTTCTACAAGATATCTAAGTTTTGAATACCTATTACTTATTGCTGAGGGGAAACCTGAGAATGTGCGAGAGATTGCATCTTATTAAGACAAAGATTTCTAGCTCACAACTATAAAGGAAGAGATGGATTCTTTGAAGAAGAATAATACATACGAGCTTATAAAGCTTTCAAAAGGCAAAAAGGCATTGAAGAATAAATGGGTGTTAAAGATAAAGAGAGATGGTACTAAGTTGGTAAAGCACAAAGCAAGGCTGGTAGTGAAAGGGTTTAATCAAAAGAAGGGTATTGACTTTGATGAAGTATTTCACCTGTACTTAAAATGAACTCAATCCAAATAATTTTGGGTTTAACTGTTAGTTTAAATCTTGAATTTAAATAACTGGATGTTAAAGTAGCCTTCTTGCATGGAAATTTGGAAGAGGAGATATACATAGAGCAACCAAAAGATTTCAAAGCTAAAGATAAGAAAAATATGCTCTATAAGTTAAAAAAAGGTCTCTATAGATTAAAACAAGCTCCAAGGTAGTGGTATCAGAAGTTCGATTCTTTTATGACAGATCATGGTTTCAAGCGAACTTATATCGATGCTTGTGTGCATTTGAAGAAGTTCCCAGGTGAGAACTTCATCATTTTTCTTCTTTATGTTGATGATATGCTGACTGTGGGTTAAGAAATTGGAAGAATTCGGAAGGTCGAGGAGGACTTATGCAAATCTTTTAATATGAAGGATTTGGGACCTACAAAGTAGATTTTAGGAATGGAGATAACTTGAGACATGAAAGATAAGCGATTGTCATTGTCTCATGAGAGATATATTGAATAAGTGCTAGAAAGGTTCAATATACTACATCCTATGTTGATTAGCTTGCTATTAGCATCTTAGTTCAAGTTATATAAGCGTGCATGTCCCTCAACAGAAAAGGAGAAATATGGTATGTCCTTTATTCCATGCTTATCTGCAATAGCGTCTTTGACGTATGCAATGGTGTGCATAAGGCTAAATATGCTCAAGTTGTTAAGATGGTGAGCAGATTCTTGTCAATTCCATGGAAGGCTCATTAGAGAGCAGTGGAATGGATTCTAGGATACTTAAGAGCCACATCAAAGTGGAGTTTATGCTTTAGTGATGGCGAGCCAATTCTAGAAGATTTTACCAATGCAAATATGGCTGAAGATCTTGATGGAAGAAAATCCACTTCAGGTTTCTATTCAAGTTTGCAAAGGGAGCCATGTCATGACAATCCAAAATACAAAAGAGTGTGGCTTTATCTATGACTGAAGTAGAATATGTAGTTGTAGTGGAAGCTTTTAAGGAGATGCTTTGGCAGAAACGATTCCTTTAAGAATTGGATGTGAAGTAAGAAGGCTATGTAGTATTTGTGATAGTCCAAGTACTATTGACTTGAGCAAAAATACTATGTATCATTCTTGTACAAAGCACACAGATGTCAAATATCATTGGTTGATGTTCATCATAAAAGAGCAAAAATTACAGGGTGTTTGGTTGTTTGGAATAATCATTATATTCCTGATCTATTCCTTATAATAGGTTATTCTCTTGTTTAGCTGAAGAAAACATACAAAATATATAATCCAAGGGTTTTACTTAATCCTTAAATTTGGGGAATAAGTAAACTCGTCACCTTCCTATCTTTATCTATTCCAATTTTATTCTAAGTGGTTTGGAATAAAATTGAGGACATGTTAGACAAAAATACCCTTAAGGAATCTACATAATTACTTAGCTATAATAATAATAATAATAATAATAAATGTAGTTAGTTAGGACTACTTAGATATTTTGATCTTTTTGTTAGTTATTCCTTTTTCATTCCAAATTTATGTTTTTAAACTAAACATTGGCATTATATCATCATTAGAAATTCTTAGGAATAAATCAAACTAAATAATACTCATTTCATTCCATTCCTCATTTATTCTATTCCTAAACAATCACAATTTCATTCTTTATCTATTCCAGCAGGTGAATCAAACGCCCTATTAATGCTGAAGAAGGTTTATACGAATTTGAATGGAGCTGATATGCTCACTAAAGTGATTCCTGGAAACAAACATGAGCTTTGTTGTAAGCTTGCTAAGATGTATTTCAAGTAGATAATAGAGAATAACGTATCTTCCCTATATTTGTGCTAGAGGAGGAGATTGTTGAATGTGTAACGTTATTTTGAGACTTTTGGTAATCGTAGATGGCTTTATGGTTTGGAAGAATCTCTTCTAGAAAGATACACGTTCGTGTAGAGTGCTACATGTATGTGTCCTAACTTGCACGATTGTATAGATCAACTGTGTACGTCTCTATAAATGTGTGTAAAGGAAAAGACATTCACGGACTTATACAGTGAAGATACACGGCCATGTGTGGAGACCATATAACTTTCTGTAACTATATATGTTTGCAATTGAGGTAGTGCTGGAAGATACACGGTTACTTATACAACCATTTAAGTGATCGTGTAAGTTGTAGAAATACTTATTTCATGATATAAAAGAGGAAAAGATGTATGTTTTTGTAGAGAGTGCCACCATAACATCCAAAATTGAGGAAAAACAAAGAGAGGGAAAATAGTGTTGTATTCTCATCCTTGTTTGATTGTTTTGGGGATTGGTTTGAGTGATTATTGATTGTAACATCAATATTGGTTACAATAATGAAACTTTATAAGACAACTTGTTATTGGGGGGAGGGATCAACTTTTTTTAAGTAGTGGATTTAACAACTTTTTTAAGTAGTGGATTTATTTGTCGGTTTGCCCTATGATTTTTCCCTTTATATTGGACCACGTAAATCTCGGTGTTTATTTCATCGTTTAAAGTTTCTTATTCTCATATTGTTTAGCTGCTGCAACTTGAAGAGTTCTTTCTTATTATTGATATTTGATTGATCTTTTACAAAGTTATGTTGTTTGTCTCCCAACACTCCAGATAGATCATCATGGACTAGTGGATTAATTAGAAAAAGAAAATCGTACATTCTATAAGATATAACTAATTAGATTAGACAAAGAGTAGGATCAAGTTTCATATGCTGGTATCAAGCGATATGGATTAATTGATGCACTAAAGATATATATTTACTTTTGGGATCACTTTTCAAGTATAAAGTGGTCAACTTAATAACTTTTTATCTACTTGTCCTACAAGGCAATGAACTGGTAGGAGGTAGATTCATTCAAGAGCACATTATTTACGAGGATTTTCCAATCTTTTCACAAAATATTCCATGTTCTAATTAATAATATTTGGTTGTTACAGATAACTTTGATAATTGGGGTAAAAGATATCAGGTCTTTATATTATTTCATTAAATTTACTATTTTTAAAATTAAAATTAAAATTAGTATTTATTTTCTATAAAAAATAAAATTAGTTTTTCTATTAAGTTTATTATTAATTTTGACAAATATAACACAATGCGCCTAGTATATTGGAATTGAGAAAATTTTGTCCCTATTGTTACAAACATACAATTCATGGGGAAATCAAAAGATAAATGCAACCAATTCCCTGAGGGCAGACTTTATAAGGAAGATGAAAATTGGCATACAATTTTAAACACATAACACTTATTTTCAACATTTTAAAAGTAATTAGTAATTTTTACTATTAATAACTAAAAACTGTAAAAGTTTTTATTATTCTAATGATTTTAAAAATACTAATTATTACTTATATCAGAAAGCATAAATAATTAATTAACATATATTATAAATTTATTGTAATAATATATTAATTTATCATATTTTATTAATAATTAATAATATATTAATCAATTTAAAATGATAGTCAATTAGTTCTTCTATAAATTTTAATTTTATTATATGATAATATATGTAAATAATATGATTAACATGTTATAACAATTTATAATTATGTAAAAATATTTATTTTACTTATCATGATACGTTACTAGTCGTCAATCCTAATATATGAATATAAATTATTTAATTAGATTATTAAAGATAAATTAAAAAGTTTAATTTATCTTATCCTAAATGTGATCTAGGACTATTATTTAGATTCATTGTCAACATATTTGGAAACCTAATAAGTCACACACAAAGAGCAGTTTAAAGAGAGAAAAATGTTTTAATTAAATTGGATTTGATTATAAATTTTGAGAAACTTTATAATTAAATAAGAGATATTTGATAAGTAAAGATCAATATAAGATATTAGATCTTATTTGAGCATATTTAATTATAATTAATTCTAATTCTAATTAAAGTTTAACTGATATCAAATCTTAATTTGAATTAAATTACTAAAATGCCTGAAACCTATTATAAATAAGCTTAAGGGTGTTTGTTTTTAGCTTTTTTTTTTTCATTTCTTGTTGTGGTCTCTATAAAAAAAAAGAAACATCCTCTTAAAACACGTTTTGTTCATTATTGTTGTATTATGTTGTTTTCAAAATAAAAAATCACAATCGTTTCATGAAAACGAAAAAAATACGTTTCCTCATATTTCACAACAAGTTTTCGTGTATTCTAAAAAAGTTTTTTTCACAAAAACAATTTTTCTCTCTACGCCAACTTTATCTTATGCATCTTTAGGGGTGTTGTGATTTTTCTGGCGATTTCTCCAGGTTTGTGTTTATTGTCGTTTCTTGTTACTGTATCATATCTCTGTTATTTTGTTTTTACGATTTCTCCATGTATTTGTTGCCTGTAAGTGCTTTCGTATCCGCTTGACTTGCTATTATTGTTACTTGTGTTTATTGCCTTTAGAAGATTTGTTGTCTTGACAGAACATAGCGAAGTGAATTAAAGAATTTATTTTTAATTATGCTATAGCACCCATGCATATGTTATTGTAGCATTACTTGTTATTTGTATATTTGTTTTTGCGATTTCTCTATGTATCTGTTGCGTTACTTGCGTTTATCTCCTTTAGAAGATCATTGTCTTTCTAGAATATAACACGAAGGGAATGAAAGGATTTATTTTTAATTATGCTATAGTACCCATGCTTGTTACTATAACATTACTTGTTATTCATTGTTTCTGAGATTTCTCTAGTTGCTTTGCTTGTGTGTGTTTTCGTACCTGTGGAGGAATT
Source organism: Erythroxylum bequaertii (assembly GCA_024520955.1). Classification (NCBI taxonomy): domain Eukaryota; kingdom Viridiplantae; phylum Streptophyta; class Magnoliopsida; order Malpighiales; family Erythroxylaceae; genus Erythroxylum; species Erythroxylum bequaertii. The sequence continues at coordinate 64,868,766 of JANIJF010000002.1, read as the reverse complement.
ATAGCTATCCACCAAGCGAGTGTTGCTGATACGGTGACTTATGGTAACAGTACAAGCAACCTCTATCTTTTCGCTTAACTTCAGCTTAATTTTCTCACATTTGCTTCAGATGTCGGCAAGCTTTTCGCTTTCATTCCAAGATTCGCAGTTCGTTACCTTCCTTTATGGATGGTTAGTTTGATCAATGCAGCTCTTAGCTTGATCTGATATGGTGTCCAATATTTGTTTCTTACTAGTCATGAGGTTTCTTCTCTTTCATATACTCAAATATTTCTACTCACTGTGATAGCAGTAAATAGTCTGTGTTAGATCAACACAGTCTGCAACATTGCTACTGCTCTTAACTTTATCTCTAATCATCAAATTGTTGTGGGCTTAACCACAAGCTATCAAGTATTGAGTGCTAAAATTTATATGGTTCTTATAGATGCTATAGTCTTTTATTAGCTTGCAAAAATAGCCGAAATCTACCTTCTTCTAAATTATATATTGCCTATGATAATCTCTTTGACGCCTGTACCTATAATTAAAGATTTCATTGTTAAAAATAGGAAGAGCATAAGAGTTAAATTCTTGGCATTATTTGTTTTGACAATAGCTACATGAATGTATGTTGTAGATAGTAGTTTAAGGTCCACGTCAGGTAGATAAAAACATATTTTTTATTGCTACAAGGTTGGAGTTATTGGTAACATTTTTATTAGTAATATTGCTGATAGGCTGATCATGATCAGACAAATCTGAATTGTAAAAAAGAAACATCGCTACATTGTATATAAATATGATAAAAGTCTAATACAATGATCATTTTCAATTGTAGGCATTTTGTTTACCTTCTGCACTTCCTTCAACATCTAAACTTTGTCAGTTGTTTCATGGGTGATCTTATTCATGAACTTTCCAAAAAGATAAGAATATCATGGAAGAGATCCTCTGTTTATGAGAGCTCCTAAACAACCTAAAACCATAAGAACCATGTTCCATTTGGTTGAGTACTTGAACAAACCAAAGAGACCAACCTGCTTTGGCGGCTCCTCATCATCTTTTTCCTCTTAACCATAATCTCCTTGTTTTGATCCTAGATCCTGAAAGGTGTCGATGTTATTAAAGTAATTTTAAATGTTATGAGTGGACTTATTCTGTCAACTCAAGTTTTTCTTTTAGTAATTTTTTTGAATAAGTTATAGTGATATATGATGTTTAATGTGTTAAAAACAAATGTGCTTACATAAGAATGACATGCGTGTCTATTTGGTTAAGTTTTTGGAGGGTAAATAAGCACTTTTTTTATCGCAAAAGCTTTTTTTTAAGAAAAATAAGTGTTTGACTGTAAAATGAAAAAATACTTTTTGAGTTGATATAGCTTTTCTGACAGCTAAAATACAATTTTTTTTAAGCTTAAATTTGGAGCTTTTCAAAAAAGCTCTTTTTCAGTAGATTTTTCATATCAATTAATGAGCCTATTTTTTAGTCTTTTTTGCCCTTATGTTTTACACATAATTCCTACAAACCCATTTTCATGTTTATTTTAGAAATTATATAATATTATTTGACTTTTTTTATATGTTTTAATATTTATTTTTATATTAGTTTTACTTATGTTATTATCCATATAAAAGATTTGGTTAAATATATTTTCATTTATTTTTCATATGGTTTAAAATTATATAATAATTAATATATTGTACTTTGCATATTGTTTAATATACTTTAAATAATATTTATATTATTAAAATTTTTATAATAATTTTTATAATAAAATAAAAATTATTTTATTTTATTTTATTTTATGCATATTGTACTTTGCATAAATAATTTTTATAATAAAATAAAATATAATTAAAATTAAAAATATTTTTTATTTTTATATTGTCAAACATTCTACTATATGAAGCTTTTTCTTAATTGACAACCAGATAATTAACTGACTTCTTAAAAAAAATCTTCTCAGAAAAGATCTACAGAAAAAAAAAGTTCTACTGACAAAAGCTCTACTGGTATAATCTCAACCAAACAGAGACTTAATTTATTAAAAATTGCTAATTTCGGAAGGAAAAAATAGCTCTTCTAATAATTGGAATTATTATTTGGTATTGTAATATTTTATATAATCTAATTAGTTAAATTTACTTAAAATTATGTAAATTAAAAATAAAAATATGTTAACCATGCAAATATCAATTTGAATCAACTTTGTCACTTTCTTTAAAATTATTAATTCGTTAAATAATTTACTCGGTACCTTAATCAACGGAGATAGTAAAGCAATAATCAACTCCTTCATTGTCATTATAGAACAAGAACTCCTTGAAAATAAGAGTCAATAGCCAATACTTACATGTACCTCGAACTTGGTCTTTTTTTTCCCCTTAAACTATGGCTATGTCTCCAAATGTCAAGATGAAAGCACATAAAGTCGTAAACTAAAGGCAATTTCAGCCGGCTTATATGTAATTATTTTGCTTAATTAGTCAATGATATAATCTAATTCATTTATTATTCAAACTAAGAATGAGTAAAACTTGGTTTTGTTATGTTGACGTAGAAATGTTAAATAAAGATTAAAATTGTATAGAAATTAACAGATTGAGAGTTCGATAAACATAATTAAAATTGTGTAAAAATTAATATAAAAATTCATGTGTAAATTGAGAGTTGACTTTGATTAGTCAGATTACACCTCACCTAATAATTTATATTTATGATTAAAAATATTAAATTATATTTTAAATAGATTTGATATATTTAATTTAATATTTTTGTATTTGAGAAAGTAATTAAAATTTTTGTGATATTTTAAGTTAAATTTTTGGACACATTGATATTTATTTAAGTTTTAGAAAAAAATATTATTCAATTAATGAAAAATAAGGACTATTTTTTAGAATATTGATTGTGATATTGAAAGGTTAATTAATTTCTTGATTTATATGAAATTGACAAATTTTACTAACTAATCACTTGTTTCACGGTGATGGGTCATGATGCATGCTCGAGGTGGGCTAGCAATTGTAGGCTTTATTTTCTTGAAAGAATCACCTTTTTAAGAGAGATTTCTAACATTGCATCAATACAAGGGACTTTATGCTAAGTTGGTTGACGAATTGTCAGGCAAAGATCACACCACCGCAAGGAAGACGAGACTCTTGGGTCATACTATTTGGTCCCTACCATGTGAAGTGGAGGAGGTGTTGAAGGTCACAGAACATTTCATGACTTTGCTATTATATTAAAGCTGATAAAAAAAAGAAAAGGAAAGCCAGCTCCTCTTCACTATTGCTTTAGAGAAAGGGGAAAAAGAAAGACAAGGACTTGTGAGAGCTCCAAGGCCTTGAAAAAGAGCTGTCAAGTTGGTTTTGCTAAAAGATTTTTAGGGTTTAGGTCTAAATATATTCTCTAAAAATTATAAATAATTCATAAACATAACATAGGATCTTATCTTTTATTAAAAATTAGAAAAATAACAAAATAATATCATGTTATTTTGTTATGTAATAATATGATACTAGCAAAATAACATTGTATTACTCGTGTAATTATTACGTAAAACAACACTTAGCCTTTGTTTGGATCCTTATTTGCACAAGGAAAAGGAAAGGAAATATTGAGAAAAAAAGAGAAGAAAAAAATGGAAGAGAAATGTGATTTCCTTTCTCTTGTTTGTTTTCCTAATTTATCAAAGGAGGGAATTGAATGGAAGAGAATTTTTTAAGACCTTTATGTCCTTGTTTGTAGAACTTGTTTATCTTTACTTGTTAGATTTAATAAGGATACAATGGTAATTTACTTGTATCAGGGTTATCTTGCCTTCAATTTCCCTTCCTTTCCCACCAATTTGGTGGGAAATATAATTGATCCAAATTTCTCTCCTATTCCTCTCCATTCTCTCCCTTTCCCTTTGCTTTTTTTTGTTCAAACAATGGAAATAAAGAGAAATGTAATTCTCTTCCTTCCTTTTCTCTTACTTTCCTTCAATCCAAACAAAGGCTATTGCGGCAATTAAAAGGAACACAATATTTGTGTCTTATGTCTGATTTGTTTTTCAAATTTTGAAAACAATAAACTAAAATATATTTCAACACTCTCTTTACAAACCTCAAAATTATGCCCCTTTTTAATCTCTCTACGCTTACTTGGCTTGCTTAATCTTCTTCTTTTGTTTCATCTGGAGTTGTTTTCTCACAATATGTTCCTTTATGGTGTCAGGTCTGGTCGTGTTCTGCCTTAGGTTTGGATCTGATATTTTTATTGTTTCAAATACATTGTTTCCTTTGAAATCTTTGGTTATTTTAAACTTATCTAGATTTATTTATTTATTTGGGAGTTAAAATACTACCTCCCATTCTGAATTGCCTTTGATGATCTTTCTTTCTCCGCATGGGTATTTTGTTAAGGGACAGCAAAACCAAGCCAGTTCATCCGGTCCGGCCGGCCCAATTTTCACTTAATTTGAATGAGCAACGGGAGGATTATGGGCCGATTATGGTCAACCAAACTAAATTATAGGCAGACCATAGGCGAGCTACAGGTTTGCTCGGCCGGTTATTTTTTAAAAAACGTTATTTTGTCAAAAATAATTTCATTTTTTATATATAATGGGTCGGTCAGCCCGTAGCCCGACCTATCCCTCCAAGCCATGGACCACACAAGCTAAGGGTCAAGCTGGGCCAAGCCATGAGCTGCCCGACCCCGGCCGGCCGATTGATATCCCCAATTTTGTATTTTGTTAGACGTATCTTTTTTCTTTTCTTATGAGTTTCTCTCATCTATAGGAGTTCGTCTTTCTCGTGCTGGTATTCATCGCCATTTAAACTGCATGTACCCACATACCGCATGCAGTTTTTGCGCAATCTGCCCAATTATTCGTTGGTTTATTTCTGGGTTTCTCTACTGTACTCAAAACTTATTTTAAGAAATAAAAGCCTTTTTCTGAAAAAAGAAAAAAAGAAAACTGTACTTTTAAATAATACTGGAAGAGCGATATTACATCCCCAATCAATTCAACACTTTGCTCCTAGCCGGGGACCTGTAATTTCTTCCCTAAACCATCTCAACTGATACAACCAAATACCACTCCACATGAACTTAACCCAAGTAATATTTGAAATCATATGTGCCAATTTGATTGCTTGATATCAATATTTATAAGAAGATTTACCTAAATTCATACGCGAATACACTAAAAAGTCAATATTCGAAGAGAATACTGTATGGTGGAAAATAAACACCATATCAATAATGACTCTTTATCTTGGTACGTTGAATTGTGAAGCCAATAGACTATTGTACCCACAGAAGCCAAACAACATTAAAGGGTCTAACAAGAAAAGTAAAACCATAATAAATACGACAACTAATTACTTCCACCCCGGATCTCATACCAATTTTTAGGGTAGTTTAAAAATAACAAACTCTATCCCATCCCGCACGTAAACAAAAGCTAACAAAAACATTGTAAAGGAGTAAATGGATCGTAGTAATAAGCTATGTTGATGGGGAACCTGAACCAAGTTTCTTCCAAAGCTGACTCCATTCTGTCATGGCTTCAGCAGCACGAACAAAGACAGCATCTGATGGTCCCAATTGTTGCTTCACTATTGTTGCTATCTCAATCACACAATTTTCAATTGTAGTGACTGTTCGAGGCAGTCTCAGAGCTTGAAAAAAGGGTACAACCTCTTCCATCTTCTTCACTCCTTCCCATTCCTTTTTCAAGCTCTCAATGGCATCACCTCTATCTTTTCTCCACACATATGGCAGCCCAGTTTTCACACCAAAGCCAAGATGATCGCATGCCACTTTAGCACACATTCCACTCCATATATCTTCCATAGTTTCCCATCTCACTTTTCCCTCTCCTGATAATTTCAAAGCTGGAAGCAGAGCAGGCCCCACCAGCTCACGATCAAAAGCAATGTTGATTCCACTCATGGGCATCATGGCGCCAGCCGGGACAGTCAAGACTGCATCCACATAACAAGAATTCCTCTGTCCTGGCTTCAGCGCCTGAGTTGGCGCATCCAAGTCAGCTAAATTAAGCCAGAGTCCACATGACAAAGCACATTTAACTCCACTTCGGAGGCTAAAGGGGTATCCTCGAACAAAATCTGTGCCCTCGCGATAAGGGTCATACAAGGTATTAAAGAAGAAGGGGGTAGCTGGGGTACTAAGGTTCGTGATATGCTGGGTCACAGCATCTATTATGTATCCATTACTATCTTTGGCTGGAAAGCAGTCATCATCAATTGAGACAACATATCTTCTTCGGGACATAAGGAACCCAAAATACCGGCACGAGTAACCAGAGAAGAGAATGGAAGTAGACGAACCCACTAATTGATCTATGTGAGACTTAGTATAAACATCAAGGTTAAAGCCTTCTGGTATTTTGAGTTCCTCTTTTAGATCAGGGTCTTTGACAATTATCACATGGAAGCGAGAAAATATAGGTCTCCAGTCATTCATAAATGATATCAAGTCAGATTGCAGTGCTCCTATCACGATGTCAACCTCACTGTCCTTAATACCAGCTTCAGACATCTTTCCAAACCTTAGAGATGATAATTCAAGTCCAAGAATTTCCTCTTTCTCTTCCTCTTAAACCAGATCAAATTCAAAACTGGTGCTTAGACAACTAAGGATACCTTAGAATTTCTCGGAACATCCTATTGAGAAAATAAAATATAAAATGAGAAATCAGACTTCACTCCTAAGCTTATTGGAAGCACAGAGTTCTGCTTTTAAAAGTTTACTCACGGGTAGGAAGGACAGGTGTGAGGACAGGCTGAATATTGAGTTCTTGTATACGGGTAATTACTGTGTCTTTCCCAGCTGAGATGAACAGATTCAAACTTTTTGGATTCAGCCTTCCAGCCTTTAATGTTCTCTACCTCAAGATGAAAACCAATATTAATAAACATAGAAAGGAAATGTAGAGCAAGTAAATTAGAAAACAAAGATATCAGCAAGCACGTGCAACAGACTCCTTGATTAGCTAGTTGTGTTCACATAAAAAATTATATCCATTCCAGACCCATGAAAAAAACCGAAAGACATCAGATAATAAAAAGGTGACATACATAAAATTACAGTTCACTAGTAGATTATTTATTGAAATTCTTCAGCAAAAGAAATAATCATTATTTAATTAACTTTTTAAAAAAAAGAACAAAACAAGAACAATTTATCTAAAAATGGAAACTACCACCACCTTAGCACACAACTGGTTCGAGGCCACAACAAGATACAATCTAAGGCTTAAAGTAGATTGTTCTAGAGACAAATGAAAATCTCAACTCTTTTAAATCTTCACTTTTATCAATAAATTAGCATCTCCAAACAATTTTTATTGAGATATCAGCTCCTTATGATCATTTATTATGCATTACTCATTAAGAGGTGGCAGAAATCGTCCACAAGTACCTGTATTCTGTCAGATTCATTTGTAGAAGTTCATGATACCACTTTCCAATATCTTCTGCACTTACTTATTCTATCCAACATTATCTTCTAAACTTATTGACAATTTCCAATGATCATTACATCACTCTAAATCCATTTCTGTTACAAAAATCAAAATATTCTTTGGAACAAACTTAACCTTTTTCATTTATTCAGAGAAACTCCCAAACTATCACATCTTGTGGTACTAAAATTTTGTATTATGAAACAAAGCAAGCAATCCAGTCCCTAAAAAGAGACTAGTGGTAAACAGAATCACAAAAGGTTTTAGAAAGACTATGAATAATGGAATGTTGACTAAAAAGTGTAAAATCCATTAGTTTAAAGTGAGGAATCATCAACCAATTCACCTACAAGGAATTTGGGTCACAAAATTTTGGCTGTACCAGCTTTCTCTACAGCCTAGGCTCCCTTATCAAGAACAAGGGCATACATCTAGAGAAGGAAGTTGGTGGGAAGGACTTCAATATTAGGAACATAAAAGGCATGGGGGTAGAATTGTAGGAACAACAGAAGAGGTAAACCTATCTCTCTTTAATCTAAATTCAGATGCCAAAACCTAGCATTTCCCTGTAACTCCAGCAATCTTAATTATAGACTCTCAAACTTCCTATGATCAACCAGATTTCATAAGACACTAACATAATATTTCCTACATCACTAAAAGCTTAAACTTAAACTTAAACTTCTGCCTTTTTCCTTTCAGAACATACATAACAAAATGCAAAAAAATTTCCACACAACCATTTTTTGAGCTAATGTTATCTCCAACACAACTTTTATAGGTAATGAATAATAAAGCTTCAGATTTTCACCCAGTCACTATTTCGTGTAGCCTGTAATGGGGACGAAGAATTGAGAAAATATAATCAGATGCATACTAATTGCCACAAGTAAAATATGAAATCCATGTACAACTTCATGTGTATATTAATTGATACAAAACATAATTAATATGAGAGAGCACTACCGAGAAGAGATCGAGAAGAATGTGATCGGGAACAATAGAGAGATCAGAGAAGAATGTAGACTGAATCCCTTACTCCTTCCACACCCATCAACAACACACAGACATAACTCCATAACCAATATCCCTTAACCATTCGAAACCCATAACCCATACCTTAGAAAAACAAAAATGATTAGATGAAAGAGTCTTATCCAGAAGAGAGAACAGATAGTCGAACGCTGGGTTGGCTCTGAAGGGAGAGTGATGTTTCTGGAGAAGACAATCTGGAGGTAGAGAAAGTGAAAAATGAGCAAGTTTTTGAGATCTGCTCTCGTGAACAGAAAAAACCAATTACTTTACCTTTCAGGGTAGAGACGAAGCAGAGGGAAGAAGGTCCGTGTGTTGCGACAGAGGATGTTTAGGTTTTAGTCTGAAAATTCAGGAGGGTATTTTTGATTCCTTTCGCTGGGGAGATGAAGCAGAGGGAAGAAGGAGAGAGGCGAAGCACAGAGATTTGCAAAGGAAGAAGGAGGGTATTTTTGATGCCTTTCACTGGAGTTGTGATAGAGATTTGTTTCGTATGTAATTCACAAGGCTATTTTGGACATTTCTAGTTCTTGTCCTAATTCTTGTACCTTAATTTTGGAAGGAAAAAAAATTCTGTCCTTGTCCTCTGAAGACCGAACAAAAATGAGTGAGGACGACAAGCAAACAGGACGGAGAACAAAACTTTTGTGTCCTTGTCATCCGTCCTCACCCCTGAGGACACTAACCAAACGTAGGGTTACCAAAGCCCCACGACACGTAGTGGCCAAAGGCATAGATAAACCTTTTATCATTTCAGGCAATTTTTATCAAGGAAAGATGAAAGTTTTAGTTGCTTACTCAAAAATCAATTAGTTTGCTCATACAAATATGAATGACAAAACACATAAATTTTCATTCATATTATAATCTAACACATGGTATAAGAATAGTTACGTATTGTAAGAATTTAAAGAGAGATATTTTAATTTCTTTATAAAGATGCTCATAATAGATATTGCTTAAGACTAATTATTATTGTTATCCTGCATTTGTGTTGATAATATATATTATCTATTTTATACTCACTTTTTATGTAAACAATAATAGTCTCACAATTGAAACATTTACTGATTTCAATTTTAAAAAATGGAAATAGGACGTGGAGTTTACCTTAGAAATGACAGATATCAATATAACCATAATAGGAAATAAGTTACTATTTTTATATCAACCTATACGACCTAGGAGTAGTCAAATAAGATGTATTATTTGACCGAGGTCCATTTCAAATCATCTTCTCAGTGGACTTCTTGACACCAACATAACTAAGCATTTTCTTAACAATGTGTATTAGAGGTGTAAAGAATAATCTAATGCCAAAATTGGTACTCTTCTAAAAGAATTATATTTTATGAGATGTACAAAAGTAAGGCGAATGGAGAATAAGTTATCTGAATTGTTCACCTCTAAAGTAAGTTTAAAACCCTTGAATATTGTTATTCTTGACTTTTGTATTGTGCATTAAGTGCTAATCACTCTTCCTTCAAATTTTGATATTCTTATTATTACTTATTTCAAAATTGTTTTATACAACACTTTTAATATATCATCTCTAGATAAATTTTGATTTTTGTATTAGTTCTGGACAAAGAAGGCTACAATTTTGTATTCTAAAATTCCAATATACAATTATCTTTTGGAACAAATATGTTAGTACAACTTTCTTGTCATATGACTTGTATATAATGTGTCTGACTCCTATTGAGATTTATACTTCTTCATATATTATTAAATTGGTTACTTATAAACATTCGCTGACAAAGATTAAATTATAAATGTTGTGGTAGAAAAGGCTGAACGACATCTCTAAAAACTAATTTAAAGATTGATTAAGGATAATATTTTTTTCAACTTAGGATTATGATGATCTATGGACGTATTTATCAATGATTAAAAAACTCAACCGATTTGACCAGTTAACCTTAAAAAACTTGAATCGTCTAACTTTTCAGTTTGATTTATTTTAATAACTCTTTTTGTTAAAATCTGATCAGTTAATTAATTAATTGGTCAATTTTTGTAAATTAATAAGTTCTTGTAAACTAAAATCAATCAATTAATTTTTATTTAATAATATTTTTTAATTAAACTTCAAATTCTTTGATTGACAAGGACAGTCTCTTTCAATCACATTTCAAATTCTTTAATTTTATTCAATCTTTAATCGATTTTATGACGATTTAATATCGGTTGAACCTTTTAAACCTTAAACTTCTTGTCCTATCGGTTTAACTTTCAGTCCAGCTTTTAAAATATTGATATTTATTATTATAAGAGTAGGTTGACTAAAATAAAGAAAGAGATCAACATGCAATTCTAATTTATGAAAAATTATTTATACTAATATTTATGGTTCCAACTCATTTACTATTTGTAATTTCAATTACTTTCTAACTTTAATTGATGATTATTCATGTTATGGTTATGTATTCTTAACTAAGATTTTTTTAATTTTTTTATAAATTCAAGATTTGTAAGATTGAGGTTGAGAACTAATTAAAAAAATTGATCTTGATTGTCATGTCTGACTGTGGAGGTGAATATTATGATAAACACACTATATCAAGCCATCTTGAATAGAATAGATTGGTGTGGCTAAAAGGTGAAATTGCACATTAAAGGAGATGATGAAAAGCGTGTAAAACATGACTAACCTTCCATATTACAAAAGTTCTAAACATCATTATTAAAGACAACATTTGAACTTTAAAAATGGAGATAATTGAGGCTTACGCATCTCCATATATAAGTTGTCCTGTTTTGGTACGTTTATATAATCCTAATAAAGATAAATTGTATTTTCATTTCACTTGATACTATTTTAAAGTTATCCTAATAGAAAGGCTAATGATTTTATACTTGTCATTTGAGTTCAAGCTTAATCTGGTCTAACCCAGAGTTAATAAGTTTGGCTTAAATTAATTGAAATTTAAATTAGATTTAATTTTTTAATTTTTAAGTTTCAAGTTGGGCTTAGGGCTCAAGTTAGGCAGCCAATTTGAAGTCTGAAGCTTGAATGTCATATGATATTTATACTTATTTATTTAAAAAATTATTTTATTGATAAATAAAGGGCATCATTTATGAAAAAACAAAACACTATGCTTGCTCATTCCCATCTCGAAACACTAATCCTTAGATTATCTTATTCAGTATATGTGATTACCTCTCTCTTTTGTTTTACCTCTCTCATTTTGTCTCTCATTTTGCATCTCTTTCATGTACAACCAACCTTGTGCTAGTGGAAGTGGAGCCAACATGTTTAATGCATTTAGTATTATTTTAAGTGGAAACAACCTTAGATTGGCACCTTTTTTTTTTTTAATTTTACTTTTGAGGACTTAAGATGTAATTTTATTTTTGGAGCAATTGTGTCTATTTTAAGTTTATGAAGTATGTCATATGCTTATGCTACAAAAGTGGAACCAACCTCAAGTATGCTTATGATGCGTGTTATTGAGTTTAGTTGATTTTCGCATCTTTTGTTATAGTAGGGTGAGTCATCGACATTGTAGGATGAGTCATTGACATTGCTCAAGAATTCACTTATTCATTGAGAATCAAAGCATTAAAACATTAAAGCCACTTTTTTCCCTTTCTAACCACAAATTTGATACCTAACTTGGAGTCACCGAGAAAAAGAAGTGAGTTTGTAAGTTGTGGCTTCAAAGTCAATCCCACTCTAAGGGCTTTGCCTAATGCTTAATAAGGTTCTAGTCTACACAAACTCAATCAAATTTGGGTTTAAACCCCTAATCCTAAGTCTATTTAAACTCTAGGTTATGATTGAGCCCTTACATTTATTTTCAGTTAGGCTCGAACCAATTTTCTCTTTTATTATCCTATTTATATATTGCAAGTTTTGTTTGACTGTAAGCTTATGCTTTTCATTAAATTAGGATTGACTGACTTGATTTTATTTTGGGGGTCTTAAGGGTCTTAGATTGTCTTACTTGATGGGTAGTTCTAATTTTAACTTTGATTTTATAACTTCGAACAATTGTCAAAAGAGCAAGATTTTTATCATTTATTTTTTAGCATCTACCTTTTGATCCTACTTTATATTCAAATACATCTCTTTATATTATTCAGACATATATGGATATATGTTATGTCCTTTTTTTCTTATGTCTCTTTCCGATGTGAGATTACTCTACTTGTGAATTTCCAACATCTCCCCC